>JAPFFP010000080.1:8345994-8362825 GCA_026153255.1 Solanum medicagineum
TTCTACATTCAACATGCTTTTAAGAAAGTAAACAGTAATAACAAGCCAAAAGGAAATGCATATGACTAGGCCGTTGGTACCACGTTGTCTAAAGTACGAGACACGACCACACTTTAATTTACATAGTCTACAAAGTCTCTAGATACGAAAAAGTATCTTATAAGGGTCGGGACATTCCCCGCCTCAACTAAGTATACAATACAAAAATATAAGCTCTAAACAAACAAAGCTCTGAAGCAACTTGGAGCTTGATAACAGCAGTTGGATATCCTGTACTCCTACTGGGAAGATCTACTAGCACTAGTACCTGCAGCATGAAATGCAGGTCCCCGGTAAGGGACGTCAGTATGAGGTAATATACTGAATATATAAGGTAGGAAATACTATATATGAAGTAACAACTCAAATGAATCTATGCACTGGTGCAGGATAAGAGACCACCTTTAGTTATACTATGGGGTCATGTACTTTATGTTCTTTTTATTACTTTACCTTTACTGTATAATCTGTGTACATCATGTAATACAAATGACCAGTTGATCAGTGGTAAATCTATATCAGGATCGCCCCTGGCTAGGCTTTTCCTTTCAGCCCTTGGGCTACCCCCCCCCCCCCGTGATAGGATCGACCCTGGCTAGGTGATTCTTCCACCCCTCGGGTTACCACCCATCAATAAGCAATATCCTTTACCTTTTAATTACCTTTGAGATGATTCTTTTGGAGGTTATAATAATAGAGTTGTAGGACTGTAGATGTAGCATGTGACATGTAACTAATCATACAAGACAATATGATGATGAAAAGAGTATATTACACAAATAATGAAATGCTTATAAGATGAAACAACTCATGAACCTTATTTAGCAACAAGAGCCCATATAACTTGGTATGCACATATGTTTGCAGATTTGAAGGTGACTATGTATGGGAGCATATGAACATATGAAAGAGTGGAGATATGGTTAATAGTTATGTCGGAGTTGGTAAGTGTCTTTATGTGCCAAGGAAGAATCTAGATTTTATGCCGAGTAATATGAAATCAAGTAGCCTTACATACCTCATTGTATGACCTCATTATTACCTCGGTGTGACCAATTTTTCCCTGAAATACTTATCTATAATATATTAGGCAATAAGAATAGTATTAGCATCAAAGATACACTTCTTGGCAGCCCAATATCATAAAAGATAACACTCGGGCAACAAGCTTATAATTAGTGACCCCAAAGCATTCCTTCAACCTTTTCACTTATAATTATATTTTCTAACACCCATTCTTATGTACATGTCACTTACATCTTATTTTAGACCTTTAAGTCTTACAATATTTTACAAGGTATAAGACATAAAAACCCTGCACAACACACAAATAGGCAACATCACATTCATATTCTCTCTACATTTCGATGTCAATAATCCCGAAACTGTTTCAACTTTACCTAACCTATATCCAACATTTTTACATATAAATCTAGTCTTACAATAGTCCACAAATAGTCCCAAATTAGTTGAAGGTCGTGAAACAACAATTTCCAATTATAAACCCACAAGTTTCTTTTAAGAGTACAATTAAGATATCCTACAATAGGTCATCTTTGCGGATTGTACCAAATGGTGAAGAAGCCTGGTTACGTTACTATAAAGCCAAACTTTGTTAAATACATAAGTCATAATTCATAGCACCACCAACAAAGAAGATAAAAGCCTCTTCATTAACAAGAGAAGTGTACAACAATCCTCTGAAAACATGCTGTCCAGAATTTCCAGCACATGTATAATTAGCTTATCTCTTTGGTTTTTATTAACAAAACATACTAAGTGCATAAATAGCTTTACTTGCCTTTACACTCAAGGTTTAGAGCTTGTTTAGGAATCCTTATAAGGTTGTGAGTGTTGTTTTTCACACGTTGAAAGAGAGCAAAAACTAACCAAGAAAAGCATATTTTTTTGTCCAAGTTGAAATGGCTTTAGGGGGATGTCTTCATCCCTTTTTAAAAGACCTCTTGGCTGACTTACTTTTGATTTCTTAGCCTTAATATATGAAGCTAGTGTTGCAGCTTCTTGCTCCTTTCACTTGGGCCTTAAGGGTCTTCAACTTGATTGGCCTTTGCTGCCTATTCTTCTCCTTTGTCTTTAGTTAGTTTGGGCCTAAATTATCCAATGGGTTGTGATGTCTTTGGGATCTTTTTATATTCTTCTTGGGCTGAAAATATAATCTATTTATGATTCTAAAACATGGGCTGAAGTAACCCCCTTAACACGGATTTTATTCATAATCGGACTTGGAAAGATTCGACATCGGGCCTCGTCTCCGTCTAGCTAGCAAATTTAAGCTAAGCAAGTAGGTGATTCACCTATTATCTTATTGAGTCCTACAAGCACCTCAATTATCTCACTTTGTTTAGGGTCGTGATCTCTTCAATTTACATAAAACTTGTATACACTCGATCCTCTTAAGCGTTGGATGCACATATCGCCCTTTAACAAGAGATTTATGCACTTTTAAAAATGGACGGTAATTTGACCAAACCACATCGTGTTTCATTTGCATAGAACTAGTAAATGTAAGATTTGGGGTATTACATCCTCCCCCCTCTTAGGAACATTCATCCTCGAATGTTAGCATAATTGGATAGCTTAACCAAGTTTAAATTTTTAGTTAAACAAACTTTTGACAACACACTAAGTATTCAATCACACGTACCTATTAATGTCCTAACTATACATGTTAGACTTCTTCTTTAGCTTCGAATATGTAAGGGTATTTTGATTTTTCAGCCTCCCATGTTATCCTTTCTGCTTACTGGTTTCTTCAGAGTACTTTTAGTAAAGCTATTTCTTTATTCTTTAACTTCTTAACTTGATGATCTGGAATAGCTATAGGTACCGCTTCATAGGTGAGATCTTCTGTAACCTGCATATCTTTAATTGGATTGATATGGGATGGGTCACCTATGCATTTTTGAAGAATTGAGACACGAAAAACTGGATGAACTACTGAAAGCTCTTGGGGTAGCTCTAACTCATATGCTACCTGCCCAAACTTCATAATAATTTTATATGACCCTTTGTAACGTGGGCTCAATTTTCCTTTCTTACCAAATCTCATAACCCCTTTCATTGGAGATACCTTTAAGAATACCTAATCCCCTACTGAAAACTCTAGTCCTCTCCTTCTAGCATCCGCATATGATTTTTGACGACTTTGGGATGTTTCTAGCCGCTGTTGTATTACCCTAGCATTTTCCATGGCTTGTTATACTAGATCTGGCCCAAGCAAGGTGGTTTCACACACTTCAAACCATCTAATCGGCGACCTACATTTACTTCCATACAAAGCTTCATAAGATGCCATCCTGATAGTTGAGTGCTAGCTATTATTATAGGAAAATTAAATAAGGGCCAAATGGTCCACTCAACTACCTTTAAAGTCCAATGCACAAGCTCACAACATATCTTCAAGTGTTTGAATAGTGCGCTCAGCTTGTGCATCTGTCTGAGGGTGGAATGTTGTACTCAAATTCACTTTTTTCCCTAAATTCCTTTGGAAGGACTTCCAAAACTTTGTAGTGAATTGAGCTCCTCGATCAGATATAATGGAGATTGGGACTCCATGTAGCCTGACTATCTCTTTGAGGTATAGCTTGGCATACTCTTCAGTTGTATAATGACTCTTAACTAGCAAAAAGTGTGCTGACTTTGTTAGTCTATCAACTATTACCCATATGGAGTCAAACGTTTGAAATGACCAAGGCCACCCAGTAACAAAATCTATAATAATCAATCCCACTTCCATGTTGGAAGCTTTATACACTGTATATAACCTCCTGGCTTTTAGTGCTCTACTTTGACTTGTTGGCAATTTAGACATTGAGCCACAAATTCTACAAGGTCCCTTTTCATGCCTCCCCACCAAAACATTCCCTTTAGGTCATGATACATCTTAGTTGATCTTGGATGGATGGAATATCTGGAATGATGGACTTCTTCCATTATCTCTTTCTTAATCCATTAATATCAGGCACACATAATCTATTTTGGCAATATAGTACTCCATTTTGTGTAAGGTCAAAGCCCTTTATCCAACCCTGACTCGCTTTGTCTTTAAATCTTCATAAAATAGGATCCTCGAACTATTTTTCTTTGACCTCTATTACCAATGAAGACGCTGCTGCATTATTTAAAACAACCCTTTCCTTTGGGTATTAAAGAAGGTGAACTCCCAAACTAGCTAGTTGACGTAGATCCTTACCCTCTCCTTGATTTACCATGGCCTGGTCACCAGTATTCATGATCGCCTTACGACTCAGACCATTGGCTACCACATTTTCATTCCCCGGATGGTATAGTATATCAATGTAATCCTTTATTATCTCTAGCCATCTCCATTGTCTTAAATTTAGGTCTTTCTGCTTAAAACTGTACTGCAAACTCTTATGATTAGTATAAATGTCAACGTGAACCCCATACAAACAGTGGCGCCATATTTTCAGAGCATACATAACCGCTGCTAACTCAGGATCATGTGTTGGATAATTTTTCTCATGTGGTCGTACTTGTCTAGAGACATAAGCAATTACCCTACCATGCTATGTAAGTACACACCCTAAGCCAACTCTTGAAGAATGCAATACACTGCATACCCCTCGGTACAATCTGGAAGTATTAGCACAGGTGCAGAAGTTAGTCTATTTTTCAACTCTTGGAAGCTCCTTTCACATGCATCAATCCATTAGAACTTGGTTTCCTTATGTGTCAACTTTGTTAGAGGTACAAAAATAAAACAAAAACCTTCAACAAACCTCCTATAATAACCTACCAACCCTAGGAAGCTCCGAACTTCCGTGGGTGTTATTGGTCTTGGACAATCTTTCACAGCCCCTATCTTTTATGAATCAACCCTTATTCCCTCATTGGACACAATATGACCCAAGAATGCCACTGATTTAGCCAAAAGTCATATTGAGAAAACTTGGCATAGAATTACCGATTACAAAGAACTTGTAACACCTGTTGTAAGTGATTTGAATGGTCCTCTTCTGATCTTGAATATACCAAAATGTCATCTATAAATACTATCACGAACACATCCAAGAATGGCTTAAATACCCTTTTCATCAGATCTATAAAAACTGTTGGTGCATTCGTTAGCCCAAATGACATAACAAGAAATTCTAAGTGACCATAGCGTGTTCTGAAATCTATCTTGGGTATATCTTTCTCCTTCACCCTCTCTTGGTGATAACCTGATCTTAATTCAATTTTTGAAAAGCATTTGGCACCCTGTAATTGATCAAATAAATCATCAATCCTGGGGAGGGGGCATTTGTTCTTAATTGTCACCCTATTCAATTGTCCATAATCGATACACATTCTCAAGGTGCCACCCTTTTTACGTACAAATAACACTGTTGCACCCCAAGGGGACACACTAGGTCTTATAAAACACTTCTCCAATAAGTCTTTTAACTGCTCTTTTAATTCACGAAGTTCTGCCGGGGCCATTCTATATGGAGCGGTGGAAATAGGTTGAGTGCCTGGAAGTAAGTCAATACCCAAATCTACTTCTAGTTCTGGAGGTAAGCCTGGAAGTTCTTCTGGGAACATATCAACAAATTCATTCACTATTGAAATTGATTGAAGAGTTGGCCATTCTACCTTCATATCCCTTACTCTAACTAAATGACAATTATACCCCTTAGATATCATCTTTCTGGCCTTAAAATAAGAGATAAACTTACCCTTTGGTGCCCCAACATTGCCATCCCATTCAAGAACTGTCTAATTTGGAAAGTGGAAGTACACTCTCTTAGTTCGGCAATCCACAGTGGCATAGCAAGAAGCTAATCAATCCATACCCAATATAATATTGAATTCCATGATTTACAGCTCAATAAAGTCACCCAATATGTCACGGTTACAAATAGTTACTATACAGTCATAATAAACCCTTCTAGCCATAATAGATTCACTGGTTGGTGTAAACACTTCAAATGGTTTGTTCGATAATTTGGGTGTTGTCTTAAGCTTTCCAGCAACTAGTGGAGTGATGTAAGATAGTATAGAACCAGGGTCAATTAATGCATATACATTATGTAAAAAGATGGATAATGTACCTATGACCACATCGGGTGAAGCTTCAAAATTTTGCCGACTCCACAGAGCATAAGTGCGATTCTGGACTTCGCTAAAGCTAGCTGCCCCTCTAACACCTCTACCATGACCTGTAGGTGCTTGATGACCCCTACCTGCTAGATGAACTAGCGAAGATGATGCAACAACTGACCCAGTAGATTGTGCTATATCACCCATACGCCTCCTCGGGCAATCTCTAATCATATGCCCTAGCGCACCACACCAATAACTAGCATCTATCCCATCACGACATATACCTAAAAGACTTCTTCTACTTTGTTTACAAGGCTGCCTAGGAGTCATTTATTGGCCTGTTAAATATCATGTTATCCGTGCACCTTGTCCCTCACCTCATTCACCAAACTGAATGCTTCTAGACCCTTAAAGTTGTGTTGGAGCACTGGTTGCAGAGTAGGAGGATGACTGCCTAGGCGGTCTATTAGATAATCGAGGCCTAAGATAACCTTGGGATGGTGTAAACTGCCCCGTAGATCTTGCCCTTTTCGCCTGCCCCCTTTCCAACTCTTGTATCCTTCTTCTTTACCTCTGATCCTCTAGTTTTTGTGAAAAAGCTTGCATCCTCGCTATATCGATGTCTTTATTCAAGAAAGCAATAGTACAGTCTCTGACCAGATACATATCCATTCTATCCACATATCGATGAACTCTATCTACCATAGTAGCAACTATATTAGGAGCATACCTAACCAGGGAATTAAATTGAAGACTATACTCCCTCATGCTCATATTCCCTTGGTGGAAATTTAAGAACTGATCTGCATGGGCCTCTCGGATCTCTAATGGCAAGTAATGGTTAAGAAATGCCTCCTTGAACTCTTCCCAAGTAGTTGGAGGAGCATCTATATCTTTGGATTGCTTCCACCCTTCATACCACAATGTAGACACCCTTCAATCTGTATATTGCTAGCTCAACAACTTCTATACCACTGACATGCATAACATCTAAGGTGTGTTGAATCTGATCAATAAAGTCTTATGGATCTTCATCAGGATCTGACCCAGTGAAGGATAGATGGTCCAAATTAAGGAAGTCACGTATCCTCGTGCTAGCTGCCCTATTCGCACCACCTGCACCTATAACTGGGCCTTCCTGTCTTTTACCTTGGCCAGCAACTATACAAGTCAATAGTTGGACTGCATTTCTTAGATGCTGCACGGTAGCATCGATAGGTGGTTCTGGGGGAGTTTCACTTCTTCGTGGTTCACCAGGAGCTGAGGGAGTTGGAGATGTCTGTGACAGAGACTCATCTTGAGCTTCATTTCATTGTCTAACCCGACTTGGTATACCAACTATCACTTCTACTTCCTTGCCTTTACCTTTGTTTTTCTTGGTTTTTGGCATACTTGCTGTACAAAACAATTTAGAGGTCAGACAAAATCCACCTATTACACTTGGGTCTATGGCACGATTTAAAGAATGAAAAGAAAGTGACAAATCCCAAAAGCCACATAGCCTCCTCCTTATAAGTGTGGTGCACAACACATTGATAAACAAGATTCTACATCGACACGGCTTTGTACACTTCCTATAATGACCCGCTCTGATACCACTTTTGTCAATCCCCAAAGTCTCGTTAAGGGGGACTGGCACCCGTTGCCGATAAGGCTTGAGAGAACTAACATGTATCCATGTACTTTCTATATATATCATAAGGGATTTCTGCATACAACATGCTTTTAAGAAAGTAAACAGTAATAACAAGCCAAAAGGAAATTCATATGACTAGGCCGTTGGAGCCACGTTGTCTAAAGTATGAGACATGACCACACTTTAATTTACATAGTCTACAAAGCCTCTAATATGGAAAAGTATCTGATAAGGGCTGGGACAGGCCCCGCCTAGACTAAATATACAATACAAAAATATAAGCTCCAGACATACAAAGCTCAGAAGCAACCTCTAGCTTGATAACAGCAGCTGGATACCCTATACTCCTTTTGGGGAGATCTACTAGCACCTGTACATTCAGCATGAAATGCAGGTCCCCCATAAGGGACGTCAGTACAAGGTAATGTACTAAATATGTAAGGCAGGATATACAATATATGATGTAACAACTCAAATGAAACTATGCATTGGTGTAGGATAAGAGTCTACCTTTACTTATACTGGGGGATCATGTACTTTACATTCTTTTAATTACTTTACATTTACTGTATAATGTGTGCACAACATGTAATACAAATGACCAGCTGATCAGTGGTAAATCTATATCGGGATCGGCCCTGGGTAGGCTTTTCCTTTCATCCCTTGGGCTACCCCCTGTGATAGGATCTACCCTAGCTAGGTGATTCTTCCACCCCTCAGGTTACCACCCATGAATAAGCAATATACATTACCTTTCAATTACCTTTGAGATGATTCTTTTGGTAGTTATTGTATTGAAGTTGTAGGATTGTAGATATAGCATGTGACATGTAAATAATCATACAATACAATATGAAAATGAAAAAAGTACATTACACAAGTAATGAAATGTGTATGAGATGAAACAACTCGTGAACTTTATCTAGCAACAAGAACCCATGTAACTTGGTATCCACGTATGGATGCAGATTTGAAGGTTACTATCTATTGGAGCATATGAACATGTGAAAGAATGGAAACACGGTCAATAGTTATATTGTAGTTGGTAAGTTCCTTTATGTGCCAAGGGAGAATCTAGATTTCATGCCAAGTAATACGAAATCAAGTAGCCTTACATACCTCATTGGATGACCTCGTTATTACCTTAGTGTGACCGCTTTCCCCCCAAATATTTATCTACAATATATTAGGCCATAAGACTAGTTTTAGCAGCAAAGAAATACTTCTTGGTAGCCCAATATCATAAAAGCTAACACCCGGGCAGCAAGCTTATAATTAGCAACCCAAAGGCATTCCTTCAGCCTTTTTACTTATAATCATATTTTTTAACAACCACTCTTATGTATATGTCATTTACATCTTTTTTAAGAACCTAATAGTCTTACAACAATTTATAAGGTACAAGACATAACAATCCTACACAACACACAAATACGCAGCATCAAATTTGTATTCTCGCTACATTTCAATGTCAACAATCCCAAACCTGTTTCAACTTTATCAAAACTTTATCCAATATTTTTACATATAAAGCTAGTCTTACAATAGTCCACAAATAGTCCCAAATTAGGTGAACGTTGTGAAACAACAATTTCCAATTATCAGCCTACAAGTTTCTTTTAAGAGTACAATTAAGATATCCTATAATAGGTCATCTTTGCGGACTGTAAAAAATGGTGAAGTATCCTGGTTACATTACTATAAAACCAACCTTTATTAATGATATAAGTCTTAATTCATAATACAGCCAACAAAGTAGAGAAAATCCTCTTAATTAACAAGAAAAGTGTAAAACAATCCTCAGGATACATGTTGTCCAAAATTTCCAGCATATGTATAATTAGCTTATTTCTTTGGTTTTTATAAACAAATCATACTAAGTGCATAAGTAGCTTTACTTACCTTTAAAATCAAGGTTTAGAGCTTCTTTAGGAATCCTTGTAAGGTTGTGAGGGCTATTTTTCACACGTTGAAAGAGAGAAAAGAATAACCAAGAAAAGCAATTTTTTTGTCCGAGTTGAAATGGCTTTAGGGGGCTGTCTTCATCCCTTTTTAAAAGACCTCTTAGCCGACTTACTTTAGATTTATTATCCTTAATATATTAATCTGGTGATGTAGATTCTTGATCCTTTCACTTGGGCCTTAAGGGGCTCCACTTAATGGGCGTTTGCTGCCCATTCTTCTCCTTTCTCTTTAGTTAGTTTGAACCTAAATTATCAAATGGGTTGTGATGTATTTGGGCTCTTTTTATATTGTTCTTAGGCTGAAAATATATTCCATTTATTATTCTAAAACATGGGCTAAAGTTACACCCTTAAAACCGACTTTATTCATAATTAGACTAGAAAAGATTCGACGTTGGGCCTCGTCTCCGTCTAGCTAGCGAATTTAAGCTAAGCAAGTAAGTGATTCACCTGCTCTCTTCCTAAGTCCTACAAGAACCTCAATTCTCTCACTTTGTTTAGGGTCGTGATCTCCTTAATTTGACATAAAACTTGTATACACTCGATCCTCTTAAGCGTTAGACGCACATATCGCCTTCTAACATGAGGTTCAAGCACTTTTAAAAATAGATGCTAATTTGACCAAACCATATCATGTTTCATTTGCATAGAACTAGTACATGTAAGATGTGGGGAATTACAAGATGGTAAGGTTGCGTGGTGTGCCTATATCTATTATGTCGATTGTGGCACCTAATTTACTTCTCATTTTTTGATATCATTTCAAAAAGGGCTTGGAGAAAAGGTGAAATTAAGTACTGCTTTCCATCCTCAGAGTGATAGATAAGTTGAGAGGATAATCAAAACTTTGGAATATATATTGAGGACTTGTGTATTAGAATGTAAGGGTAATTGGGATGATCATCTACTACTCATCGAGTTCTCCTACAACCATAGTTTTCATGCACCATGGTATAGCACCATTTGAGGCTTTGTATGGGAAAAGGTGTAGATTATTGGTGGGATGGTTTGAGTTGGGTGAGATGCCTTTGATTGGCCTAGATATGGCAATGGAGGCCATGACAAAAGGGAAGTTGATTAGGGAGAGGTTTGGCTCAAAGTCTCCAAAAGTCTTATTCGGATATTTAAAAGAGGGACCATGAGTTTCTTGTGGATGATTAGGTGTATGTGAAGGTTTCACCCATAAAGGGTGTAATGCATTTTGGTAATATGGGCAAATTAAGTCCCCGGTATATAAGTCCTTATGAGATTGTGGAGTGGATTGGGAATTTAGCTTATAGGTTGGATTTGCCTCCAAATTTGAGTTCTATTCATCCGGTTTTCCATATGTCTTTGTTGAGGAAATTAATTGGTGATTCTAGTTCAATTGTGCCTTTAGAAGGTGTTAAAGTTGAGTAAAACTTGTCTTATGAGGAAGTCCTAGTTAAGATCTTGGATAGGCAAGTAAAGTGGCTTTGCAACAAGGGCATGGCTTTAGTTAAGGTGCCTTGGAGAAATTAATATGTGAAGAGTGCTACTTGGGAGGCAAAATCAGACAAGATGAGATGATACACCTATATTTTACAATCTACTCAAGCCTAGGATATTAGGTTCTTCCTATTCTAAATGGTCCTAATTCTTTCACTCTTGTGTTTCATGACACGACGTTCATACATGTGCACAAAAATTAGTTAAAAGATGTTTTGGCATGAGCTTTAATGACTTTATGATTTAAAGTAATGAATTATGCACTGTGTTTTCTTATTGGAATGTTTCATTTTTAAGGAAAGCTTTTCAAGCCATGTTCTTTATCATTTGAGGATGCCTGTTCCCAAGGGGGAGATAAAGCAAGGATTCAAACCTTGTAAGGACTTAATGATGTGTGGAAGTTTGGTTTTTGGAAGTTCTTGACCAAAGTGTCATCACACGAGCACCTCCATGAGTCGTGGAGCAGTTGACGAGCTGAGAGAGGTTGCCTTGAGGTGGCCCTTTGCCTTGTATGTGGAGTCTTTTGGTTTATGGTGGACTTCAAGAAAAAGTGACCCTACACTGATCCCTTTACAACTCGTGTGGCTCACCACTGGTAGTGATCTGGCTCATGGTAGGAACCTTGAGCGTGAAAGCCACCTTTTGGCTAAGGTACCTTACATACAAACCCCTACACGAGTCTTATAGAACCAAACAACTCTTGTGGTGTCGCATGAGGGTGTTGGTCCGGATTATTTCTAGGTTTGGAATCACTGTATCAGAACTTCATAACTTCACATGGACACTGGTACGACCCGTGAAGCTTTAGACAGTCCGTGAGGCGTTCAGTGGAAGGACCCTTGGGATGAAGGAATTTTCAAGAAATTATTCAAGAAATTATTCAAGAAATTACAACACAGGACCTATCAACTATAACCTATCAACCTACTACATTCATCAGGGCACATAGGAAAATAATTCCATGTTCTAGGTAGCCTTTACATACCTGGAACGAAGATTCTACTATACTTCAACAAGAATTGAACCCAAACTTAGGATTTCTTAGGTTGTCCCTTACTCTTTATCTCAGGAACCTACGTCTTAAACTTGAAGGCAATGAGATTTTGAAACCCTTTCGTACGAAATAGGTCTTAAAAATACATTTTAGGACTTAGGAATAGATCGGGAATACCAAAAATACCCTTCCCAAAATTAAAAGAAAAATTCTCAAATTTTTTACACTGGCCCATAACGCGCCAGGGGCATGGACCAGTGTATTTCGCAAATTTTTTGAAATTTCAATTCCCGTCGAAATTTTGAAAAAAAAACTTAGTGCTAGTCCACACCCCCTTCACATCACCCCAGGGGCATGGATCAACACAAATTTTGCTTTAATTAGCAAAAATTATTTTTTGACCCGGTTGCTCTTAAATCAGGTCGAGACCATTTTCCTACTGGATTTTCCACGCTGATCACAAATCCGGTCTTGGATTTCCCATAGGAGCTTTGGAAGACGCGTTATGCACATGATACATTTTAGGGGCATTTCAGTAATTTTTATGGGGTGTTACATCATCTCCCCCTTGGGATCATTTGTCCTCGAATAAAGTGTAGAGGTAGAATAAAAGCACGAGTAACCTCAAAACACATCTTATTCCTTACTCGAGAACTCTCGAACTCTGAACTATCTACCACCTATCTATCTCTGTCTTTGACTCGAGAATAGAATCAGATTAATACATCAACTCAATGAAAAGAAGCATTCAATAACGTTAAGGATAGGGACATTACCTTCGACATCATGATCATTCGGTACGAATAGGTGCGAGTATTTGAGTTTCATTGCTTCCTCAGCTTCCCATGTATCTTCTTCAACAAATTGATTCCTGCATAGAACCTTGACAGAGGCTATCTATTTATTCCTCAGCTTACAAACTTGTCGACCAAGAATTTGGACTAGAATTTCCTCATAAAATAGGCTATCCTTCACTCTCGTACTCTTAATGGGGATTGCCAAAGTAGGATCTCCCAAACACTTCTTCAACATTACACATGAAACACTGGATTAAGTCCATCTAACTCGGAAGGTAAGTCAAACTCATAAGCGACCTTCCCATTCCTCCTATGATATGGTCTGATAGAACATGGACTCAACTTCCCCTTCTTACCAGACCTCATGACAACCTTTGTGGGTGACACATTCAAGTACACCCAATCATCCACCTCAAACTCCAAGTCTCTTTTTCTCACATCCATATAAGACTTCTGATGACTCTTTGCTGTCTTCAACCTTTCTCTGTTGACTTTCACCTTCTCCATAGGCTCGTGGACAAGATTAGGTCTGATTAATTCAGCTTCACCAACCTCAAACCAGCCAATCGGTGATCTACATCTCGTCTCGTATAATGCCTCATAAGGGGCCATCTAAATGTTGCCATGGTAGCTATTGTTGTACGCAAACTCAATCAATGGTAGATGGTCACCCTAATTACCCTTGAAGTCAATGACACACTCGCTCAGCATATCCTCCAAAGTTTGAATGGTGAACTCTGCCTATCAATCTGTTTGAGGGGTGAAAAAGTTGTGCTCATATTCACTTTCCTACCCAATCCTTTTTGAAAAGATCTCCAAAATTAGGATGTGAATTAAGTTTCTCTGTCCAAGATGATGGACAAGGGAACCCCATTAACCTCACAATCTTGTCAATGTATAGACTCCTCAGCCGTATTAGGTATTGACTGCCAAAACATGGGCTGATTTAGTCATTCTATCAACAATCACCCATATCACAAGTCGACATGAAACTAATTTGCTAGCATGGAATTGCAACAATAAGGAATAAAGGTTCCGAATCATGCTTTATTTGGAATCTTCGTAAGCCGATAATGAAATTGATGTTGATCATCTCCCACTTCAACTCAAGAATTCCAAAGTTCATAGCTAACCCACAAGGTCTCTGATGTTCAACCTTGACATGTTAACAATTGGGACACTTGGAGACAAATTCAGCAATGTCTCTCTTTATTCCATTCCACCAATAGACTTCTCTAAAGTTGTGGTACATCTTAGTAAAATCGAGATGAGTATAATATATGGAACTATGAGTTTCAGCCATGATCCTGTCTCAAAGACCATCAACATCGAGTGCACATAGTCTACCCTGATACCTCAACACCCCATCTCCCCTTTGGGAGAAAACCATCACCTTCTGCTTGTGAACCACTTCCTTTAATTGGAACAAAATAGGATCTTGGTCTTGCTTTTCCTTAACCTCTGACACTAAGGATGAAGCATACACATTCTGAACATTGACCTCGCCTTTATTATCCTCTTCAAGTTGCACTCCCAATCGAGTCAATCTATGAACTTCCTTAGCCGATTCCTCCTCCCTTCCTCCACATGGGCAGTGCTACCCATGGACAACCTGCTTAGAGTATCAACAATAATGTTAGCCTTACCTGGGTGGTAGGGTATGATCATGTCATAATCCTTGAGCAACTCCAACCATCTCGTCTGTCGTAGGTTGAGCTCCTTCTGGCTAAACATGTGTCGCAAACTCTTGTGGTCAGAGAACATGTCCACATGCACTCCATACAAGTAGTGATGGTAGATCGTAAGTGTGAATACCACCGCTACCAACTTGAGATCATGAGTCAGATAATTCTTCTTATGGATCTTAAGTTGTCTTGAAGCATAAGCTATCATCTTCACCCTCTGCATAAGCACGCAGCCCAAACCAACTCTGGATGCATCATAGTAGATCACGAAGTCTCCCGTCCCATCTGGCATGTTCAAAACTGGTGTTGTAGTCAATCTAGTTTCAACTCTTGGAAACTCCGTTCACATTTCTCAGACCCTTCAAACTTGGCCTTCTTCTAAGTTAACTTAGTCAGTGGTGCTGACAAAGAAGAGAATCCCTCAACAAATCTACGATAGTAGCCTGCCAAACCCAAGAAGCTTCTTATTTCGATCGAAGAAGTTGGTTTCGACCAGTTCTTAATCGCTTCAATTTTCTGAGTATCCACCCGAATACCACCTCCCCCAGCCACAATCATTATTGATTCTCCTTGGCCGATAGGTGCAGAGACTCAATGGAAGCTATACTAAGAAATGGAGTTAAATAGAAACAACATGGACAAAGCTACGACTTGAGCCAAAACTCACACTTTGAGAACTTTTCATATAACTCATGGTCTTTGAGCAGTTGCAAAACCACTCTAAGGTGATTGGCATGCTCCTTTTCGTCTTTGGAATACACCAGAATATCATCAGTAAACACAATCATGAACATATCAAGTACGGTCTGAATACTCTATTCATCAAATCCATGAAAGCAGCTAGTGCATTTCTCAACCCAAAGGACATGACCAAGAACCCAAAATGGCCATAATGTATCCTAAAGGATGTCTTCAGAATGTCACTATCCCTCACCTTCAACTGATGGTAACCTAATCTGAGGTCTATCATGGAGAAGCAGGTAGCACCCTGAAGTTGGTCAAATAGATCGTCTATTCTGGGAAGAGGATACTTATTCTTTATTTTGACCCTGTTCAGTTGTCCCAAGTCTATGCACATTCTAACAGACCCATCTTTTGTATGCACGAATAGGACAGAAGCACCCCAAGGAGAGACCCTAGGCCTTATGAAACCTTTCTCTAAAAGGTTTTTCAATTGTTTTTTCAATTCTTTCAACTCTGCGGGGGTCATTCTATAAGGTGGAATTGAGATGGGTTGGGGCTCGGGAAGAATATCAATCCCAAAGTCAATATCCCTATCAGGAGAGAATCCAGATAGATCATCAGGACATACCTTAGAAAATTCTTTCACGATCGGGACTGACTCAAGAGTAGAAGGCTCAACATCACCAAACTTAACTCGCACGAGGTGGTAAATACAACCCTTGAAGATCAACTTTCTATCTCTTAGATTGTCATGATCCAAGCCAAGGGCCTAGACATGACATGGTGAATGAGGAACCTGAAGGGGCCCCAAACAAGCCTCTTATCTTATCATTACATATTATTGGTCACGGAAGCATTCAAATGACATAAAAAAGTAGAAATAGGGAAATGGGAGTAAGGGGAAAGCTTGCATAACATCATAATCAAGAGACAAAAGAGTCAAAGCTCATAGCATAGATACGTAGCATGTCCAACAACACCTCTACTACATAGATAGAGTGGGGACCAAGACAAAGCAACCGGGCTCACCCTTACAGCAAAACTAAACAATAAAGAAGAGTGTCTCAATACATAGTAAAAGAAACTTAGACTAAGTTCCCCGAAGTGGAGGTCTCACTAACTAGCTTGAGTAGTACCGAACTAGCCACGTGGAGGAGGAGGATGAACAACTTGTGCACCAGTTCCTACGTGGTGATATCATGTAGGCAAGAGTATGCGTTAGTACGTTTAAGTGTACTAAGTATGTAAGATCCAATATAATAAGAGATAAGTGACATATTCAGTATACATAATTTAAGCAATTAACTAACATATAACAAGATGACATACATGAGTGATGCTTTTACTAAAGGCATGCCTCATATATTATAATACAAGTGTGAAAATGGACCATACTATGGTGGATTGTTGCACCCTACCACCTATGGTGATTGAGGTACAAACCCCTCAATAGGTTACCATGGTATGAACCCTTTGATGGGTTAAAGGATGGTCAT
>JAPFFP010000080.1:8362925-8384953 GCA_026153255.1 Solanum medicagineum
CATTTCACTTATACTATACCTGTTCTGTGGCGTGAATACAGGGACGGCGATACGTAACGCCTGTATCTCACCCATCCCACCTCAATTCCGTGACGTGACTACAGGGACGGCGATACGTAACGCCTGTAGCTCACCCCCAAGACAGATGAGCTCTGCGATAGTACGGTATCGGTATGTATTTTGGGTTCTTGTTTGAAGAAGTGTTCTAATGTTGCATTGATTTAATTCTATCTCTATTGTATTTTTATAATATCATTCAGACTTACACTTACTGCTTTACATACTCAGTACCTATCCTGTACTGACCCCCTCTGTTGGGGGCTGCGTTTCATGCCCGCAGGTACAGACGTACAGGTGAGAGAGCCCCCCAGCTAGGACTCATTTTCTACCGGCACAGCGCTCCTTCACTCCAGGAGCAAATCTTTTGGGTATATACACAGGGATTTACACTGTTGTCGTTACGCGTTCTTGGGTACTTTTGCGGGTACGGTGGGGCCCTGTCCCGTCAATGTTTATTCTGTTATGTAGAGGCCGGTGGGCATGTGTGGGAGTAGCCAGAATGGTGTGTGGTGTAATCGTGCATGTATGTTACTCTATTAGGCGACAGGACCACGCGGTGACCTTGTCGGCCCGCATTTGTTGTATATATATTTATGTGTGTTTGTATTATCGTGCATTCTGGTTGCTGCTGCAGGTGTGGATAGGGTATAGAAACAGAGGAAACTCTGCCAAAATTTCGGTAGAATTTCGTAAGCTTAACCCGGATTTTTGTGATGTGATAGTGGGTTAAGTGCCAAATCGGCACAAGTCATGACTCCGGGATTGGGTCGTGACATCCAGGGAGGATCATGGAAAAGACCCATAGTTGTAGATATTTCATCCACCCAGGATTTACCAAGATGCACCATCAATTGGAAGAAGTCTACTGGTAGAGTGGAATGAAGAAAGACATTGCTGAATTTGTTTCCAAGTGCCCAAATTGCCAATAAGTTAATGTTGAGCACCAAAGGCCATATGGAGTAGCTTAGATTTTTGAGATTCCAGAGTAAAAATGGGAGGTGATCAACATGGACTTCATCATAGGCTTATCGAGGTCCCGCAGATAGCATGATTCAATTTGGTTGATAGTTTAATCGGATGACAAAATATGCACACTTCTTAGCGGTAAAAATGACAAACACTGCAAAGGATTATGCCCAATTATACATAAGGGAGATTATCATATTGAATGGAGTTTCTTTTTCATTATATCAGATAGAGGGGCTCAGTTCACTGCCCAACTCTAGAAGTCCTTTCAGAAAGGGCTAGGATCAAAGGTGAACCTTAGTACTGCTTTTCACCCTCATACTGATAGTCAGTCAGAACAAACAATACATGCTTTGGAGGACATGATGAGGGTTTAGTTCATCAACTTCAAAGGTAATTGGGATGATCACTTTCCTCTAATTGAATTTGCCTAGAACAATAGCTTTCACTCGAGCATCCAAATGGCTTGGATAATTCGAGGTATGTGAAGCAGGATTGATTGGGCCAGACTTGGTACATCAAGCTATGGCGAGGAAAAGATTATCCAACAAATATTGAGAACTACATAGAGTTATCAGAAGTCGTATTCTAATATTAGAAGAAGAGACTTAGTGTTTGAGTGTAACAATTGGGTGTATCAGAAAGTGTCACCCATAAAGGGTGTAATGAGATACGTAAAGAAGGGAAAGTTGAGTACTTGATACATTTGTCCCTACAAAATGGTGAAGAGAATGGGAAAAACGTAGCTTATGAGTTAGAGCTACCACTAAAGCTGGCAGCCATTCATCCTGTCTTTCACATTTATATGCTTAAGAAGTGTTTGGGAGATCTGTCCTTGGTTATGCCTATTGAGAGCATTGGAGTGAAGGATAATTTAAGATATGGAGTGATACCTATCAAAATCCTTGCTCATCAGGTTCTCAAGGTAAGAACCAAAGAGATTGCATCTATCAAAGTGTTGTGAAGGAACAATTTTGTTGAAGAGGCTATATGGGAAGCTGAAAGGACATGAAGACTAGATACCCTCACCTTTTTGTGCATTCTAATGATGAAATTGATGGTAACAATTCATTTCTACCATTTGATTTACTATTCCATTGTTGAGTTTAGTGTTTACCTTTGAATTGATGCTTCTCCTGAGTTTATGTTTGAGAATGCATGTCTTCGACCGTATTCCTGCTTAATGATGATGTTAGAGGTTGTCTGTTAATTCTAAATATGAGTTAAGGTTGATTTCTGAAGTATGAGTATTTGAGTATCCGTGTATTTGAGCTCATTCTTGATAAGTCTCCTAGTTGCTCATCATTCAAGGATGAATTATCCCAAGGAAGAGATATTATGACAACCCATATCTCTAAACTTATATGTACCTATGTTTCAAGACTTATTGTTAAATGTGAGAAGTGTATTAGGGTCATAAGAGACCTCTAGTACTTAGTGGAGTTCAAAACCTTCCTATAAGTTAAGTTCAAATTTTGGGTTATGCTAGGCTCAATTTTAAATGAACATAACTCTTAGAAAACAAAGCATTGGGTGGCCCATCGAGAAAGCCCTTTGAATTAGCTTCCCAACGCATTGGTTTCATCTCATTTGGAGTTCAAAGTCAAAAGTTACAGTCGTTTTACTAGGAACTGCCAAAAGCCGAAACCCTTTTACGGACAGTAAAATGAAGTACGACCCCTCTGCAAACTCGTTAGAAAAAGTCCTGAAACTTCAGTTTTTGGCCCCAGACTTTACGAACCCATCTACAGGTCATAAAATGGGCTCGTAAAATGAACTATAAACTCCAAAATTGGGTCAAAAGTTTACGAAAGTGTCCCCATGGGCCGTGGAACTTTCTACGGGCCGTAACCATAGATGACTTTTGATAGCTTTTTAATAAAGGGTATTTTGGTCTTTACCCACCATTTCTAACCCTAGGATTGACATTTTTGCATCTAGATAAATCTCTAAACATGTCTGTTGAACTATTTTACGCTAAATCACTCTCTCAAAATGTAGAAGCAAGGTTTTAAGAAAGAAAAATGCTAGGGTTTGGAGACAAATTTGAGAATTCTTCTAATTTCTTTCAAGATTCAAAACTTCTATGTATGCAAGGCTAACATTAACATTGATTTTGTTCTTCCATGTTCTCCATAACCTGGATTGATGGTGATGTGAGTAAATTGAGTCTCCTGTGGATGTTTATGGAAGTTGTTTCTTAAAATCTAATGTATTACTACATATGTATTACTGCATAATTTTGCATGAATCACTATTTTAATGATCTAATTACTTGAATTACATTATTTTACCTTACTACCCTAGCATGAATTTTTATTATTTTCACATATTTTACTTACATGAGTATGCATGAGCGTAATTTGAGCCTAATAGTGTATGGAATTTCGAAATGCTTTAATTCTCCATTTGTTCTCCTAGATGCCATGACTTAGAACGATGCATGTTTGAGTCCTTATAAGCAAAGAGCTAAACTTTAAAATGATATAACCAAAGGGTTGATAGTTGATGTGATAAGTTGAGTTGATGAATGTCCAATAAGACGAGATGAATGAGTTAACCATAGGGTTGGTGTCTTATGAGCATATTTAGTCTTGGGAATAGTATTGAGCACTGAATCAAGTAAAAGTAAGTCCAACTCGAAACTCAATAACTACGTAGTCGACGAAGCAGAGGATTAACTGTAAAATCGAATGTTTCTTATTGTTCCAAAATACGGACTTGATGTTACTAATTTTAGATCCATTGATGGGATTTCTTATAACTTTTGGCATGGTATTAGATGGATATGGCAACAATATCACTTTGTTATATCATCATCGGCTCATAATTGATAGTTGTCGGCTAGGGAAACTTCCAAATTAGGTCCTGAGAGTACTCTGAGTGGATGATACATAAAGTATGTATGAGTAGTCATTGTCTAAATTGCATTCTTACTTTAGAATCTTGACATGATGATTGAGTTTCCTATTTCATATGTTGAGTTATTTTAGATGATGTTCTTCTTTTACATGTTTCTTTCTGCCATTTATATGCTCGTACATTCCACATATTGACGTCTATTTAGGCCTGTATTTTTTTATGATGTAGATACAGTTGTTAGTAGTCCATCATAGGTGCTTCGTTGAGGACCTATTTGCTTTCAGTTGATTGGTGAGTCATCCCCTACTCTCGGAGGACATTATGTTTTCATTCTAGCTTGAGTAAACTTACCTTATTCTATTTAAAGGTAGTCACAGGTTTGTCACTGGCACTATTATTTAGATGCTTTAGAGGCTTCATATACTAGATTGTTGATGTGATTGGATGTTATGTTGACTAGTTTTCTTTCATACTAGTCTTGCTTAGTTATGAATCAGATTTTGCCCTTTGGCCATTATTTTACCATTTGCCATTTCCTTTCTTTAAGTATTCTTTTTCATTGACATATTCGCTGTTATAATATGATTGAAGAATGTGATGAGGCCGAGTGGTTCGCTTGGGGGCTAGTAGTAGTCTCCAAGTGTCGGCCACAGCAAGGGTACCCTCCTGGGGCGTGACAATGGATATGCTGCTGAGTCCTCAAAGAAAAAAATTCTTGAACCATTGGCTGGGAGAATTTACATCTCAAGCTTTTGATGACTATAGCCTATCAATTGGTATAAGAATTGAACATCCCGTGCTCATGTTCATACTCAAAATGGCATTGCAGAGTCATTTATTTAGTGCCTACAATTGGTAGCAAGACCACTACTTTTGAAGATGAAATTGCCCACTTTTTTTAGGGTCACACTATCTTACATGAAACAACGCTTGTTCATTTCAGACAGACTAATTATTATAAATACTCTCCATCATAATTAGTAATTGGTCACAAGCCCAATATGACTCATCTACGAGTCTTTGGTTGTGTGGTATACGTGCCTGTAGCACCGCCGCAACATACTAAGATGGGCCTTCAACGAAGGTTGGGAATATATGTTGGGTTTGATTCATCTACCATCGTTCGCTACCTTGAACCATTAACCGAAGACTTATTCACTGCTCAATTTGCTGATTGTCAGTTTGATGAAATAACTTTCCCGTAATTAAGGGAAGAGAAGGACCCTAAAAAGGAAATTGCATGGAAGGTTTCATCACTATATCATTTTGATCCACGTACCCGTAAATGTGAGTAGGAGGTCCAGAAGTTCATCCACTTACAGAAGTTAGTAAATCAAATGCCAGATATATTTACTGATTTGAAATGGGTAACTAAATCACATATCCCTGCAGTGAATGTACCTATCTGGATTAATGTCCCCAAAAGGACCATTTACTGGTGTTATAGCTTCTAAATCCCAAACACACTATTAAATATACAAAATAAACTGAGTTTGTATAGTCTAGTCACTATACCACTTGGTGAGAGTTTAAGGTGTACAATATTAACAAACTAAGGAGTTCATGTTAATCTCTTTTACATTCATTCAACTTGGGAGATTAAAAGGAGAAGGTTAGAGTTCTTAATTACTTTTTTTTTCTCTATAAGGAGTTCTTAATGATTGTCAAGATGAAATCATAGATCTAAAATATCACTTTGCTTGCACACAGTCCCTACAAATTTACATCGTCAATAGCTCAAGCAAGACTATGTGATACACAACAGAGGAAAGGAGTGATACTTATCAAATTAACAAGAGGATGAGTCCTTAGCTCTTGATGAACATAGATCCAGATTTCTTCGCAACACCTCCTGACAAAAATAATGGTTTTTTTAGCCTTTTAATAATTTAAAGTTAGATGGTGGTATTAATCTCGTTTATGCGAGTCAACCCATCAAAGGATAGATCTAAGAAAGGGAACATCACCTGAGAGA
Organism: Solanum medicagineum; assembly: GCA_026153255.1. Classification (NCBI taxonomy): domain Eukaryota; kingdom Viridiplantae; phylum Streptophyta; class Magnoliopsida; order Solanales; family Solanaceae; genus Solanum; species Solanum medicagineum. Next base: position 8,368,789 of record JAPFFP010000080.1, read on the forward strand.
GTTAACTCAAATGATGAAAAAACATCGAATTCTAATGACTAGAAGTTAGCCTTTGTTGCTACAGTCAGATGGTTTCATCATGATAGTTATAAGCTCTCACTCATCTCCATCAGCATCTCCGATGTTGTAACTGCCGGAGCTTTCACAAGATTTTTGTGTCTCTTCAGCTACCATTTTAGGATTTGTTTTTGTTTCCTATTTTATTTTTCATTTCCCTTTTTTGTTAAACTTTGTTAAATTGTCTCAATGTAAAAAGTCGACAAAGGAATTCACTGCAGTTAATATCTTTCTTTAATTAGATAAAACTCAAAGTAAATCGTAACCTTCTTCATAGCACTCATTTTAATCAAGAATTCAATAATTACTTCAAGGCTATCTACTCCTTCATTTGTTTTGTAAAGCATGTAATTAGCAACACCTCTTTCACCTTATTTTACAATAACTCCTTAACTTAAACATAACAAAAGGAACTGTTAGTTTATGGTGTTCTTGTTTTTACCTTCTAAGGCATCAATATCATTACATAACCTATTATCTTAACATATTTAAATTCTCTTCTATCAGAACATAGTTGACTTGATTAACCAACTGCTTATGTTCCTCTTCCTCCTACAACAACAAATCTAGTGAATTCTCATAAAGTAGGGCTTGGGGAGGGTAGAGTGTACGCAAACCTTACAACTATCTCATGAAGTTAGAGTGGTTGTTTTCGATAGTCCCTTAGCTCAAATGTATCAGCCCCAAGTAAAAGAAAAAAATCTAGAATAATCACTAAAATAAAGAGTATTGTCAATTCTACAAGAAAAAAATAAAAGTAGCAAAATAATCAAAAAAACAATAATAATACTATCATAATAGCAAAAGTAATCATATGATAAACCTAAAACCATCACAAAGCAAGACAATATTTTATCCCTACTAACCTTTTACCCTAATATGCAATCTCCACCCATTTTTATCTAAAGTCATATCCTTGGTGATATGAAATTGTGCATGCATATCCTTTCTAATCACCTTCCCCTAACGCTTTTTCGGTCTATTCTTGCCCCTCTGTGGAACTCCTAAATCCAAGCCTTTGCACTTCCTAAATTGGGCGTTGACACACCTCCTCTACATAAGTGCAAACTATCTCAAGGTTGCTTCTCTCATCTTGTCTCCGACAGAGCTTATCTCCTTCCCCCCCACCTACGACTAGAACAAATAGGAGGTGAATAGAAGAATGTTGTAGCCTCTGACAATACAACAACAGTTGACACCAAATATTTTTCAAGTTCAGTAGAACAACATCGATATCTCTTTGAAAGGAGAGAATCGCTCAAAGGAAACACATTAATGCCTTGGGATCCAACTTGGTAAATGTGACAACTCCCTTGAAATACGAGCCATGCGTCACTTGTATAATAGCCTATTAGCTTTTGAATAATCTTCATGCAATAATCAGGTCATCAGTGTTGCTCCACTTATTCAAAAGTTGATTGGCTATCAAAAGAGAGAGAGAGAGAAATCTGGTTGATAGTTCAAGTGACTTGTCCCACTTAGAAACTCACAATATGCTGGTGAATGAGGTCAGGATGTAGATCCGAGCCTTTTTGCCTTAGAAGGAAAAAGAAGTGGAAAAGAAGAAACAAACATCACCTGTATTTTGTGCTCCTGTTGATTTAGAACCTGAAACTAAGTCAATGATTTTTTTATGATTTCCATAATGAGCTACCGCAACTGAGAAATACTATCAAGACATTGGAACATATTTTTATTAGATTCTATTTGTTACAACTTTGCTAAGCAGAAAATAAATAATCTTTATTATCTTCTACAGATTCAACCAGCAAATGGACCAACATTTGACGACCTAGTTACTGCATGAAGTTTCACATAAATATTTTTATGGATTTCTTGATTGATTGTACTATCCAATTTCTACTAACACCCAAAAAGCACAAACAAGAACCCATGAAAGACTTTAAAATTTATGGAAACTAAGCCTAATGAGGAATTATAAGGTATGGGTACTGATATAACTGATGGTAACTAACAATTCGTTCTATTGAATTAACTGTATGAATCATTCTAAATATCATCATGGTATTGCTCCATATTAATGGAATAATTACATATACCATCTAAGTCTAACCATGTTTATTGAATCTCGATTTTCTGTTTTGAAAAAAAAAACACAGATACATTTCATTAATTAGTCAAATGTAAAGGACTCTCAAACTTATGAATAATTTTCCCATTCAAAGGAAAAGAAAAAAATGAACTTTGTCTAGATTGTGGAATGTTCAGAAAGCCGAAAACAAAATCAAATTGATCTAAAAATTTAAATTAATAGTTTCAGTACAACACAATATAATACCAAAAAGATAAAGACACTCATTCCAAACACAAAACAAATGCATTCACCTTGAGCAAAACTAGTTAGGATTTGCTATTTGAATTCTCTATAGTAATTATTTTCTCCAAAACTAATGTAAATTCATACAAACTTTAAAGAAGTATTGATTATAGACTTCTATATAAATCTTTTTAAAGCTTTCTATCAACATAATATGACATGAATTTAGCAAGATAGCTAAATCTCTCTAATTTAGCTGAGAACACGACTGAAATGAAGAGGGAAGGAGAAAAGAAGAATCCATCTATGTCAGATCTACATGATTAAGAGCAACCAAAGAAAATGGTGACTCACTGTTGATAGCGGATGGAGAAGAGACTGCAGAAGATGCAAGGAGCCTTGAAATTGCAGACCCACAGGAGCTTAACCAGAAATGTGGGGTTAACCCAAGGAGAAAACATAGGCAGAGATCTAGGGTTTCTAGGGACAAAAGGGAAAGGGTAGGGTTAGGACACCCTACGGCGGGTATGTGTGTATTTATAGACTATATTTTATTTAGGTTGGGTCTAGGTTTGGGCCTAGTCATGTTGTGTATTATTTTAATGAATTGGGGTTGGGCCCAATTCCGTTTTGTATCTGTCTTGCATTAATAATAAAACCATATTTTAGTTTAAAAAAAATCTCTCTAATTTCAAAGTCCTATATAAGTAATACATATTTAAAAAGATAAAAGAAAGGGTTATAACTACATGATCATAGACATACATATACGCATGCATAGTCTATTAAAGCCATGTATAAAAAAAATACAGAAGCATTTGATTAAAATGGTATACCCACAAAAGGAAGTAATGGTCAAAGTATAGGGTGAGAGTCACTTGTTTAATTATAACTAAAAATAAATAATTAAATAAATAAATAATTCAGCTTCTAGCTATCCAGACTGCTGCTCATTCTGAATTTTGAAAAATTCTAGAGGATTCTGCATTTCTGGCAAGGAAACACAATTTTTTCAAAACAAAGAGAGGAAAAAAAGGGGGTAAAATACTTTGTTTACCTGAATTTAATGTAATACTTTCAAGTTTGGCTTAGTATTTCACTGATCGATTATTTCATGTTTAAGAGACTTACAAGTTTCTACGTAGAGGAAGAGGATCAATAGCAGCCAAGATTCATATCACTAGTCAACAAAGATCTTCACGAGATGGATGGATCCCTATGTTTCCACAAACAAGATATCCTTGGATGGAATCATGAACCCTAGACTAACGATAAGGATTGAGGAGGAGGAAAAACTAATGGGCTAATTAACACCTGTTATAAATGGACTCGACCCAATATATATTTCCATTATTTTATATGGCCTTATTTATTTTGAATGTTAATAGTTTGAGAGAGGAGGATAAGTAAGGAATAATTAAAATCTTACCATAGTTAATTTTAACCATAGTTAAATTTTATAGTTTTTTTTATAAATTCGATGACAAAATTTAATTTTGGGCTATAAACATTGATCGCACGATAATTCTTCTTCCTTTTATTTTCTTATTTAGTTTAAATCACATCTTGGGAAAATTAGAATTTCTTACAATAACTACAATTCCTTGAATAGATAAGAAATCATATTAGATTCGTGAAAACCCCCGATTCGTGAAGATTCGAGATGATTACAAAAGTTGCCCCAACTTCATACCATCTTACTAAATGAGTAAACCACAATTCGTACATGATCTTCAAATATCCAATGACGCTGTTTTAATAAATCACAAATCTCCATATTTCTTTTAGAATAAATATTTGCAATCAAAAATTTTCGAATCCACATAATTTTATAAAAATTCACTCGTAAATAATAATAGTAGCTAGTTATTCAAAATATAATTCTACAATGACCCTCCAGATAATTTTTGTGTTTCTGCCTTCTTTTCATTAGTTAGAGTTTCCTATAGCTACCTTAAGTCATTAATAGCGTGCAGGCAATGATAATTCAGTTTTCCTGATCGTTCATTTGGATTGTGTGTAGTTTTTTGTACTTTGAATCCTTTATAACTGAAAAAGTTGAATTTTGTAAAATAAAATTGAAAAGACCCAAAAAATTGCTCGAAAATGTGCCTCGAAAGTACCCGAAATCGTAATTTTCATATATCTCAAAATCTGTACATGATATAAAAAATAGAACTTCATATTCTTCATAAAGGGGCAAAATTGAGTGGGAAATGGGTCTCACCCTGATTTTAGAGCAACCGTATCAAAATTTCAATTTTTCCCTAATTTGATTTATTGAATGGATTCGTATTGTTACCTCAACGCATAGCCATCGCAAACTGTGTAAAAATATCCTCCGAGTTTTGTCCGCTTCACGGACTAGATGAAGAACTATGACATTTTGTTGCCACTTTTCTATTTCGGTCCAAGACCTTTGGGTCTTGGGCCTAAGTCTTCCTATGCGTGAAAATACCTATACATAGACATAGTTAACTTTCATATCATACAATATATTGCCCAACACTTTCTCAAACACTTAGACAATATTTACTCAAAATCAAGGGTTCAAAACTCATTTAAGATCTTAAGGATTTCACTCAAGCTTCAAGTCTCCATTCCAATCTTCATCAAAAAATTCTCCAAATTAAAGGTATGTGGGTTTCAACCATTGGGTCCTTTCACCCATGGTGCCCAAACTTCTTTTTCACAAAAATTGCATAATTCTAAGTTGTTTACTTATGGTTCTTTCTTGTTATAAATTTGACTATGAACCATATTGGGGTTTCATAAAAGTGTGACTGTTTAACCATATTTTGAGCTATGAATCTTTGATCTATCTTGAGATTTGATGAAGGGTTTTGATGAATATTGCATAATGGTTGATGATGTTCACGCTCCAATAATAAAGCGATCGCTGTCAGTAATTAACCTAAGAAAAAGTTATGGTCCAATCCACAGGGAATACAAGACTTGACTATAAGAATTCACTATCAATCATTTCGCGTATCTATAACTAGAATCTCTAAATGAGGGGGGTTTCTGTGATTCAAGAGCAAAAGCAAAAATAAACACTACACTTCAACACGAGAAAACACTCAATTTTAGGGACAACTTGGGAGTTGTGTTCCCCATGATTCGTTGACTCAATTACCCTAGACAACATAATTACAATTGGAGATTCGCATGCAGGATGTTAACTTAGGTTCTTCCAACCCTCTTGTGAAGGTGAAGGTCGAATTTCACCATTGCGCTTGGTCAAATCCTTTCGTCTACTCCTCTTTTCCTATTTGTCACTACCTTGGTCGGGATCGTGATAGTAGGCGGGGTTTGGTGTTGGCCACCACCAAACAACAATAATATTGAAGAGAAATAGATAATACATGCAAAACCCCAATCATAAAAATGCAATAATCTAGGTCATATCAAGCTAACTATCCATGGTTCCCACAACCCCATGTTGTGGGTGCTTAGCTACTCAAGGCTACGGAAAAACCAATAAAAATGCAAAGACAAGACATAGTTGAGAGTTTTACCCAAAGCAATGGAGAATGATAGCACCACAAGTTGTAAACCACTAGCTTGATATATTGAGAATAAAAACAATGTGGGATTCCCACTCCCCAAACATGGGTTTTCTAAGAGAAAATAAAAATCTAAGCTAAAACCCTTAAGAAATCTTGAGAGAATAATCAATAGTGACATTCAATGTCTAGAATTTTGAATTTCTTCTCTAAAACTCCAACTTAAAGTATTTATATTATTAACAAATTTACCCTAAAAATTACACAGAAAAGACAACTGGTATATTGGTTCATCTCATAGGTACGACTCGTAGGGCTACGAGTCGTAAACAAGGTCTCATATCAGTTTCTTGGAATTCTGGACTCAGCTGGTACGACCCACTTGTATTAGTGGTTGCTTGGGCTATGAGTCGTATGCTCCTTTTGTAGTCTAAGTCTTTAGTTTTTAGTCCAAAGTTTTGGTCCTCTGTTTCCTGCTACGAGTCCACCTATATGCGTCATTTCAAGACTTATGACTCATAGGATGGCCTTGTAAGTCTGACCTCTACTTAGCAGATTTCTGATTTTTTGTCTCTATTTCTTGTTACGAGATCACCCTACGACTCATAGGTTGGGCTACAAGTCATAGGTGAGCTCGTATCTCTTGGGCTTTAGCAAACTCTACAATTTTTCTCCAAAATTATGTCAACATACCTTTTTTGCAATAACAACACAAAAACACATAAAACCATAAAAAGTTGTATTAAGAAGTCACAAAATCCCTTTTTTTAGGCATCAAATGTGTTGTATTTTTACAGCACATCAACACCTTCAACTTAGAATTATGCTTGTCCTCAAGCGATGACTAAATCTAGGCAGACAATGAGAAATGCATAGCAACTACACTAATAGCATATACATCGCTTACTCTAATTTAGGTACCGAACTTTCATTTTCAAAGCAAGATTGTAAAGCTACTTAAGCAAAATAGAACACAAAGATGCATCTAGCAACCTAACTATGATAAGTTAAGGAGCAGCAACCATCCATAATCACTAGTGTAGTCATTTGTTAATCAAGTGGTTCAAATGCCCTCGCAGAAAAGAAGTTTCTTTTACCCACTCAGAGGGTAGTTAGAAATCAAGGACTATGCAAGCATTCTCACTCCCACAATTGAAAGTCATGCAAAAAGACTAACACCATAGGCTTGCCTATATATTCAACTTCCAGCTTAGTGACAAAGTGGAGTTGGATCACTTTAGGACTTAATGGCTTGTAACAAAGGTCCACGGGGCTTTGGTATGGCATTTTAGGCAAGTAGTGACTAAAATCTATCCTTGAACCATGTTTACCAACACTCTTACCTTCATAACCCAACCATTTTCACTAAATCCACTCTTATTCTCCTATTTCAAGCTTTTCTCGAGTGCCTTGTTTCTCTTTTCAGCTGTGCCTTATTTCTGAAATCATTTCAATTTGTTTTTGCTAATTTTTCTCAATTCAAGGCACTTTTAATCTCTTTTTCCTACCCGGGCTCATGATTTTTCATTTCTTTCTTTATTTCCCAATTAACCACCTCAATGTTATTACTTTACCACAATAAGGGCCGCCCTCAACTTAGGCTTTTAGCCTGAGGTGAAGTACACAATATCTATTTCCCAAACTAGGGCCACAATTTGTAGCCACGATCAACTTAGGTTTTAGACTCAATCAAGGTTAACATCTTCAAGGATAGACCAGGGCCAATACCAAGATATTTCATCAAACAAGGTTAAGTTAGTAAGCTGTCAAGAAACAATGAGTACATGAGAAGCTCAAAAATTTTGAACAAGGGATTCACTAACTCATTCGGTAAGTCATTGAGGCTAAAAGTGGGTTCACTAAAAGAACAAATCCTTTCAAATCAACCACATCACCAAACTAATTTTAGAGTAATAAGGCAAGTTCTGAGTCCATACATGATACATGAATGCAACAAAATAGGCTCATAATACACATGTCATTGCACCCACAATCAAGTATAGACTCATAAGTCATGCTTCAAGCCTCAACTTACCTCCACATTATCGGAAAAAACATTCCCAGATACTCCAAATGCATGAATGCATCAATAACCACAATCTCAAAATTTTTTTAGGGTACTCAATTTTTGAAATCATTCAAAAAGCATTTAAAGACTCATGTATATGACAACAGATAATACTACTCTATATTTCCACATTATCTATACTACCTAAACATGTCGGTTCAACAAAAAATTAAACATATACAAGGAAAAAGAATCACGACAAGGAAAACCTTAGGATCAAAAGTAAGGGAAGTTATGGACTCACTGCTACTCAGACTTCACCTTACACCATAACTTCCCACACCACACCAAAATAGAATACTTTGTCCTTAAAGTAGAAACACGTATGAAAACAAAATAACGGAAACACATATATATACATATGCATTAAAAACCAACATTTCAAAAACTAATATCCATAATATAAGTAAAAATAACGTCCAACATAAGACATTTACAAAAATCCACAAACCAACATAATAAAAATATTTTCTAACAGAAATCACAAGTATCCATATATAAAATATAAGGACTGTGGTAAAAATTCAAACATCATGGTGCTCAAGCACAGACATCTAGCTGGTCAAAAAGGATCCTGGGTCACGATCTCCTCCTCAACAATTTGGGTCACAGCTATACGTGAGCTACCCTCTCCAATTGAAGGTTGCTGCTCCTTATCTCTCTGTATAGCTGCAAATAGGATCGACTCTTGCACCATCTCCTCTGGTATCGACTCCTCCACTGGTGCTGCTGGGTCATCAGGCCTAGGCCTCTTCTGGCTCAACTCTAGGTCATCATGCTCGAGGGGCCTCTTCCTATGAGCATGCAGGTGGTTAGTTAATAAATTAAAAACCTCATCAACCACCAGTGCAAGCTCCGGGACTGCAATAGGGGCTGCTAACATCTTCAATAAGTCAGCCTTAAATTTGGCGAACTCCTGCATCACTGTGCTTGTGTCAATAGGTCGAGAAACCTCAAGCCTCCGTTGGAATTTAGCCTTGAAAGCATAGACTCGGGCATCCTCTGCTCTAACTCTCTAATCAACCAACTCGCAGGTGAATACCTTTATCCTCTCCTTTGGGTCCTGTATGGTCTGGCTAACCCAAGGTCTGACTTGTGCTGTTAAAGCCTATAGCCTTGACTCTGCTATAGCCACCCTATGCAATAGTGACTGAAAAGCAACAACAAAGAAAATAGAATCAACCTGTAATGTAGATGTTGCTGGTGTTGGAGTACTAGAGGATGTTATCGGTGGTAGCTAGAGTCAAACCCTGGGTCTGAGGCTCAATTGGGAATGGATCTGGGATAAGAGGTGGAACAGCTCTCTGTAGGTCTACAGGGTTCTCGTCAGCCTTGATTAGATTGGGGTCCATCATACGCACAACCTCTACATGAGGATCCAAGTAGAGAGAGACTCGCACCCTAGCTTCATTGCATAAGCTATGTATCAAGATGGGGAATGACAATGCCTGCTGGGTGCGGACTACCGGCTCATGGATCTGCTCTGCCATAATGCAAGCCCAATCAATTTCACGTCACCCTCCTCTTCAGACTGGAGGGGCTATCCACTTCCATTAGGACCCTTGTTGTTTGTGATCTTGTCAAGGGCACTTAAAAAGTTGGGGAAACTTTTTTAATCTTCACGAATCTTGTCAAGGGCACATTAGCTAAGGAAAAACCAACAAAAATACATAGACAACACATAGTTGAGAGTTTTACCCAAAGAAATGGAGAATGATAGGACCACAAGTTGCAAACCATAAGCTTGATATATTGCGAATGAAAACAATGTGGGGTTTGCACTCCACAAAAATGGATTTTCCAAGAGAAAATAAATATCTAAGCTAAAACCCTCAAGAAATCTTGAGAGAATAATCAAAAGTGATATTCAATGTCTAGAATTTTGAATCTCTTCTCTAAAACCCTACGTTAAAGTATTTATATTGTTTACAAATTTACCCTAAAAATTACACAGACAAGACCGCTAGCATCTGGTTTGTCTCGTAGGTACGACTCGTAGGATGACCTACGAGTCATAATTAGGGCCTCGTATTAGGTTCTTGGCACTTTTGGATCAATTGGTACGACCCACTGGTTTGAGTCGTTGCTTGGGCTACGACTCGTATGCTCCTCTCGTGGTCTAGGCCTTCAGTTTTTAATTCAAAGTTTTGGCTCTCTATTTCTTGCTACAAGTCCACCTATATAAGTCATTTGAAGAGTTACGACTCGTAGGATGGTCATGTAACTTTGACCTCCACTTAGCAGATTTCTGATTTTATGTCTCTGTTTCTTGCGACAAGATCACCCTACGAGTCGTAGCTTAGGCTATGACTCTTAAGTGAACTCGTATGTCTTTGACTTCAGCAAAATTTGCAATGTTTCTCCAAAATCATGCCAACCTCCCTTTTCTACAATGACAATACAAAAATACATAAAAACCATAAAAAGTCGCTTTAGGAACTCACAAAATCCCTTGTTTTAGACAAATGTGTTGCATTTTGACAGCACATAAGTGGTATTATCAAGTGTTGGTGGGTAGTTTGACATTGAATTTTCTTGCATTATTTCGCTCTTGAGTTGTATGACCTTATACTAGCATTACACACCTGCCAAGTGTTCGATAAAATGTATGGATTGTGTATCTTGAGTTGTTAAAGGTCTAATGCACAACATATTAGTTAAGTGACTTTATGATGATGGAAGGATGGTATTTACGCGTTTATGTCATGATGTGTATATATAGAGTTGTGAGTTTACCATAGCCAATTGAGGTGTGATGCCTCAATTACCTCGGATGGGGTGGTATGCCATCAACCAATTGAGGGGTTGGTACCTCAATCACTTTCGATGGGGGGTGGTCATGTCCATTAACCGATTGAGGGGTTGGTACCTCAATCACTACTAAGGGGTGGTCTACCTTGTATTCCAAGTACTAAGTTTCTTGGTCTATGATGATGGTCTCGTTCTCCACATGTTATATGTACTATACAAGTATGTTTTACTTCTAGCATCATTCATACATGACATATTTTTATCATGCTATCCATTGCTTATAATATTATATTTTACCTATGTTGCCTATCTCTTGTTGCATTGCATCCTACATATGTAATACGTTCAAACGTACTAACGCATACTCTATGCCTACATGATGTTACCATGTAGGTATCGGAGCCCCACTTGATCCTCCTCCTCCTACTCCTCGTGGCTAGTACAATTACTCAAATCAAGTTTGGTGAGTCCTTAATTTTGGAGACAATGTCTTTGATTTTATGCTATGTATAAAGACTCTCTTTATTTTGATGTATGCTTTTGACTATGAGGGTGAGCCCGGAAAGTTGTATTGGCCCCTACTCCTATCTTTATAGTGGAGGTGTTGTTGGAACCTTATGATGTATTAATGCTATACTCTAGGCTTCTTTGTTTCTATGGTATTAAAGTTGTGCCTTAGCCCCCTTTATCCCTATTTACTATATCTTTTTGTTATTTTATTACTTCTGCGACCAAGGATGTGTAATGATATGCTAATAGGCTTGTTTGGGGTCCCTTCCATTTCCCCATTTATCGTGTCATTACTAGACCCGAGGCTTTGGTCGTGACAAACTTGGTATCAGAGCGCTAGGTTATTAATGATCCTCCACATCCAACAAACCACATCGATTAGAGTCTTATTCATGGTTGTGTTGTGCATCACAACTATGAGTAAGAGGCTATGAGATGTTTTAGAAAATATTTCCCTTCTTCTTACTCTATGAATGCTATAGAAGTTAGGGTAAGTTTTTCCCCCCTAATGAATATTCTTTGTGATGCTAGGCCATGCCTAATATATGAGGAAGAAGAGCTTGCACTCCCGAGGAATAACCATCTCATGGTGAACTCAAGGATACTCTCACCTTGCTATCTCAAGTTGTGGCTAATCAAGTCAATCAAGGGGCCGAGCTCCTCATGTTCCTACTCTATTATCTAGGGTAAGGGATTTCGTGAGGATGAAGCCACCAAAGTTCAATAGGTCTAAGGTGGATGAGGACCCTCAAGAGTTTACTGATGAGGTATACAAAGTGTTGACTCTCATGGGTGTGAGGTGGGAAGAGAAGATGGAATTGGCAGCTTACCAACTCAAGGGGTGGCCAAAATCTGGTACACTCAATGGAAAGAAGAGAATGGGAACAACAATGTGGTTCTATGGGTGGAGTTTAAGGCAACTTTTCTTAACCGGTTCTTTCCTCTTGAGCTTAAGGAGGCCAAAATGATGGAGTTCATGAAATTAAAGCAAGGATCTATGAGTGTGAGGGAGTATGCCCTCAAGTTCAACCAACTCTCATAATATGCAGCACAATTAGTGGCCGATCCATGCTCTAGAATGAATAAGTTTGTGATGGGTGTATCCGATTTGGTGAATGATGAGTGTCGGGGCGTTATATTGATTAGTGACATGGATCTTTCCCGCTTGATGTCTTATGGCGAACAGTTGGAGGAGGAGAAATTGAGGAAGAGGAAAGGTCATGAGGCTAGGAAGGCTCATTTTGATGGTAAGTTCCAAAGTGACAAGGGCAGCCAGTTTCACCAAGGTCAAGGGTCTTCTCATGTTTCTAGTGAGAGATTTGCTAATGACTACCCAAAGCCCCAAGGAGTTGGTGGTGTGGTGCCTAATTCTCTGAGTCCAAAGTGTGGTAGGGGTCATGGTGTCCCATGTTTGAAGGACACCAATGCTTCTTTTTATTATGGTGAAGTGGGGCATAAGGAGATGGATTGTGCACACAATCGCAACAAGGGTAGATATGTTCGTCCTCAAGGCTAGGGTGCTAATGCAGTTCCTTTGAGGAGAGGAGGTCAACAAGGTGGTGCCCCAAAGCACAGTTGGTTCTATGCACTCCAAGGGAGATAAGGGATTGATAAGGTAGCCAATATCGTCATCGTTATGTTAAAAGTCTTTGATTTTTATGTGTATGCATTGATAGAGCCGGGTGCAAGTCTTTCTTTTGTTACTCTTTTTGTTGCCAAAAAGTTTCATGTTGAGCCCGAATTGTCGTGTGAGCTTATGAGGTGTCTACTCCTATTGGTGCATCTATTGTTGCTAGAAAGGTCTATAGAAATTGTCCCATTTGCATCATGCATAAAATATTGCTTTGTGAACTTGTTGAGTTGGATATGGTGGATTTTGATTTCATTCTTGGGATGGATTGGTTGCATGCATATTATGCGTCTATTGATTGTAGAACCCATATGGTCAAATTCCAATTCCCAAATGAACCCGTCCTTGAGTGGGAGGGACATGATGTGGTGGTCAAGGATAGGTTTATCTCTTGCATTGAAGCCTAAAAGTTGATCTTTAAGGGATGTCTCTATCATGTTGTGAGGGATAGCGATGTTGAGTCCAAAGTCCTTCCTTTAAATTCGGTTCCGGTGGTAGATGAGTTCCTTGATGTCTTTTCAAATGACCTTCCTGGTGTTCCTCCTGAAAGAGAAATAAACTTTGGTATAGACCTCCTTCCCGATATTTAACCCGTTTTTATTTCCCCTTACTGTATGGCCTCGATGGAGTTAAAGGAGTTGAAGGAGTAATTGAGGGATTTGTTGGAGAAGGGCTTTAGTAGGCCTAGCCAATCACCTTAGGGTGTACAAGTGTTTTTTGTGAAGAAGTAGGATGGATACTTTATTATGTGTATTGACTATCGGTAACTTAATAGGGTTACCATCAAGAATAAATATCCTCTACCAAAGATTGATGATTTCTTTGACCAACTTTAAGGGGCTAGTCACTTATGTAAGATTGATCTTCGATCTGGGTATCATCAAGTGAAGGTGAGCGAGTGTGACATTCCTAAGACAACCTTCCGAACTAGGTATGGCATTATGAATTTGTGGTTATGTCTTTTTGGTTGAACAATTCACCAGCTATCTTCATGGATCTTATGAATAGGGTCTTCAAACCCTACCTTGATTTGTTTGTTGTGATTTTCATTCATGATATCTTGATCTACTCTCATAGTGAGTAGGAGCATGTGAGAAATTTGAGGGTGGTGTTGCAAAAATTGAGAGAAAAGAAGTCGTATGCCAAATATGAGAAATGTGGATTTTGGTTGAAAGAGGTTGCCTTTCTATGTCATGTGGTGTCGGGGGATAGTATTAATGTGGATTTCGGTTGAAAGAGGTTGGCTTCATCGAATGTTAGAAGCTTCTTGGGCTTAGCGGGTTACTACCAGAGGTTTATGAATGGGTTCTCTTCTATTACTTCTCCCATGACTAAGTTCACCTAAAAAAGAATGCCAAGTTTGTGTGGACTGATGTGTGTGAAAAGAGTTTCCAAACCTTGAAGGACAAGCTTGTGGCTGCTCCTATTTTGTCTCTACTGGAAGGGTTGGAATGGTTTGTTGTGTATTGTGATGCCTTCTGTATTGGTTTGGGTTGTGTTTTGCTGCAAAATGGTAAGGTAATAGCCTATGCTTCTAGAAACCTTAAAGTGCATGAAAAGAATTATCCTACTCATGTCCTTGAATTGGCAGCTGTGGTTTTTTCTTTGAAAAATTGGCATCATTATTTGTATAGGGTACATGTTGATGTGTTACCGATCATAAGAGTCTCCAACATGTGTTCACTCAAAAAGAACTCAACTTGAGTCAAAGAAGATGGTTATAACTTCTTAAAGACTATGATATGGGTGTGCATTATCATCCCATTAAGGCTAATATAGCTCATTTTGATGGTAGTGGGAAAGAGGTGGATAGAGAGGTCCATCGGTTGGCTAGATCGGGGGTTAGGTTGGAAGAGGATGATAATGGTGGTATTATTATTGTTGATGGTTCAAAATCTTTCTTGGTTGATGAGGTAAAAGCAAAGCAAGATCTTGACCCCTCCTTATTAGAATTGAAGGCCTTGGTGAGAGAGGGCAAGGTAGAGGTTTTCTCCCAAGGGGGAGATGGTGCCCTTAGATACCAAGGTAGGTCATGTGTGCCTTATGTTGATGATTTGAGAAAGCATATTCTTGATGAGGCTCATAATTCTTCTCATTCTATTAACCCCTATTCTACCAAGATGTATAGAGATTTGAGGGATGTGTTTTGGTGGGGTGTTATGAAGAAAGACATTGCCAAATTTGTATCAGGTTGTCATAGTTGCCAACAAGTCAAAGCCGAGCACCAAAGGTCAGGTTGCCTAACCCAAGATATAGAGATACCTACTTTGAAGTGGGAGGAAACTAACATTGATTTTGTGGTTGTGTCGCTTAAGACTAGAAACGGTTTTGATTTTATTTGGGTTGTGGTTGATAGAATGACAAAGTCGGCTCATTTTATACTGGTTAAGACTGCATATGGTACCGAAGATTATGCTAAATTGAACATTCATGAGTTGGTTAGATCGCATGGGGTGCCCTTGTCTATCAAATCGGATCGTGGTGCTCAATTCACTTCTCACTTTTGGAGGTCCTTCCAAAAAGATCTTGGCACCAAGGTAAAGATTAGTATGACCTTTCACCCTCAAACAGCTAGCCAAGCCAAAAGAACTATCCAAACTCTTGAGGATTTTCTTAGAGCTAGTATTTTAGAGTTTAAGGGCAGTTGGGATGATCATCTTCAATTGATTGAGTTTGCCTATAATAATAGTTATCATTCTAGAATTGGTATGGCTCCTTTTGAGGGCCTCTATGGTAGGAGTTGTAGGTTATCGGTTGGGTGGTTTAAAGTGGGAGAAATGGCTTTTTTGGGTCCAAATCTTGTCATGGAGGCAATGGAGAAGGTAAGGTTGATTGGGAAAAGGTTGAAAACAGCCCAAAGTTGTCAAAAGTCCTATGCCAATGTAAGGAGAAGGGAGCTTGAATCTAAAGTATGTGACTGGGTCTATTTGAAGGCTTTGCCCATGAAGGGTGCGGTTCATTTTGGTAAGAAGGGCAAATTGAGTCCAAGATTTGTGGGTCAGTATATGGTGTTGAGGAGGATTGGCAAGGTGGATTATGAGTTGGATTGGCCTCGTGAAATGGACTTGGTTCATCTGGTCTTTCATGAATCCATGTTGAGGAAATGTGTGGGTGACCCAAATGCTATTGTTCCATTGGATGTTGTGGGTATTGTTGAAGACAACTTGACTTATAAAGAGGTTACAGTAGAGATCTTGGATAGACAAGTGAAGAGGTTGAGGAACAAGGGTGTGGCTTCCGCTAAGGTCCTTTGGAGGAATCAACAAGTCGAAAGTATTACATGGGAGGCCGAGGCGGACATGCAAAAGCGATATCCTTTGCTCTTCCATTTTACTCAAGCCTAAGATACTAATTCTAAGTCCTCA
>JAPFFP010000080.1:8395573-8416424 GCA_026153255.1 Solanum medicagineum
AATGCTCAAAATTTCAAACAAATGCATCCTTTGAAAATTAATCCTCTAATTTTGTAATTTTGTTGATATTATTTCATTCTGAGACTTGTTAGATCTAGGTACTCTTGGCAAAGTCTTCTATAACGAATTATGATATTGCTTTTTCTTCGCTATCAGGCAGATTTTTTTGTATAATAAGGTGATACTTAGCAACCAAACCTGAGCTCTTCTAACCGCAATCACATTAGATAGAATGATCCACATGTTGTAAACTATGCTAGCTTTTTTGACCTTAGAGTTTACTTTTCCTGCAATTCCTTATAATATTTTATAAAGCGACAAACTTTCTGGCTTCTTACTTACAAGAAGATCAGGTAAAGGCTATCGTTTACGGCGAAGACATTCCTGCCTACGAAAGAAGAATGAAGCTTTACCGCACTTACTACATCACAGGAGCACGCATGCAAGTACCATATTTGAAAACTGAAAGACCAGTACACAAGTTCAACTGGGTTCTCGATAGAAGAAATGTCATCGATAAAGTTAAAAAGCATGATGTAGATGCATTACCCCTACCTACAAAGCTTAACACCACATCGTTTCAAAATATTAAACATCATGCTCTCCAAACAACAGCTGCTATGAGTATAAACGAATTTGGTATGTTTGCTATTTTCTTAAAAATCATTCTACAGATCCCTAATATAAATTATGTTTTAACACTCAAATACTCATGGAGAAATTTTGTGTGCTACTGTCAATAGACATACTTGCAATTGTCGTTAACTGTGCTCCACCAAGATATGTTCCCAGTGTAGACAAAAGGATACAAGAGCTGATTGTTATGACCATGTCGTAAGTACACTCATTTAGGTCAAATTTTTTCCATCCCTCCTTTACAAAAATTTGCAGTATTGAAAAACAAATATATTAATCAATCTTATTGTTTTACAGTAAGGAAACTCTGACCATTACTATATGGGAAGAAAGAATTACAAAACAGGAAGGCAGCAAATTGTCACAGCAACTCCACCAATATCCTGTAATCCTTGCACGGTGCATTGGAGCATCAAAATATAACGGTAAACTGTCAAAAAATTCTCCTACCTAAAAATTATTTCCATTTCCACTTTAAATTTTATCTTCTATAACTTTTCTTTTGCATTAATAGCTTATGCTTCCATTTTATTCTTTCTGGAATAACTTATTGCTGCATAATCTACCTAATATAGGAGTATCTTTGGCAATAAAATTCAATACAACAATTCAAATTGATCCACCTTATCTGCAGTGTCGCCAGCTGTAAAAATGGTAACACACCACCTTGACATACACTTATCCCCGTGTCTTAGTATTCGTAACAAATTTTTCCGAATAACGCGCAGGGCAGCCAAGAATCAACAAATGCTTGCTTCTTTTACCTGCAGAAGCACATCTACATTAGGACTTCTATTCCAGTGGAGGAAGAAGTGTTACCTATTGCGTCCATTGACTCACAACAAGATGTTAGTAAATTACTTAGCCTTTACTTCATATCAACATATCCAGCATAATAATCCTCACTCTAATCTTCTATATAAATAAGTGTGGGTTTTACTTTTTCGTCGTCCTGCTGCCATTCCCGTAAATAAAGCGAAAAGCAGGGCTAAATGCTAACCAATACGTCATTCTTCGCACTTTTTCCCATTCCACAGCCGTCTTCTTCGAGCTGCGAAGGGCATTACAGTAAATTTATACCCACGTTACTTTCCTACCACTAATTTGTGCCTACACAGTGCGCACTGCCATTGTTGAACACTCCAATGCTGTCTCTCTCTCTCTTCCCAGACATCAACATTGAGGCAAACACAAGGTTTGCCTTCGTCGTTGCTGCGTGGCTTCGATTCGCGCAGAGCGATCCATGCGGCTGTCGCTGTCACCATCCGCCTGTTTCTTCCTTCCTCCGTCCCAAGGCATCACACTTGCAAATGGAGCCAAAAACCCTGCATCAGCCGGTTTGCTTTGCCTTCTCCGCTGCCACGTTGCTGCGGCGCACGTGGCTCGATCTACACGGCTGGCGCTTTGACCTTCCACCTGCTCTGTTCCTTCTTCGGGTTCCTCTGATGTTTCGCAATATAAGGCTTCGCCCATCGTCTTGGGACTCAGTGGTTCGAGCGACCGCGCCATCGGTATTCCGGAGAACGACCAAGGTGCGGCTTCCTTTCTTTCCCTATGTTATATCTCCCGCAAATGTTTCCTCACTGTGGATTCTTTCCCCTTTCTTCGTTTGCTGCATTCTGCGCTTTCTGTTCTTCTGGTTTCAGTTAATCATTCTGCTAACCTCGGAGGCAGTACTAGGAACTTTCAAACATGCGATCTAAAAGCATAGCAATAGAATCAAATAAATGGAATAACAATACTAAGGTTCATGAATTCAAGAATTCAAATTGAGATCTTGGTCAGCAAAATAATACGTTTAAATACAACTTAAAAGAGAAATCAACTATGCTACTTTAGTCAATAAAGGGAAAAAGTGCTACAAACTAACAGGGAATCCAGCATCCAGACAGACTGTGTACAACTTTCACAATGACAACTTTCTTTCTTTCTGAGCATCATTGTTATCTACAACAGAAAACAAAAAGTTGACACTTTTTGCTTGCTAAAATATCTCAAGCTAGAGGAGACATAGAAAGCACTTGTATATTGTGATTCCTGCAGTGAACTGCAGTATAGTCTTGCGATCTAAAAACGTGGCAACATAATCAAATAAATGGAATAACAATGCTAACGTCAGGAAGAAAACATTAAACAAGCTTAAAGCAACCCCTTTTTGGATTCTTGATTATACATCCGTTACAAGTTGATATATTAAGGACAAAATATTAAAACCTCTGAACATGGAGTCAAAGTGAGTTTAAAGATTCAAGAAAAGTATTGGGTGCAAACAATTTCTGAGGGCCATCGGATTGGGTAAAACCTGAATTAACCGTGATGCACTTACGGGAAACTCCTCGCCGAGGGCCTGTGTACCCCCGGGATTAGTCGGGGCTCTAAGAGACTCGGACACCCGGTGCAAATAAAAAAAAAAAAATAGTGAACAAAAGGTTCTCTTGCTCCTGCCCTCCCTGAACTGATATGACTAATAGTAAACAAAAGGTTTACAACCATAATTTGTCCTCCTCATCAACTTTAGTGTCCCACCTGAGACCAACTTTCTAGACGTTCATTATCCTTACATATACCTGCTTTGCATCCAAACAAGCATGTTCGAACTTTCCTACCTCCCTGACTAACAAAGTTATATGCTTTCTATCATTTGGAAAATTTGCTGCATCTTCTTGTTGCCAGCAGTGGTATATATATCAGTACTTTTTCAAAAAATAGACATGGGAACTATGTCGCCATATAACAAACCAGGGTCAAAACCTATTGAAGCAATTCTTCATTCATTTACGTCAAACTTTATACTTCAGTCTCCGTTTCAATTTGTTTGTCTTAGTTCGCTTTTTAGTTCCTTTCAATAAAAATGCTTCCTTTACATCTAAAAGGAAAATTCATTAGGTACCCGGGCGTGCAAAATAGTAGTAACAGTATTGAGTCTGCGGATTTCTTCCTGGGACTCAGCCCTTCTTTTACAGAGTGCGGATGGTTGGCACCTATTATGTGATATAACGAATGTTTACTCTTCTCTTTGTCAGGCTTCCTGACTGCAAATTTGACTTCCCGCATACGAAGAGGTCTGTCTGCCACCGATCGTTGTAAGTCATTGCATGTTCGCCTCTCGTATACTTGATTCTAATATCCTGTGTTTACACCTCCTACTTTATTTTATACTCTCTCTTTATTTATTCACAGACATAACTACATACTAAGATTCCTCACATGAAAGATGAGTACACCACCACATGAACAACCAAGCACTTCAAAAAGTGCTGCAAAAAACCTAAAGTCTAAAATTGCCTACCAACAAATGCCCCCTGACAAAAAGGCTGCTCTTCTCCAGCAACGTCAGGCTGCATATTCTGCTCGCAGACATCCTGATTTTGCTCCAGCTGCTTCTCCATTTTCAGATATGTTTCCACTTCTTCCTTCCATGATCAATAGAAATGAATCCTCCGTGACTTCCTATGATGAAGCGTTAAATCAATGTCCTACTATCTACAAAAAAGGTTGGCAACAACTAGATCTAGCATTTTCTGCCTTCTTAAAATTTTAAACGCCCTACTTACCTTAAACATGATGACGTTCATGCCTTTATAGGATCAACATCTGCAGCAGCGCATAATGAACATCCCAGCTTTTATCAAGCGCAACCAGCTATTAAAGGTTTCTTTTCACCATATTATACTATTACCTCAGTCATCCACTTCCTCTGTCTTAACTCTTACCTAATTGTATTCCCGTTCTGCAGACCCTCAGCCAGGTCAGGTGGGTTGTTGGAATATCAACCCACTACCTTGTAGCCCTGCGCTCCTGAAGCAAGTTCCAAACTGTAAGTTTTGTACTGCCAGGAGGTTTCAATATGAATCTCCTGGATTCTGCTGTGGTAATGGTGCTGTGAAATTGGCTTCACATGACTTACCTCCGATGTTAAAGAATCTATACTTCGGTACAAATGGCTAATCCAATCATTTTCGTACATACATACGAACATATAATAATATGTTTGCTTTTACTTCACTTGGAGTAAAGTACGACAAAGAACTAGCAAAAAGAACTCAAGGTATATATACATTTAAGTTTCAAGGACAAATGTACCATTTCATAAATAGTCTTCTTCCTGCTAATAATGAAGTGAGGAATTTACAAATTTACTTTTACGACAATGATTATGACATAATTAATAGCATAATGTTCTCAGAAAATCTTGACCAAACTATTGTTGTGAAATTAGTAGACATTCTGAAGATTAATCCATATTCTATGTTTTTAAGATCCTTAACATGCATTCCAAACTTATCTAATTTTTTTTTTTTTTGAAAAGGGTAACTTGTGTTTCATTTCAGAAAATTCATTTCCCAACAGATGGTGGATGTAAACTTACATCCACTCCAAGTGTACATTACAAGTTTCCTATGAAATCTACTAAATCCACTATCTCCCCTATCAGGCTACCTTTACACCAAAAATACAAAAGACTCATACAGTTCATTTTAATTCTCTGTAGATTTGTTTTCTCCCCTTCAAAGCATCTCGAGTTCCTTTCTTTCCAGAGAGTCCACCAAATGCAAATAGGAATTGTTTTCCACCAGTGGCCTTCTGTTATTCTGCTCCCAATCCTTATCCAGCTGCTTAGCAGTTCCTTTGTTGTGCCTGGCATCACCCATTTAACTCCCATTACAGCAAGAAACATGTTCCATAGGGCCATTGCTACTTTGCAATGTAGGAATAGATGATCATTTGTTTCAGTTTCCTTTTCACTCATGACACATCTTGAGCTAATCTGCCACCCTTTTTTCTGAAGAACTTCCTGAGTCAGACACGCCTTCCTACATACCAGCCAAGAAAAACAGGCAGCCTTTGGTGGACTCCTAGTTTTCCAGTTCAACTTCCAAGGCCATTTGTCTGTTATATGTTGCAAGGTGTTAAGCTTCCAATAACAAGACTTAACTGTAAACACACCCTTTGCCTGAATTTTCCATCTCATACTATCTGCCCTCAGAGTTAGACCTGGATGTGTATGAAGCACTTCGTGTAATCTAGCAACTTCCCCAATCTCCCAATCATTCAGAGCTCTTCTGAAAATTACATCCCAACCGTGTGGACTCCAATCCTGAGCCACACAAACTTCCTTTTGCAGGCTTATAGCATAAAGTTGAGGGAGGGATTCTTTCAGACTACCTTCACCAACCCACACCTCATTCCAAACATCAGTTTTCAGTCCATTCCCAACCTTGAACGAGATGTTCTTGTTGAAACAATCCCATAATCTCCTTATGGTTTTCCACACACTGCAACCAAAAGTGCCCGTGGCTTCCTTGGTTGTCCATTGGGAGAGTAACCCATATTTCCTTTCTATAAATCTTCAAAGCTGGGAAGAAGCTGGATTCCAAGCAAGAAGCAGAAATCGATGGAGAATCATACCAGCCAGCATATGGTGGACAATTTGGAAGGAGAGAAATGCTAGGTGTTTTGAGAGCATAGAGAATAGTATAGAGCAGATCAAATTGAATTGTATCTTGATTCTTTGTTTTTGGTGTAATCAGATTTGATCTAATGATCCTTTATCAATTATTGATGTGCTAGATTCATTGTGGACATAGGATCATAGGATCTGATTTACTTGTAAATATGGCCTTAGTACAGCCCATGTACTGATTTGTCCCTATTGATATATACAAAGTTACCAGTTTCAAAAAAAAAAAAAAAAAAATCTTCTCCAGATGGCTCTTCCTTCTGTACCAAATCTCCGTAGCCATTTCTGCAATAGGGAGTTGTTCTGTTTGCTGAGGTTCCTTAGATTAAGTCCCCCTTGTTGAATGTTGAGTGTCAAATTATCCCACTTCACTAGGTTGTACCCTTTCTTTTCTTTATTTCCTTGCCATAGAAAGGACCTCCTCACCCTGTTGAGTTTCTTTTCAATGCTTAGGAATAGGAAAAAGGCTCATCATATAGGTAGGCAGCCCATCAAGCACAAATTTAATGAGAGTTAATCTACCCCCAAGAGAGAGATATTGACTCTTCCACCTGGATAATTTTTTCTCACACCTTTCTAGCACCCCACTCCATACCTTTAGCTCCTTGTTCTTAGCCCCCAGCGGAAGTCCTAAGTATTTTGTTGGTAGAGAATCCAACTGGTAGCCCAAAACTTCAACCAACTCCTCCAAGTTCCCAACCGGGTTGACCGGAAAGATATAGCTTTTTCAAGATTCACATGGAGTCCTGATATCCCTTCAAAGATAGTTAGGATGTCTCTCAAATGTGTCATCTGGTCTGGTTCAGCATCACAGAAAATTAGAGCATCATCAGCATAGAAAAGGTGTGATATTTCCAGTTCCTCCCCTCTGCCTGTCATTGCACTAAAACCTCTTACCCACCTGTTTGTCTTTGCTATTCTAATCATCTGGTTTAGCCCCTCCATCACAAGTAGGAATAAAAAAGGTGACAAAGGATCCCCTTGTCTTAGACTCCTTTGAGATTGAAAGAAACCTTCTGTGTTGCCATTTATAATTAGAGAGAATCTTACTGTTGATATGCAGAAGCTGATCCACTTAATCCATTCCCTACCAAAACCCATGTCCTCTAGAATCTTTAGGAGGAAATTCCAATTGACATGGTCATATGCCTTCTCAATGTCTAGCTTGCACAATATACCTGCTTTTTTCTGCTTGGTTCTTGAGTCTACCAGTTCATTGGCCAGCAAAGAAGCATCTAATATTTGTCTTCCTTTCAGGAAAGCCATCTGATGTTCATCCACCAACTTCCCTGTGACTGTTTTCAACCTTTCAGTTAAGATCTTGGAGATGATCTTATAGACCCCTCCAATCAAACTAATAGGCCTGAAATCCTTGACTTCCACTGCCCCTGGTTTCTTAGGAATTGAGGCCACAAAAGTGGCATTGAAGGTTTTTTTCAAAAACTCTTTTTTGATGAAAATTATGGATGGTTTGGATCAAATCTTCCTTCAAAATTTTCCAGCAGTCCTTGTAGAACTGCATAGTATATCCATCTGGTCCAGGTGCTTTATCACCATAACAAAGCTGGATGCCTTGTAACACCTCTACTTCTGTAAAAGGTCTCTGGATCCAATCATTTTCCTCATTGGTCACTGTAGGGCAGCCTCTAAGAATAAAAGATGGTCTCCATGATTCATTTTTTGTGTACAAGTTAGAATAAAATTCTAAATAGATTCCTTTTGATGTCCTCAGCTTCATGTATCTCTTCCCTCCTAACAACGTCTATCAATTGTTTTGTACCTTCTGTGAGCAGTAGCTAGCCTCTGGAAAAACTTGGTGTTCCTATCCCCCTCTTTCAACCAAAGAGCTCTTGATTTTTGTCTCCATTTCTCTTCCTCTTGTCTTGTCAATGTTTCAAACTCCACTAGAATTGTTGCCCTAACCATCAATTCTTCTTGTGATATTTCTCTATCTTCCTGAGCTTTGTCTAGTTCTGATAATTCCTCCAGCAACTTACTTTTACTGTGAGCCAGTTCAGCAAGAATTTCTCTACTCCATGATTTTAATTTCTGTTTTAGTAGCCTTAGTTTAGTACAGAGTTTGAAGTCCAGGCAACCAATTACTTGGAAACCACTCCACCAATCCTGTACCATCTCATTAAAGCCCTCAACCTTTAGGCACCAATTTTCGAATTTGAAGTAGGAATGCGTTTTTTCCCAATCACCACACTCCAGTATTATTGGGTTGTGGTCTGAAACTATTCTGGCCAAGGCTCTTTGTCTGATCTTCTTGAAGCTTTCCTTCCATTCTGTAGTAAATAAGAATCTTTCCAATCTACATTATTTGAATGACTAGCTCCCCTTACCAAAGTGTATTTGCCCCCAACTAGTATGGGATCATGTAATTCTAGATCTTCAATCCATCTACAAAACTCAGCCATGATGTTGGTGGTTCTTGAGCATCCCCTTCTTTCCTCCATTCTCCTAATAGTGTTAAAATCACCCCCTACTACCCATGGTCCTTCACACAAACTCCTCATTGCTACCAGTTCCTCCCAGCATTCTATCTTTTCCTTCCTAGCGTGTGGAGCATAAACACCAGTAAAGGACCAGCTAAAATGCTCTTGAATGTTAACAAAATTGTAAGTGATTGAATACCTCCCCTCCTCTATTTTGTTGCCCCTCCACACGCTGCTAACCCACAAAAGAAGGATTCCCCCTCTGCGTCCTTGTATCTGCATCTCATCCATCTGTTAGGCCATATGCTGAATGCCACTTTTTCTGCCTCCCTATTTAACTTGGTTTCCTGTAAACATACCACATCCCCTTTCCACTGTTGTAGACAATTCTTAACTAATGTTTTTGAATCTCCTTTGTTAAGCCCCCTGACGTTCCATGATACAATTTTAACCTTCATTTAAATGTTAAATAAAGGTTCTTCCCCCTGTTCCTAGTTCCTTCCACTTCTTTGTTCAATCTAGATTGGAGATTTTTAGCTCGTTCTTTCCTTTGCCTCTGCTTTTCGGAGTTGTGGTGTTTTTCTGCTTCCTGTTGTCAATCTCTGATTTCTTCTCATTAATCCTCATAAGCAGCTCCCACGTCTCTCTTTCAAACCCCTCGAAAGCAACTCCATAACTATTGGTTAGCTCCAAAATATGAGAATTCACCCAGCTGGGCGCCTCTGTCTCCATTGTTTCAGGGTCATCAGGAACCTGAATATTAACTGGATCGGGCTGGAGAACTTGCTGAATTTGTAAATCTTTTTCTCTCTGCGGGTTGATTTGATATGTAGTTTGTATCGCCTTTCTCACCTTTTTCCTGGCTGATGTTGATCGCTGGTTGTTCCTGTTCGTGCCGGCATTCCCCTTTGTTAGAATCATCATCTCTCTTTGTTGTGGTCGCCTTAGCCCTAACTTCCCAGCTCTTAAGTGCCGATAAAAAATTCTCTGCCGAAGCTTTAACATCATCAAGGCCTGTTGAGTGAGACCCTAGCTGGTCAAGTGTCTCATTTTATTTAAATGAAGAAGTTCCTGGCCCATCAGAAATTAATTTTTCAATGTTTGCGCTTTGTTCCAAAGATTGGCTTGGGTCCATTAAATTTGAAATGTCTTCCGAAGCCCGATTACTTACTCCACTACTTCCTGGCAATTCACGTAGGGTAGCGTGTGAGCTATGAAAAGTCCCTTCCGCGTGGTACTTGTCAGGTTGTACCTTGCACGATCTACTTCTCCTTCTCCGGTGACGATTCTGGCTGGCGACTCAACCCATAATTGCATCAAGAAAATAATACCCCCATTTTTGACGCTTATTTCCTTCGGAATATTACGACCGTTGCCATGTACCCTAATCCTTGCCCACTTGAGGTGATTACGAAGGGAGGTCTCCTCCTGTCTCTAACCACCCTCCACAGAAATCTCCGATGGTTTTGAATGTAGTTTGAGACCATAAATGCAGGGGTAGGCCTGTGATTCTAACCCAGGTAGATTCGAGTTCCTCCGACCCCTCTATGGTAGTGACTAACGGATTCCACCAATTAAGAATGACTGGCTGCTTCTTCCATTCCCAGCGTCCTTGCATGATTTGGACAGCTTGTTGCGTAGAATTGCACTCGAACAAGAAAAAATTGTTACCCATTTCATACACACTCAAACCGTATGTCTGTTTCCATGTGGTCAGAGACCATTTCCGAACATCTGACAAGGTTGCCTCCCCGCTAAACTTTCCAACCAGGCTTCTCTTGAGGACTTCGTTGTATTTGCACAGGGTTCTTCAATTTTGATGATACCCTCTTTCTGTATCGATGTGTCTATCTTATGTCCTTTCCCTCTGCTATTCTCCCACTTCGATCTTCTTACCATCTCAGCGTACGATATATCTTCATCAATAGTTTTGATGGTGTCTAGCCTTTGAATTAGTTTGTGGGAACTTATGAACCTGTCCACCTTCTCTGCAATGTCGATCCACCCAGCGTTGAATCACAAAATGCAACTTTACATTCTGGTAGATTATTCCAACAATATTGCATCGACCAATTCATTAAAGCTGAAGCACAAAGGCTTGACTTCTTGTTGTATAATCAAGATTTATTTAGACATGAAGTGTTAGCAGGACTAATAGATCTTCACAGACAAGGTGAAAGAGATGCCTCAAATATAGGCATAAAAACTTTCCTCCTGTTAGCTTTATTGGAGGTCCGCGAGACATGCGTCGTCGATATATGGATGCTATTGCTTTAGTGCAACAATTTGGAAAACCCGATATCTTCCTAACAATGACATGTAATCCTTCATGGCTAGAAATTCATAATTTCTTATTACCAACTGATGAAACTCATAATAGACCAGATTTAATAGCTTGCGTATTTAGAGCTAAGCTTGAAGAATTAAAGTCAGATATTGTTGAGAAAAACCTTTTTGTTAAAGTTGCTGCTTATATGTATACTATAGAATTTTAAAAACGCGCAATGAGCGGGAGCCTTTTGAGGCACTGGGGTATGTTGATGTTGATGTTGATGTGGTCTTCCCCATGTACATTTCCTTATCATACTAGCACCTGAATGCAAACTATTATCGCCTGAGGCTTATGACATAGTTTTTTGTGTGCTGGAATACCTGATCCTATAGCAGATCCTTATTTACATTCTTTAGTTATTAAACATATGATTCATGGTCCCTGTGGAAATTTAAATCCTAAAAGCCCTTGCATGAAAAAGGCAGAACACTGTAAATTCAAATAACCCAAAAAATATGCCACCGAAACATCTAAAAGCCTAAATTCTTACCCAATTTACAGAAGACGAGACACTGGCAAATATTTCGAAGTGAGAACTCAATATCTTGATAATTCATGGGTTGTTCCTTATAATCCATATCTTCTGGCTAAATTAACTGTCATATAAATGTTGAAATATGCTGAGACATTAGAGCTGTCAAATATATTTACAAATATATTTGCAAAAGACATGACAACATTGCCTTCCACATACATCCTGCTGATTCAAATGCAGAGATTGATGAAATAAAAGATTACCAATCAGCTAGATGGGTTTCACCACCCGAAGCTATGTGGCGCTTGTTTGCGTTCCCTATGAGCGAAATGAGCCATGCAGTTTACCATCTTCAACTTCATTTAAAAGACCAACAGTTTGTTTCATTCAAAGCAACTACAAATCTAAATACAGTCCTGAATAATCCTACAATTAGAAGAACAATGTTAACCGAGTTCTTCGCAATGAATAACAAAAACAAAAGAGCAATTGAACTTCAATTGTTGTACAAAGATTTTCCCCAACACTTCGTTTGGTCTACAAATGACAAAATTTGGACCATAAGAAAACAAGGCAATGTTATTGGTCATGTTGTTACTTGTCATCCTACAGAAGGAGAAAGATACTACCTTCGACTTTTGCTGATGAATACAAAAGACCCAAAATCATACGAAGATCTAAAAACTATATATGGAACATATTATAACACATTTCGAGAGGCTGCCGAAAAAAGGGGCTTACTCTCATGTGACAATAACTTAATTGAATATGTGTCTGAAGCTGTTCATTAGCAAATGCCACATAGCCTCCGACCTTTATTTGCAACACTATTAGTATATTGTAATCCTGTGAACCCAAAAGAAATATGGAAAATCTTCGAACATGCTATGTCTGAAGATATTACAAATACACTAAACATACAAATAGACAATATTTCTTACCTAACTTTACACCACATTAATAATATTTTACAGTCAGTGGGCCGTAACATAAATTAATTTAAAACTCATACCAATACATTTCTACCCTTCCACATCATCAATAGGAATGCAAGAACCTACAGACATTTCTTTGGAAAGAAATATAACAGTTACTGCCGAAGATTTATTACTTTATACACATTTAAATAAAGAACAAAAATTGCATTTGATGTTATTCTTCATCGAATAGTTTCAAATCAATCTGGCGCTTTCTTCATTGATGGACCTGGAGGAACTGGAAAAACTTACCTATATCCTGCTTTACTAGCTATCGTGCGATCTAAAGGATTTATAGCTTTAGGTACTGCAACCTCTGGTGTTGCAACTTCCGTACTCCCCGGAGGACGAACTGCTCATTCACGTTTCAAACTTCCTATTAATATAAATGAAAATTGTAGTTGTAACATCAGCAAACAAAGTTCCCTTGCCTCTTTAATTCGAGAGGCAAAACTGAGAGTATGGGACGAAGTATCAATGGCCACCAAAAAGCTTGTTGAAACTTTTGACTTGTTCTTACAAGATATTATGAACACAAATACGCTTTTTGGTGGGAAAGTTATTGTCTTTGGAGATAATTTATACAGGCTTTACCTTTGTACAAAATGGCAGAAAAGAACACTTTATTAATGAGAGCTTATTAAATTCTACAATCTGAATTATTACAAAATATGCGCGCGAGAACAGATCCTGCTTTTTGTGAATACTTACTAAAAATCGGGAATGGCGAAGTAAAAACAAACAAGCATGGCAAAATTGACATCCCGCAATCCTTTCTTATTCCATTTACGAATGAGCAGGACTCATTAAATATCTTATTCAACATTACTCACCCAAATTTAAACATAATCCACGAAGATATTTCCTCCGTAACATCTTGTGTTATCTTAACAACAAGAAATGATTTCGTTGCCGAAATTAACGAAATGTTCATTAATAAATTCCCAAATGATCCAATAGCATTTATTGGAATTGATGAAACTATTGAACTGAAGGATCAAGTTGAATATGAGGATTTTTTACATACTCTAAATCCTCCTGGCTTGCCTCCATATAAATTAATTCAAAAACGAAATTGTCCCATTATTCTCCTATGCAATTTAAATCCTTTCGAAGGTTTATGCAATGACACACGATTAATTTGTCTTGATTTCAAAACTCACGTTATTAGTGCCAAAATCGCAAGTGGTGATTTTAAAGGAAAACACGTTTTCATTCCTCGAATACCATTGCTATCTTCACAAGATGCAAAATTGCCCATTCCATTTAAAAGAACGCAATTTCCAATTCGGCTCTGTTTTGCGATGACTATAAACAAATCTTAAGGTCAAACACTTGATTTCGTAGGAATTTATCTACGTGAGCCTGTATTTTCACATGGTCAACTTTATGTTGCTTTGTCTCGAGCAAAAAGTTCAGACAATGTTAAAATATTAATTCGACCAGCAACTGAAGATGATCATGATGATCACTCTACGTACAATATAATTTATAACCAAATAATCGAAAGGGCAGTCTCTTGATATATTCAATTGCATAAAAACCATGATACTGTAATACTGTGTAAGCTGTTGTTTTATTTTTCTTTTGGTGGGTTCAACTCTTTCTCCTTTCTACTCAGAATTTAGGTATTAACTTTTCCCTTCCCCCAATTTTATCAGACAATGACACAAAATCTTCATGCACATGAGATAACTCCAAAGAGTTCAAAATGGACCTGTAAAGTGCAGATTGTTGATATATGCGGACCAGCAGAGAGCAAGGAAAGGAATCAAGTTTTTTAACATGCTCTTGCAGGATTAACTGGTACAATTTTAGATCTCTATTTAATATCTTGCTTTCCCCACTGTAGCAGTTATGTGCTATTACTTGACATAGCAGCACTACGATTCCCCTTTAACTATTGCATTCAACTTCTGATTAGACCTCGAAAGGAAAAAGTGTTTCGACTTCCGAGTCTAAATCCTATAAGCCGTAAGTTACCTACTGGTTCAACAGCTCTTGGCTACCTTTTTTAAGCCCTAATTTCCCAGAGCTGAGAATAAACTTTATTTAAGAACGTATTGCAACTCGGCAGCCATGAGTATTACACGTGTTATGAAACGTCTTTTTTGTTGATGCAACTAAAATTGATAAACATTGGCCTAAATTTCAGTTGTGTAGAAGCCATAATTTTCAATAGCTCTACAGGCTCAATTGATTTGGATTTGATACTTAACAAATCTTTTCTATAATCCAACCACCATCCTGAATGTTTCAGTTGTGTAGAAGCCATAATTTTCAATAGCTCATCCTGCACAGGAAGATATCAAATAAAATACCTAATAAAATATCAAACCACCTCTACAACACTCAGGGGTTGGCCTGGTGGTAATAGACTTGAGCCTTGAGGTTTGCTCCCTTTCAAGGTCTCAAGATCGAAACCCACTGGGTGTAAACAATTTCTGAGGGCCATCGGACTGGGTAAAACCTGAATTAACCGTGGTGCACTTGCGGGAAACTCCTTCCTGAGGGCCTGTGCACCCCTGGGGATTAGTCGGGGCTCTAAGAGACTCGGACACCCGGTGCAAATCAAAAAAAAAAAAAAAAAAAAAATCAAACCACCTCTACAACATATTAGACGAACTATTAAGATCTCATGAAAGCTTTTGAATGTATTTCCTCCTCCTTACTAAACTTTCTTCTATTTCCCTGCTTCTAAACCTTCCTTGTGTGTTTTCTTGATTTAGGTATTTCAACAACTTACCAAAGATGATAACTTTAGCTGATTTCTACCATGTTTTGACTGTTATTGTGCCACTTTATGTAGTGAGATGCTACCTTATGGCTCTGTTAAGTGGTGGAAGATTTTCTCACCAGACCAGTGTTCTGGAATCAACACATTTGTGGCACTTTTTGCAGTGCCACTTCTGTCTTTCCACTTTATAGCTGCTAATGATCCTTACACCATGAACTTAAGATTCATTGCTGCAGATACTCTGCAGAAACTTATTGTTCTTGGGGTTCTTGCTGTTTAGGCTGATTTGAGCAGAAGAGGCAGTTTTGAATGGAGTATAGCTCTTTTACAAACAAGTTGCCCCAAGGCGATCAATGTGCCTATATGTGGCCTATACGAATGATATCTATATTATATCTGAACATAGGGTCACTACTAATAGAATATGAGTCCCAACAAGTGATGAATATATCAACTTAAGCAACCAACAATGGGCAACTATGCAACTCTTCCAAATACTTTAGTTATGCCTATTCTTTTGTTAAAATGTATGCTGGTTTCTCTGGAAGCTTAATGGTGCAAACAATTGTACTACAATGTATCATTTGGTACACTTTTACTGTTCGTACATGGCGTAAAAGGAATATATGCTGGTTTCTCTGGAAGCTTAATGGTGCAAATAATTGTACTACAGTGTATCATTTGGTACACTTTTACTGTTCGTACATGGCGCCAATGTATTTCACGATACTCACACTGTTCACAATGTACTTCCTTAAATTGTATCCATCATCATCAGCTTCCGTGAACAACAAAATTGCTTCGTTTTCACGATCTTCCATTTATGACGTTCTCAACTCACATGGCCTCCCTGTTGGTCTTCTGCCCAAGGGAATTACCAATTTTTCAATAGATCCTGCATCAGGACAATTTGAGGTACATCTGCAGCAGTCCTGTGGCGCCCAATTCGAAACCCATTTACGTTATGATAGCACCATGTCTGGTGCCCTTAACTATGGTCAGATTTCTCAAATTTCTGGTGTTGCGGCTCAGGAGCTTTTCCTTTGGTTCTCTGTCAAAGGAATCCGTGTCGATATTCCCAGTTCTGGGCTGATTTATTTTGATGTTGGAGTTGTTTTAAGCACTTTTCCCTTTCTTTCTTTGAGACACCGCGTAATTGCACCATTACCAACAATGGCCTGCCTGAAAATATCATTTTGTTCGACAATCGTGGGAGAATTGTGGAGGTTTGTTACCATTTCTAATCATTTATTTCCCCTGTGTGCTTGCAGAATCTTCAGTTGCCTTTCATTTTTGGGGGTGACTCACTTTCCCAATACAACCTGGATATTTAATTTGTTTGTAGTGCAACTTATTCACAATTCTGTGTCTTTGGAAAAGACTTAAACATTGACGCTCCATTAACATTGACAGAAGAATTCATGACAGATGTTTATAGGTTTGGCTGGCAGTGGAATTTGATGCTCAAAATTTCAAACAAATGCATCCTTTGAAGAATGATCCTCTAATTTTATAATTTTGTTGATATTATTTCATTCCGAGACTTGTTAATTGTTACATCTAGGTACTCTTGGCAAAGTCTTCTATAACTAATTATGATGTTGCTTTTTCTTCGCTATCAAGCAGATTTTTTTGTATAATACTTACTTAGCAACCAAAGGTGATACATAGCAACCAAACCTGAGCTCTTCTAACCGCAATCACATTTGATAGAATGATCCACATGTTGTAAACTATGCTAGCTTTTTTGACCTTAGAGTTCACTTTTCCTGCAATTACTTATAATATTCTATAAAGCGACAAACTTTCTGGCTTCTTACTTACAGGAAGATCAGGTAAAGGCTATCATTTATGGCGAAGACATTCCTGCCTACAAAAGAAGAATGAAACTTTACCGCACTTACTACATCACAGGAGCACGCATTTAGCTACCATATTTGAAAACTGAAAGACCAGTACACATGTTCAACTGGGTTCTTGATAGAAGAAATGTCTTCGATAAAGTTAAAAAGCATGATGTAGATGCATTACCACTACCTACAAAGCTTAACACCACATTGTTTCAAAATATTAAACATCATGCTCTCCAAACAACAGCTGCTATGAGTATAAACGAATTTGGTATGTTTGCTATTTTTTTTAAAATCATTCAACAGATCCCTAATATAAATTATGTTTTAACACTTCAAATACTCATGGAGAAATTTTGTGTGCTACTGTCAATACTTTAATCTAACTGTTGTAAAGGAAGCTTTTTTATTGAAAGGAACTAAAAAGGGAACTAAGACAAAGAAGTTGAAACGGAGACTGAAGTATAAAGTTTGACATAGATGAATGAAGAATTGCTTCAATAGGTTTTGTCCCTGGTTTGTTATATGGTGACATAGTTCCCATGTCTATTTTTTGATAAAGTAATCATATATATACCACTGCTGGCAGCAATAAGATGCAGCAAATTTTCCAAATGATAGAAAGCATATAACTTTGTTAGTCAGGGAGGTAGGAAAGTTCGAACATGCTTGTTTGGATGCAAAAGCTGGTATATGTAGTGAGAATGAACGTCTAGAAAGTTGATCTCAGGTGGGACACTAAAGTTGATGAGGAGAAGAAATTATGGTTGTAAACCTTTTGTTCACTATTTGTTATGCTGCAATACTTTTCTTGAATCTGTAAACTCACTTTGACTCCATGTTCAGAGGTTTTAATATTTTGTCCTTAATATATCAACTTGTGATTGGTTTTTAGAAGAAATTATGATTCAACTCTTATACGCTCTCTCTCTCTCTCTCTCTCTCTCTCTCTCTCTCTCTCTCATACGTTCCATCTTTCTCTGTTTCCTAGCTGAGAGGTCACTTTTCCGGCAAGGGTTCGCGACGCTCTTGGCCGGAAAAGCTGTCTACTGACTCGAGCACCGGCGAACCCTTGCCGGACCGGAGATTTAGTATCCCTCTGTTCGGCGTTCTTCTGTTGGTGCTCGCGGTCGATTTTTCGGCAGATCTGTGATATCGGACAGTGAGACTCGACGACGCCGGCTTTCACCAACTCTTAATGAAAAAGGAGATAGAGATATTGAGTTGGGTAAGTTGGCTCACTCCAAAGAGCATCGTGATTTTGGTTATTGCAGGCGGTTCAAAGTTGAGGAGGTAAGACGAGCAATTAGTAGGATGAAAAAGGGGAGAGCGATCGGGCCCGACGGGATCCCGGTACACTTTTGGAATAACATGGCCAAGGATGGCATCGAGTGGTTGACTAGACTGTTCAACGCTATTTTGAAAACTGCCAGGATGCCTGATGAATGGAGGAAGAGTACGATGGTCCCATTGTACAAGAACAAGGGGGATATTCAAAACTGTAACAATTACAGGGGTATCAAGTTGTTAAGCCATATAATGAAGATCTGGAGAGAGTTGTGGAGATGAGGGTGCGAAGAGTAGTATCTATCACAGAGAACCAGTTTGGATTCATGCCGGGGCGGTCGACGACTGAAGCGATTCATCTCGTTCGGAGGTTAGTGGAGAAATATAGGGATTTAAAGAAGGACCTCCATATGGTATTCATTGATCTCGAGAAGGCTTATGACAAAGTCCCGAGGGAGGTCTTATAGTGGTGTTTAGAGGTGAAAGGTGTCCCCCTAGTCTATATCAGGGCGATAAAGGACATGTACGACAGAGCCAGAACTCGGGTTAGAACAGCGGGAGGAGACTCTGAGTATTTTCCTGTAGAGATGGGTCTCCATCAAGGATCTGTGTTGAGCCCATTCTTGTTTGCCTTAGTGATGGATGAACTGACGCGTTCTATTCAAGAGGAGATACCGTGGTGTATGCTTTTTGCAGATGACATAGTTCTAATTGATGAAACTCGGTCTAAAGTAAATGAGAGGTTGGAGGCCTGGAGACACGCCTTGGAGTCCAAAGGATTCAAATTAAGCAGGACCAAAACTGAGTACTTGGAGTGCAAATTCAGTGGTGAGAGGGAGGACACAGACACTGATGTGAGGCTTGCCACTTATCCTATCCCTAAGACGGAAAACTTTAAGTATCTGGGATCCATCATCCAGAGTAGTGGTGATATCGATAATGATGTCGCACACCGTATTGGGGCAGCATGGACGAAGTGGAGGCTTGCCTCTGGAGTATTGTGTGACAAGAAGATACCCCTCAAACTCAAAGGTAAGTTTTATAGAACGGTGGTTAGACCATCATTGCTATATGGGGCAGAGTGTTGGCCAATTAAAAATGCACATGTGCAGAAGATGCATGTTGCAGAGATGAGGATGTTGAGATGGATGTGCGGCAGCACCAGGAGTGATAGGGTTAGGAATGAGACCGTCCGGGAGAAGTTAGAGGTGGCTCCGGTGGCAGAAAACATGAGGGAAGCGCGTCTGCGGTGGTTTGGACATGTTCAAAGGAGGAGTACCAACGCTCCTATTAGGAGATGCGAGAGGCTGGATGTGGAAGCTACTCGGAGGGGTAGAGGTAGACCGAAGAAGTACTGGGGGGAGGTGATTAGACATGATATGGCGGAACTTAATCTCACTGAGGACATGATCCTAGATAGAAAGAAGTGGAGGTCGCGAATTTGGAGAGTGGGTTAATTGGTAGGGTTAGGTGATGCTTGGATTCGGGGTACAGTTGGGTTATTTGGGCGGGGGAACTCTTGCGTTGCAGTATATGTCGTATTGTGTGCTATTTTACCACTCTTTTCATTTTTACATACTGCCATGTGCATTTTAATTCGTAGTCGCATATTACAATTCTTTTCATTCGTATTGTCATATCTAGTTCTTTTCTACTTATGGGTTTTGAGATGAGGGTTCACAGGAAACAACGTCTCTACTTCTATGATGTAACGGTAAGGTCTGCGTACACTACTCCCTCCCCAGACCCCACTTGTGGGATTCTACTGGGTATGTTCTTGTTGTTAATATATCAACTTGTAATGGAGGTATAATCAAGAATCCAAAAAGGGGTTGCTTTAAGCTTGTTTAATGTTTTCTTCCTGACGTTAGCATTGTTATTCCATTTATTTGATTATGTTGCCACGTTTTTACATCGCAAGACTATACTGCAGTTCACCGTAGGGATCACAATATACAAGTGCTTTCTATGTCTCCTCTAGCCTGTGATGTTTTAGTAAGCAAAAAGTGTCATTTTTTAGTTTTCTGTTGTAGATAACAATGATGTCAGGAAGAAAGAAAGTCGTCATTGTGAAAGTTGTACACAGTTTGTCTGGATGCTGGATTCCCTGTTAGTTTGTAGCACTTTTTCCCTTTATTGACTAAAGTAGCATAGTTGATTTCTCTTTTTAAGTTGTATTTAAAAGTATTATTTTGCTGATCAAGATCTCAATTTGAATTCTTGAATTCATGAAAGAAAGTGAATTTTCTTATTTTGGATGGGAGAAGATATCTAAACATGAACGATAGAGCCCGATATAAGATCTCCACTAAGGCTCGGATTAGCCTGTCTTGCAGGCTATTGGACCGGCTGATTCTGATATGCATTTCCGCCCTGTGGCCTTTGCTGGGTGGCCCATGATTCTGCTGATTGCCACCCCATAAGAAGTTCGGGTGGTTCCTTAGATTCGGATTATAAGTGAACAAGGTTGATGAGATACAAACCCCCCAACATGGTTGATGAAGTACAAACCCCTCAACAAGGTTATCAAGGTACAAACCCCTCGATATGGTTGCACGGGCCTACCGCCACATTTTAATGATTTGTAACAGATTCTGCCCTTCATCTTCAAATCTGCAGATGAAGCAAAATACTTTTATAACTTTTGGATTATGAAAG
>JAPFFP010000080.1:8416524-8435102 GCA_026153255.1 Solanum medicagineum
TTGGCCTGAGTTCAGGTGCACATTATCCAACCTCGGAACCAGGACCACTTTTGGTAACCACCTTCAACTTAGGTTTTCTACATCCACTACCCATGGAAGTTACATAACTACATCTACTAATGCACTACTTCACTAACTTCCCCACTACTCCACTACTCTACAACTTCTCACTAACTTCCCACTAACCACTAACTCCCCCACTACTATTCTTGATGGTAGAATAGTTAGAAATTGGGGTAAATCTGGTTAAAGGTCCGTACGCACAAATCTCTTTTCTTTACTACACACGATCTTGAGTAAAGTTTGAGTGCTTAGAAGACTTACCGGAAGGTGAAAACCAAACGAAGACGATTTCGACTACATCACCAATAATGGTTGGAGGTATATCGATCTACTATTCCGCTGTACTATTGCACTATGTTTACTTACATTTGGTATCATAGCAATTGTTGTATCTCTGTCTTATTGGTTCATCGGATTTGCAAAAATCATTCAAAAATGGATCGTAACTTTTAGATCTTATTTTAAAACTTTTGGTGCGTCCTAATGTTATATATCTTATGAAAATTTCTTTTCTAACAGTCATATGATTTTAAACACTATCTACAGTTGCTACATTACATTATTGCTTGAATTGTTGTTTATCTATCTAACACAACTATGAGATTTGATGTCTAAATGATCTTTATAATTTTATTTAATTAAGACATAGCCACAATAATCTTGATTAAATAAAGTTATGTATATTATGTTTATGATCACATAAGATATAGACATTAAATCAAAACAAAGTCGATTAGCCACAACATCTTTAATTGAATAAAATTATAAAATTTGATCACATAAATAAATTTTAGACATTATATTATGATAATCATGCATGATATAATAACTTAATTTTTTATTAGTTTTGTATGATTAATTAAGATAAAATGTTAAAAACTCTTCATAATTACTCACTAGAATTATGAATGAGAGTACAATAGTTTTATCATAAAGATAGAATATCATGCTGGTAAATTGACAATCCTATCATAATGTGTGAATCTAATTTGAATTAAAAATTTAACCCACATGCAATTTTTATGTCAATAAATTCAATTTTACTTGTCTCAAATTTATTAAGCATGTATATATATGTTTTACAGTTATGCAACCTGCAAATTTCTCTGATGTTTGTGATATTCCCGAACTCAATGGTGAGAACTATAAGATCTAGAAGGAGTGAATTATTCTTCTCTTAGGGTGCATGGACATTAATTATGCTAGTAGGAAAGATGAACCACCTATTAATGAAATCAAGACTCAAGATGAGATTTCTCTTTATGAACAATGAGAACGCTCAAACTGTTTGAGTGTTATGTTCATTAAGACCAAAATCTCTGTTGGTATTTGCAGTTCTGTCAAACAACATAATAATGTCAAGGCATTACTGAAGGCTATTGATGAACAATTTGAGAATTTAGATAAGGCACTTGCCAGCACCTTAATTATGACATTCTCATCAATGAGGCTCACTAGTGCGAGAGGTGTTTATGAGCACATCATGAAAATATGAGATCTATGTCACAACCAAAACTAGGGCCTAGATCTGACACAATGCATGGGGACCCTGAAGGAACCCTAAGCAAGCCTCTTAGCATATCATCACACATCCTTGGTAAAGGAAGCAATTAAGCTACAATAAAAGAGTAGAAATAAAGGCATATGGACTAAGGGGAAAGCTTCATTACATAAAACATCACGAGAGTCAAAAGAGTGAAGCGTATAACATCATTACATACTTGTCCAACAACACCTCTAAACATAGAACTTAGCAGGGGCAAGACAAGAAACTAGGATCACCATCATAGTAATGACAATAGGTAATCGAAATATACAAGACATAATTTAAACATAAGCATCAGAGAAGATAGATATTATCCCTGGACATGAGGACTCACCCAAAATTATCTTAAACAATCCATCTAGCCACGAGGAAGAGAATCGATAGGGGCTACAGTTGCTACATGGTGATATCATGTAGACACAGTGTATACGTTAGTACAACAAGAGATATGCATATAATCGAAATTCATAATTAGACAATAACTGAGGATATAACAATATGGAATGCATGCATGATGTTTGAAGTAAAACATGCTTGAAAATAATCATGCTTACATAGCTTGTTTAAAATAATAAGGTGTCATGCTTAGATCATCCAAATACCATGTACTAGAGGGTGTAGGATATAACATAGGTCATAAACCCTTCTAGTAGGTAATGGGTAGTACATGAGGGTAAAGAGATAGCATAGTTCATAACCCCTTCATGTAAACATGAGATAGTCAATAGCACATGAGGGTAAAAGGTAGCATAGGTAATAACCCCTACATATGAGTACCTTGCATAACCTCAAATTATATACGAGGATAAGAAGTGCAACATAGTTCATAACCCCTAGATGTAGAAATTGGCCTTGTACTAGAGGGTAAAGCATATAACATAGTTCATAACCCCTTCTAGTAGGCTTCACAATTCACAAGAGCATAAAGCTTAGCATAACGACTCCATAACCAATCAACAATTCCCAAGAACATAACAACATGAGAGCCCAACAATTTACTTGCAATACCATAGGTGCTTTACATGATTTAAGCACATACATATACATTCCGTTCATCACTATAAACCATTTGACTCATAAGTCATGCAATACACCATCAATAACTCAAGAACCCCAAACTGAACGTTTTGTCAAACACATGGCAGGTGTATAATGCTAGTGTAAAACCATGCAATTCAAGAGTGAAATCATGCAAGAAAATCCCATGTAAAATCGTCAATCAACACTTGGTAACACCCTCAAGCAATATACATCAAAATCCTTCATCAAATATCACCATAGATCTTAGATTCATAACCCAAACATAGTAAAACAATCATTATTTCATAAGCACCAGCATAGTGAGCAGTGAATTTTATAAATAGTAAGGCCCATGAGTAAATCAACTTTGAATCATGCAATTTTAAGTAAAAGGAAGCTTGTGTATCATGGAAGAAAGGAACCCATGAAAGAAACCCACATACCTTAGCTTGGGAGAATAGCTTGATGAAGATTGGAGATGGAGACTTGAAGCTTGATTGCTAACCTTAGAATCCGGATGAGTTTTAAGACTTGAATTTTGAGAGAAATGTTAGTCTAAGTGTTTGACAGAGTATTTAGGAATGTCTTGGATGATATGAGGGTGAAATAAGGCTAATTATAGGTATTATCACGCATGGGAAGATTTGGGCCCAAGGCCCAAAATCCTTGGACCAGAACACAAAATTTGAGAAAAATTTACACAGGGGCGCGCCCTTGGCACGCCACGCCAGAGGCGCGAATGGCCACTGTTTTTCGCAAACTTGGAAAATCGAAATTATGAATTGTTCACTCTAAAATAGGGGTTTGTCCCATCCCACACTCAATTTTACCGCTTGATCAAGAGTATGAAGTCAGATTTTTGAAATAACACACAGATTTTGAGATATACGGAAATTACGATTTCGGGTACTTTTTGGAGTCGTTTCAATCTAGCGGCTCAATTAAAAACTATTGAGGTTGAAATGTCTGAAACTTTTCATGTGCATTATATTTTGAATACTCTGCCTGCATAGTATGATCCCTTCAAGATCTCTTATAAGAAACGTAAAGATAAATGATCTATTAATGAACTTATGGCCATGTGTGTTAAACAGGAAGATCGACTACTGATGAAAACAGGAGAAAGTGCACTCATGGATACTAAAGGAAAGAAGACCAATCAAGCAAATAAAATATGGAAAGGAAAGGTACCACTTGAAA
Source organism: Solanum medicagineum (assembly GCA_026153255.1). Taxonomy (NCBI): domain Eukaryota; kingdom Viridiplantae; phylum Streptophyta; class Magnoliopsida; order Solanales; family Solanaceae; genus Solanum; species Solanum medicagineum. Next base: position 8,420,354 of record JAPFFP010000080.1, read on the forward strand.
CTAACATTAAAAAAAAGTCCAAGTGTCGCTTCTGTAAAAAGAAGGGACAGATAAGACAGGATTGTGTTAAGTTTCAATAATGGCTTGTTAAGAAAGGTACTTCAATCTCCCTTGTTTGTTATGAAGATAATATGATTGATGTTAATCATAACACGTGGTGGATCGATTCTGCTTTTACAATCCATATTACTAATTTCTTGTAGGATTTAAGAAACCTACGAAAGCTAATGGGAATTGAGCGAAACATCTATTCTAGAAACAAGATGCAGTTGCATGTGGAAGCTATTGGAGCATGCAATTTAGTTATAAGTAGGGGTTTTGTTTTAACGTTAGAAAAGATTCTTTATGTTCCTAAGTTTTCTAGGAATTTAATTTCGGTATCAATACTTGTACCTTTGGGATACTCCTTCCTTTTAGAAGGAGATTCCAAACTATTTTATAAATCTAAACTTATTGGATATGGTACATTGTCTGATGTTCTTTACTCTCTCAATTTTACAAAATCATTCCACTCATAATGTTATGTATGTCTAAGCTTGCATCACATGAAGTGTTATGAATGAAAATTCTTCTATCTTATGGCATCGGAGATTAGGACATATCTCCATATATAGAATTAAGAGATTAGTAAATGATGGAGTACTTAATACTTTAGATTTTACTGATTTTGATACTTTTGTGGATTACATTAAAGTCAAGCAAACCAACAAGTAAAAAAAAGGTGTCAAGAGGAGTTCAACCATATTAGAAATAATACATTCACATATATGTTGTCTAGGTATGGATACATATGGTCAAATATTTTGTCCCCTTTATAGATTATTTTCTCATGATATATATATCTCTACGTGTTTCATAATAATAGCGAAGAATTATAAGCCTTTAAAGTGTTCAAGGCTGAAGTAGAGAAACAATACGAAAAGAAAATTATGATTGTGAGAACTGATAGAGGTGGTAAATATTATGGTAGATATACTGAGGATGGAGAATCACATGGTCCGTTTGCGGAATCTCTTCAACAAAATGGGATTATTGCCTAATACACCATGCTTGATTCTCTAGATCAGAATGGTGTAGCAGAAAGAAGAAACTGAACATTGTTGGACATGGTGCATAGTATGTAGAGTAGCTCAAAGCTACCTAAGTCCTTATGGATTGAATCTCTTAAGACGACAGTGTATATATTAAATCATGTTTTGACTAAGGTTGTTCTAAAAAAACACTGTTTGAATAGTTTAAATGTTGGAAGCCTAGCTTGACACATATACGCGTATGGGGATGCCCGTCTGAATTAAGAATCTACAACCCACAAGAAAATTAACTGGATCTTAGGACCATTAGTGGATATTTCATTGGATATACCGAAGGGTCTATTGTCCATCTAACAACACTAGGATTATGAAATCAAGAAATCCAAAATTTATTGAGAATGACTTGATTAGTGGGAGTGATCAAATTTAAAATACTAATTATGCAAGAGATCAACCATTCACTTCAACTCAAAGATTGATTTTCTTTCATAATTCCCCTCAAGTACAATTGGGTGTTGAACAACTAATCAATGATATTCCACAACCTGCTCAAAATGTTCCTATAGATCAAGATGTTCAAGTAATTCCTGAAAGTCTTGAACAACCAGTTGAACAACATGATCCACAAAAAACTATTGGTGCAACATTAAGAAGATCTACTAGAAGAAGAAAATCAGAAATTCCTAGTGACTTTATTGTATATTTACAAGAATCTGACATTGGATAAAAAAATGATCTTGAGTCTTTTTCACAAACCATGAATTGTGAAGAGTCTGACTTATGGTACAATTCCATGAAAGAATAGATGAATTCCATGAAAAGTAATAAAGTCTATAATCTTGTCGAGTTGCCTACTGGTGTTAAAGCCATTGCATATAAATGGGTCTTTAAAACAAAAAAGGACTCATCAGACAATATAGAAAGATATAAAGCAAGACTCATTGCTAAAGTATTCACTCAAAGGGAAAGAATTGACTACACAAAGACCTTTTCTCCTATGTCTAAAAAGGATTCCTTGCGAATAATATTGGCATTAGTAGCACACTTTGGCTTAGAATTACAACGGATAGATGTGAAAACCGCATTTCTCAATGGTGATCTAGAGGAGGAGGCTTATATGAAACATCAGAAAGGATTCTCCTCTATTAATTGTGCGCACTTGGTATGCAAGTTAAAAAAATTCATATATGGACTAAAACAAGCCTCCTATCAATGGTATTTAAAGTTTCATAATGTCATCTCTTCATTTGACTTTGTTGAGAATTTTTGGATCAATGTATATACCAGAAATTAGTGGGAGTAAATTATGTTTCTTGGTTCTATAGGTGGATAATGTCTTACTTGTATCTAATGACAAGGGAATGATACATGATCTGTAACAATTTCTCCCCAAAAATTTTGACATGAAAGACATGGGTTATGCATCTTATGTTATAGGCATTGAGATTCATCGAGATAGACATCAATGTACTTTAGGTCTATCTCAAAAATGCTATATCAATAATATTGTAGAGAGTTATCGAATGAAAGATTGTTCACCAAGTGAAGCTCCCATAGTGAAGGGTGACAGGTTCAATTTGAATTAGTGCCCGAAGAACTATCTTGAGAGGGAGCAAATGAAGTACACTCCATATGCTTCTGCTATCGGAAGCTTGATGTATGCTCAGGTTTGTACAAGACCTGACATAACATTTACTATTGAAATGTTACGGAGATATCATACTAATCCAGGTCTTGACCACTGAAAGGTGCAAAGAAAATCTTAAGATATCTTCAAGGGACAAAAGACTACATGCTTATGTATAAACAATCAAATGACTTGGAAGTCATTGGCTACTCTGATTTAGAATTCGCTGGTTGTGTTGATTCACGTAAATCAACTTCAGGATATATTTTTATGTTAGCTAGTGGAGTTATATCTTGGACAAGTGCCAAACATACTCTGGTCACTACTTCCGCAATGAAGGATAAGTTCGTTTCTTGTTTTGAGGCTTGGTGTATGGTTAAAGAGTTTTATTTCTGGGCTTAGAATTATCAACTGTAGAGCTAAGGCATTAAAATTATATTGTGACAATTCAACTACCCTCTTTATGGCTAAGAATAACAAAAGTGGTAGTCAAAGCAAGCATATCAACATCAAATATATAGCCATAAGTTAACGTGTTAGAAGGTGGTTATTGAACACATCAGTACTGGCAATGTTAGCTGATCCTTTAACTAAAGGCATGCCACTGTATAAATTTAAATACCATGTAGTCACAATGGGACTTAGTCCCTGTGTTCCACTAAGTAACATTTCTATGTAACTATAAATGTTCTTGAAACTCTATTATATATGATAATTCTTGTTAACTGGGCTCGCATTCAATTTTACTTTTAGAATTATCACTAAAACATGGAACTAGAATAAACATTGAGATTATTCATTAATTTATGTGGGCTAAGATTTAGAAGCATAGTATATTTTGATATATGGAAGATACTACTCGCCTTCAGAGGAACTATTACCATGATTCATGTATTATGTTTCACTAATGGGATTAGAGTGATAGACCAAGTGGGAGAATGTTGGAATGTTGGCCACATTTCACTAATGGGTTTGTGACTTCCATGGAAGTTACAACTACCACTACATCCACTACACATGGAAGTTACATAACAACATCAACTAATCCACTACTTTACCAACTTCCCCACTTCTCCACTACTCTATAACTTCCTATTAACTTCCCACTAACCACTAACTCTGTCACGACCCAAGCCTGGGTCCTAGACGTGACCGGCGAATGGTGAACCCGAAGGAACTCCAAACAATCCTAGGAGCATACCATTGCACATCCTTGGTCGCGGAAACAATACAATATGGCATTAAGAGATAGGCATAACAAGGAAAATGGGACTAGGGGTAAACCTCCATATCGTAACATCAAAGAACAGAGAGTCAAGACTCATAGCATAGATACATAACATGTCCAACAACACCTCTACTACATAGATACGAGCAGGAGCCACGACAAGCAACCGGGACTACCCTCATAGTCAATACATTAATAAAACTAAGATAGTCATAGAACAAAGCAAGAGATCATAAGCAACGTTCTCGAGGACAATCGTTCTAGGCATGTGGAGGAGGAGAATGGTCAATCAGTGCAACAGTTCCTACATGGTGATATCATATAGGCATAGAGTATGCGTTAGTACATTTGAATGTACAAAGTATGTAGGATCCAATGCAACAAGAGGTAGGCATCATAGGCAAAATACATAATCATAAGAAATGAATAGCATACTAACAATATGACATGTATGAATGATGCTTCAAGTAAAACCATGCTTATATAGAACATAATACGAGTGTAAGGAGTGACTATTATTAGTGAAAGCCAAGGCCTACCACCCCCTTGGATAGGCTCATGAAGTACAAACCCCTTCATGAGGTCGATGGAGTACAAACCCCCCACCGAGGTTGACGGAGTACAAACGCCCCATCATGGTTGACGAAGTACAAACCCCTATCAAGGTTGATGGGTACCAACCCCCAACAAGGTTACCCGGGCCTACCATCCCCCGAGCTAGGCGATCGAGACCCCTCAATAGGTTACCCGGGCCTACAACCCACCGAGCTAGGCTTGGTCATCCCTAATACTATAGAGATAATATCATATACATATACACTCTTTTCATCATCATATACATACATTCCTTTCATTATCATTCATCATCATTTCATCATCATATAGACATTCAACTCATAAGACATGCATTGGACCTTCAATTCCTCAAGAACCCATAACCAGACATTTTATCAAATATTTAGAGTGTGTGTAATGCTAGTGTAAAACGATGCAATTCAAGAGTGAAATCATTCTCGAAAAATAAGTGTAAAGCCATCAATAGATACTTGGTAACACCCTCAAGCAATATATATCAAAACTCTTCATCAATTCTAACAATAGACCTTAGATTCATAGCTCCAAACATAGTAAAACAATCACAATTTCATAAACCACAACATAGTGTGCAATGAATTTCATAATAAATAAGACCCATGAATAAATTAACTTTAAATCATGCCATTTTGAGTAAAGAGAGATTGGGTATCATGGGTGAAAGGAACCCATGAAAGCAAACCACATACCTTAGCTCCGAAGATGAACTTGATGAAGATTGGAGATGGAGACTTGAAACTTGAGAGGAAATCCTTAGATCCAGAGAGGGTTTTGAGACTTGAATTTAGGAGTAAAATATTCGGCTAAGTGTTTGAGTGAGTATTGGAAAATGTTTAGAATGATATGTGGGTGAAAAATGGCTAAGTGTAGGTATTTTCACGTTTGGGAACACTTAGGCCCAAGACTTAAAAGTTTTGGACTGAAGTCAAAATTGGACCAAAAACAACGCTAGTACGCGCCCTTGGGGCGCGAAAAACTATTTGGAAATGCATTTTTGGAAAATCGAAATTGTTAATCATTTGCTCTTAAATTGGGGTTAGACCCATTCCCTATTCAAAATGACCCCCTGAACAAGAATATGAATTCGGAATTTTGATATCGCTCATGAAGTTTGAGATATATGGAAATTACGATTTCGGGCACTTCCGAGGCATATTTTCGGGCACTTTTGAAGGTCGTACAGTATCTTCCCCTTGGGAGCATTTGTGCCTGAATGTCAAAGAGACATATATAAGAGACATAAACATGACAATTTTAACCCACATAAAAATGCAACAATGCACATAAACATCATTTCAAAATCTCATGGTAAGTGTAAACTCATCATGAACTAGTCAATTTAAGCATGAGCATATGCAATGACATGAAGGTGGAACTTAATACCATATAAAGGACATAGATCAATACCTTAGGCTTTAGTTGAGTGGAAAAGTTAAGTATATATCTTTTGCATGTCCGCTTCGGCCTCCCAAGTAGCACTTTCAACTTGTTGATTCCTCCAAAGAACCTTAACGGAAGCAACTTCTGTGTTTCTCAATCTCTTCACTTGCCTATCCAAGATCTGAATTGGAACCTATTCATAGGTCAAATTATCTTCAACAATACCCACAACATCAAGAGGTACAGTAGAATTCGGATCACCCACACATTTCCTCAATATGAACATATGAAACACCAGATGAACCAAATCTATTTCTCTAGGCAATTCCAACTTATAAGCTCTTTTGCCAACCGTTCTCATCACCCTATAAGGACCCACATATCTTGGGCTCAACTTTCCCTTCTTACCAAAACAGACAACACCCTTCATGGGTGACACCTTCAAGTAGACCCAATCACCAACATCGAACTCAAGGTCCCTTCTCCTCACGTCGGCATAAGACATTTGATGACTATGGGCCATCTTCAACCTTTCTCTAACTATCCTAACCTTCGTAAGAGCCTCTATAGCCAGATTCAATCCCACAAAATCCACCTCACTAACCTAAACCAACCAACCAGTGATCTACAATGCCTAGGCCTCAAAAGGAGTCATACTGATGCTAGAAAGATAGCTATTGTTGTAGGCAAACTCAATAAATGGGAGATGACCATCCTAACTACCCTTAAGCTCCAATACACAAGCCTTAATCATGTCGTCAAGTGCTTGGATAGTTCTTTCGGCTTGGCCATCCGTTTGAGGGTGAAAGGCCGTAGTAAGTTTGACTCTTGTACTAAGACCCCTTTGAAAGGACCTCCAAAAGTGTGAAGTGAATTATACCGCACGATATGATATGATGGACAAAGGTACCCCATACAACCTTACAAATTCATGAATGTACAACCTCACATAATCTTTAGCCCCATTTGTGGTCTTAACCGATAGAAAGTGAGTCAACTTTGTCATCCTATCAACCACAACACAAATAGAATCAAAACCCTTTCTAGTCTTGGGCAACCAAACCACAAAATCCATATTAATCACCTCCCACTTCCAAGTAGGAATCTCAATGTCTTGGGTTAGGCTACACGGCCTTTGATGTTCGACTTTGACACGTTGACAACTATGACAACCGGAAACGAATTTGGCAATGTCCCTCTTCATGCCTCCCCACTAATACACATCCCTCACGTCTTTATACATCTTGGTGAAACCGGGGTGGATAGAATAAAAAGAAATATGGGCCTTATTAAGGATTTTCTCCCTCAAACCATCAACACAAGGCACACACAACCTACCTTGGTACCTAAGGGAACCATCTTCCCCTTGGGAGAAAACCTCCACCTTGCTCTCTCTTACCAAGGCCTTCAATTCTAACAAGGAATCAAGATCTTGCTTTTTTATCACCACATCAACCGAGGAAGACCTAGAACCATCAACAACAACAATACCTCCATTACCAACCTCTTCCAAACTAACTCCCAATCTAGCCAATCGATGCACCTCCCTAGCCATCTCCCTATCACCACCATTGACATGTGTTATTCTATCCATAGAAACACAACTCAAAGCATCTGCCACCATATTTGCCATACCGGGATGATAATGCACAACCATATCATAGTCCTTAAGATGTTCTAACCATCTCCTTTGCCTCAAGTTGAGATCCTCTTGAGTGAAGACATACTGTAGGCTCCTATGAATAGTGAACACGTCAACATGCACCCCACACAAGTAATGACGCCTAATATTTAATGCAAATACAACAGCGGCTAACTCAAGATCATGGGTAGGGTAGTTCATTTCATGAACTTTGAGTTGTCTAGAAGCATAGGCTATGACCTTACCATTTTGCATCAACACATAACCCAATCCAACTCGGGAAGCATCATAATACACAATAATACCCTCAAGTCCATCCAATAGTGACAATATAGGAGCAGATACAAGCTTATCTTTCAATATTTGAAAAATCCTTCCACATTCATCAGACCACACAAATTTAGCCTTTTTCTTTTGAGGCAATTTGTCATAGGAGAAGAAATAGAAGATAACCCATTCAAAAACCTCCGATAATATCCTGCTAAGTACAAGAAACTCCTAATGTTCGATGGGGTCAATGGTCTAGGCCAATTTCTAATCACATCGGCCTTCTTAGGATCCATGTTAATACCATCCCCCGACACCAGATGTCCTAGGAAGGCAACTTCCACAACCAAAATTCGCACTTTTCATATTTAGCATACAATTTCTCCTCCCTCAATCTTTGCAAAACAATCCTCAAATGAGCACTATGCTCCTCCTCACCACGAGAATAGATCAAAATGTCATCAATGAAGACCACAACAAAGGAATCAAGGTAGGTTTCAAAGACCCTTTTCATTAGGTCTATAAAGATGGTCGGTGCATTGGTCAACACAAAAGACATCACCACAAATCCATAATGCGACACCTAGTTTGGAAGGTTGTCTAGGGAATATCACACTCTCTCACTTTCACTTGATGATACCCGGACTGAAGATTAATCTTGGAGAAATGGCTAGCCCCTTGCAATTGGTCAAACAAATCAGAAATCCTTGGAAGAGTATACCTATTCTTTATGGTGACCTTATTGAGTTGCCGGTAGTCAATATACATCCTAAGGGACCCATCCTTCTTTTTCACAAACAACACCGGTGCACCCCAAGGTGAATTTCTAGGTCTAATAAATCCTTTCTCCAACAAGTCCCTCAATTGTTCCTTCAACTCCATCGGAGCCATACAGTAAGGGGAAATAAAAATAGATTTAGTATTGGGGAGGAGGTCTATGCCAAAGTCTATGTCCCTCTCGGGAGGAACATCGGTAAGGTCATTTGGGAAGACATCAAGAAACTCAATTACAACCGAAATCGACTCTATGGGAAGGACTTTAGACTCCACATCCCTAACCCTCAGAAGATGGTAAAGATACCCCTTAGGGATCAACTTACGGGCTTTAATGCAAGATATGAATCTACCCTTGACCACCACTTCTTCACTCTCCCACTTAAGGACGGGTTCATTTGGAAATTGGAACTTGATCCTATGGGTTCTACAATCAATAGAAACATAGTATGCATGCAACAAATCCATCCCAAGAATAATATCAAAATCAACCATGTCTAACTCAACAAGATCACAAGGAAATATTTTATGCAAAATGCAAATAGGACAACTTCTATAAACTTTTCTAGTAACAATAAATGCACCAATAGGAGTAGACACCTCATATGACTCATGCAAAAACTCGGGGTCAACATGGAACTTTTTGGCAACAAAGGGGGTAACAAAAGAAAGAGCGGCACCCGAATCAATCAATGCATACACATCAAAGTCAAACATTTTCACCATACCGGTAACAACATCGGGGACTTCATCAATCCCTTGCCTCCCATGCTAAGAATAGAACCGGTTGTGCCTTGGGGCACCATATTGTCAAATACCTCTCCCCAGTGGGACTGCATTAGCACCTTGTTGACAAACCTCCTTGCCTTTGTTGCGGTTTTGAGGGCAATCTATTGCCTTATGCCCCATTTCGCCACAACCATAACAAGCACCGGTATTTCTCAAACAAGGGACACCATGATCCTTACCACACTTCGGACACACATCAATAAGATCTACACCCATAAGACCTTGGGCCCTCGAAAGATCAGTTGCAACTCTCTTATCAAATGCGTGAGTAGGCCCCACTCCTTTGGAACTTACCCTCAAAATGGGCCTTCGTGGCCTCAGGACCCCTTCTCTTCCTCTATTTCTCCTCTTCCATTTGTTTGACATAGGTCACCAAATGTGACAAGTCCATGTCGTTAATCAATATGGTGGACCGGCATTCTTCACTAACCAAGTCGAAAACACCTATCACAAATTTGTCATACTAGATCTTGAGTCACCCACCAAATGCGGAGCATGCTTAGAGAGTTGGGTAAACTTGAGGGAATACTCCCTCACACTCATAAAACCTTGCCTCAAATTCATAAATTTCACCAACTTAGCTTCCCTAAGTTCAAAATGGAAGAACCGATTAAGGAAGGGCACCTTGAACTCCTCCCAAAGTACCATATAGTTGACTCCCTTTTCCTCCTTCCATTGGTTGTACCATATTTGTACCATCATTTTGAGTTAGTATGCCTCCAACTCTGCCTTATCCTCCAGCCTCACACCGATGATGGACAAAATTTATTAGACCTCATCAAGGAACTCTTGAGGGTCCTCACTCACCTTTGACCCATGGAATTTCGAGGAATTCATTCTCATTAAGTCTTGCACCTGAGAGGCCAATATAGGAGCATAAAGGGCTTAGGCCCCTTGATTGGCTTAATTAGCTATAACTTTTGCAAGCAAGGTGAGAGAGGCATAACATTGAAAATGGGACTAAGAGTAACTTCCATATTATAACATCAAGGAACAAGAGAGTCGAGACTCATAGCATAGATACATAACATGTGCAGCAACACCTCTATTACCTAGATAAGAATGGGTGCCACGACAAGCAACCGGGCTCAACCTCATAATCAATACATGAATATAAGTAAGATAGTGTTAGTACAAAGAAAGAGATCATAAGCAACGTCCCCAAAATGGAGGACTCACCAATACGCTTGAGAGACAATTGTTCTAGCCACATGGAGGAGGAGGAGGATCAATCGGTGCACCAGTTCCTACATGGTGACATCATGTTGGCATAGAGTATGCATTAGTACATTTGAATATACTAAGTATGTAGGGTGCAATGCAACAAGAGGTAGGCGTCATAGGCAAAATGCATAATCATAAGCAATAAATAGCATACTAACAATGTGGCATATATGAATGATGCTCCAAGTAAAACCATGCTTATAACATAATATGAGTATAAAGGGTGACCATTCTTAGTTAAATCAAAAGCCTACCACCCTCTTGCATAGATACGGTTCAAGTTCAGGTTCACGTTCAGGTTCAGGTTCAGGTTCAGGTTCAGATTCAGATTCAGATTCAGATTCAGGTTCAGGTTAGGTTCAGGTTCAGCTTCAGGTTTTTAATGGTTGATTTGTTCTTGAGTTGAATGAGTAATGGAAGATTAGATTGTTGAAAATGGAGTTGAAGTTTTTTTTTTTTGGAGATAAGAGCAATGAAAGGTTGTGATTTTAGTTTGTTTCAAATTTTGCAATTCATACCTTATCCTCCTTCTTTTATCTGAGGTACAAACCCATTCATGAGGTTGATGGAGTATAAATCTCCATCGAGGTTGACGGAGTACAAACCCCCTATCAAGGTTGACGGAGTAAAACCCCCCATCAAGGTTGATGGGTACCAACCTCCAACAAGGCTACCTGGGCCTATCACCCCCTGATCTAGGCGATCAAGGTACCAACCTCTCAATAGGTTACCCAGGCCTACAACCCCCTGAGCTAGGCTTGGTCATCTCCAACACTATAGAGATAATATCATATACATATACACTCCTTTCATCATGATATACATACATTCATTTTCACTATCATTCCATCATCATTACATTATCATTTCATCATTATTTCATCACTATTTCATCCTCATATAGTCATTCAACTCATAAGACATGCATTGGACCTTCAATCCTCAAGAAACCATAACCGGACATTTTATCAAATACTTAGAAGGTGTATAATGCTAGTGTAAAATTATGCAATTCAAGAATGGAATCATGCTAGAAAAATCAATGTAAAGCTATCAATAGATACTTGGTAACACCCTCAACCAATATACGTCAAAAAACTTCATCAATTCTCACAATAGACCTTAGATTCATAGCTCCAAACATAGTAAAACAGCCACAATTTCATAAACCGCAGCATAGTGTGTAGTGAATTTCATAATAAATATGACCCATGAATAAATCAACTTTAAATCATGCAATTTTGAGTAAAGAGAGCTTGGGTACCATGGGTAAAAAGAACACATCAAAGAACACAACGTACCTTAGCATTTGAAAAGAACTTGATGAAGATTGGAGATGGAGACTTGAAGCTTGAGCGGAAATCCTTAGATCCAGAGAGGGTGAAAAATATTTGAGTTTAGAACTAAAATATTTGGCTAAGTGTTTGAATGTTGGGGAATGTTTAGAATGATATGAGGGTGAAAAATGGCTAGGTATAGGTATTTTCATGTTGGGGAACACTTAGGCCCAAGACTTAAAAGTCTTGGACCGAAGCCAAAACTAGACCAAAAACAACACTAGAAATGAGTTTTTGGAAAATCAAAATTGCTAATCGTTTGCTCTTAAATCGGGGTTACACCCATTTCCCACTAAAAATTATCCGCTGAAGAAGAATATGAACTCAGATTTTTTATATCGATCACGGATTTTGAGATATATGAAAATTATGATTTCGAGTAGTTCTGAGACACATTTTCGGGAGACTTTTGGGGTCGTTACTAACTCCCCCACTACTATTCTTGATGGTAAAATGGTTATAAATAGGGGTACATCTAGTTAAAGGTCCCTAAGCACAAATCCTTTTCTTTATTCTACACTAGCTTGAGTGAGGTTTGAGTGCTTAGAATACATACTGGAAAGTGGAAAGCAAACAAAGATGATTATGACAACATCACGAACAATGGTTGGAGGTATATCAATCCACTATTCCATTGCATTTTTGCACTATGTTTACTTACAACATGTATTCAAGACTCGTGCATTAATTAAATCACTTCTATTGCCTAAATTGTTCATGAAAAGTACATCTAAAGACATATAATTAAATGTTTCATCATAAGAATGAGGAATTTAGTTTTTGTTCCACAAAGACCAAACCATTAAACTCCAAAAGTACCATTTACCCAAATCCAAGAAAAAGTAAAATTCATTTGATTGCTTTGAGAAATCAAAGTAAGTTTCGATCAGCAACTTCACAAGTTGAAGCATTGCATAAATATCAATATTGGTTATTAGTTGTGGGTTGAATCATAGGTCATGTGGTTTAGAAAAGGAAGTAAAGTTGAGGTAATGAACAAGAAGGATTTACCTGCATCGTGAGTCATGCAAATATCTTACTAGGTCAGTACATGGATGAGTTGTGTGCTTCTGGTCCCTTGAACATCATATTTTTCTGAGGGCTTTAATTTCTTCTGGAACTAATATTCATATCAGGTTATAAGTAATTGCTCTATTTTTGCTTTCTATTTGATGTTAAGACCATATTTATGTATCCATGTTTTGAATAGGTGATGGTTTTCTCGAAAGAAATCCTTAAAGAAGATATCTTTAAGCTTTGGGATGTTTAATCTAAACAGGATCCATACAACTTTTCCGAAAGAGTGTGTCGGTTTCTTGGAAAATCGGCAAGTGTTGTTTAGGTGTTTTGTGTATTGAGAGGAAATCTATTTCGTTTCAATAAATAGGATTGGTAGGTTTTAAGAAAAAGGTATTAAAGTAATTTGAATTTTATGTTTTTGGAGTTCATGTTTTTAAGGTAATATAGATAGATATAGATATAGATAGATATAGATTAGTTAATTTCATTGGATCCAATGTTGCAATTGGCTTTACGAACTGTTAGAACGCGTGCTAATTGCCTCTGGAAAAACAATATTTAGCAACATTTAAGCTATTATGATTAATTAATTGCAACTAAAGATCATTCTGGTGTAGTGTATGCATCCATTGCACCATTAACAACTTGACTTGTAGTGTCTTGGTGTGGACTTTGATGGGCTAACTGTGAAAGAGACTTTACTATTCTTATTGTAATTTGATTGAGATTTTGAATTATTTTAGACTTGTCTTATGGATATAATTGTTTTCGTGGACATTAGCTCATGGTCCCTGTTTGTGGTAGTGAAATGAGTAGTATTGCTTGATTGCACTAATAAACTATAAGATACATAAGCAATATGGTTCAAAATTTTGCTAATGTCCGTTAAGTAAGAAATAGTTGAACTTTAAAAGACAGACAACAAACAAAATGGGAGCTTTTAGGTCAAGTTATATTAGGCTCAATTATTCAAAATTTTCCAAGTGTTGCAATATGCTTCCGACTAACTTTTCGAATGTGCCTAGTTATGCTTCTTTATTGTGTGCACTGTATGCTCCACTTGAAGGATTATTAGCCTTAGAATTTGTAGCTACAAGTTGCAGAAACCATAAAACATTAGAAACATGAACAATTACAAGGGGAAAATAGAAACATAGAAACTACTACATGTTTGTTTATTCTGTATAACCAGAAGCTAATTATTCAAATTATTTGACTAAAAGTACTAAAAAACTTGAGAAAATCACTATAGAGATAATCATAATATAAGTAGCAGATGGAATAAAACTTCCAGTTCAAAGGAAAAAATATAACTTCTGAAACAAATGCAACTTTCAGTAATGGAAAATTCCAATTTGGTGGATCCAATAGGCCATTCTAGTTAATTCACATTTGCAAATGTCCTTCAGTGCATGGACGATAACGGGGAAGTCACTGGAATATTCAAATTAATGGATGATATTACCCCTCGGAAGGGAAATTGAGAAGGATGAAGACGGGAATCTCAGTTCAAGTTTAGGGAATATTTGACAATCGGTTTATCAGTTACATGTGGCACAAACTTTATGCTTGTCTGAGGCTTCTATAACCCAAACTGCTTGTTTTTCCACCTGGATTTTAGGAAAAACAACAGTAAATCTCGTGAGGGTGAAATTCGGATGAGGGATTTTAAGGCAGTAAGTTTTTAGCTCTTGATTGTTGTTTGGCAAGAGATTTATCAATTACTTGTGGTAGCAGCAACAGCAGCAACATACCCCAATGCCTCAAAAGGCTCCCGCTCATTGCGGGGTGAGGGAGGGTCGGATGTACGCAGCCTAACCCCTATGTTTAAAAACA
>JAPFFP010000080.1:8435202-8457936 GCA_026153255.1 Solanum medicagineum
GGATAGGGTACAGAAACAGAGGAAACTCTGCCGAAATTTCGGTAGAATGCCTAGACTCTAAGGTTGGGTTTTGCAGCATAATATTGGTTTAAGTGCCTAAACGGCACGAGTCATGGCCCGGGGTTGGGCCGTGACAAAATCTTACAGGCTTTCTAATCACTCTCCCCACTACGACGACTAGCTACTACAGGATGCGCCACTTCTGAATCCAAATTCTGAATAATGTCATCCACAATCACTGTTTGTTGTAGATTACTCCCACTACTTTGGGGTAGTGGGATATTCAGAGTTGCCTCCAAAATATCCTCCGGCGCAACCTCAGGTGGATTAACCTCCTGAGCACATTTCTCCAACTACGTGATCATAATGGTATGTCTATGACTGTTTTTGGAGCTCTCGGTACTAAGTCAGGAGGAGTAATTCTTTGGGACAGTTCCTATAACACAAGTTTACTTCTAGGAACATGGTCATTAAATAGTTCTGTTCAAGAAACTTAACACTTGTTGAGACAATGACCTACTGTTCCTTAGGACAATAAAATAAACCTCCTTTAGTGCCTTTTGGATAGCCAATAAAAATGCATACTTCTGTTCATTCCATAATGTGGATGGGGTTAAAGGTACAGATTTAGAAGGAACCAAGTTTAGAATATAATTCGCTGCTTCTAAGGCATATCCCCAAAAGCTAGAAGGTAAATCAGAATAACTCAACATTGATCTAACCATTTCTAAAAGAGTTCTATTTTTGCGTTCTGCCACACCATTTTGTTGAGGTGTCCTTACAGTAGAATATTAAGAACTAATTTCATTTTCTGATAAGTATTTAACGAATTTGGCAAAAAGGTATTCGCCACCACGATCAGATCATAATGTTTGGATAGATTTATTATGTCACTTTTCCGTTTCAACCATAAACTCTTTAAACTTTTTAAAGCATTCAGATTTACGGTGCAACAAATAAATGTATCCATATTTCGAGTAATCATCTGTAAAGGTCACAAAATACTCAAAATCACCTCTTTGTTGTATATTCTTAGGTCCACACAAATCAGAATGAATTAATTCTAACTTACTATTGGCTCTATTTCCTTTAGAAGGAAAGGGTCTCTTTGTCATTTTACCTTCTAAACAAGATTCACAGGTTGGTAGTGCCTACACTTTCAATGAACTCAAAGGTCCATCAAAAACCAACCTAGAAATTCTATTTATATTAATACGAAAAAGACGTAAGTGCCATAAATAAGTTGGACTTAATTCAAAAATACGTTTTCATTTATTAGAAATATTAAAGTTATTCAATTCAGAATGTTGAAGCATGTTATGATTAACCTCAAATAGAAACAAATCTTGAACTTTTTGAGCACTAAGGATAAAATGGCCATAATATTTAACAACAGCATTATTATTAATAAAATACACATCATAACCAGCATCCATAAGTTTGGAAACAGAAAGCAAATTTCTCCTCAAAGAAAGAACATACAAAATATTTTTCAAAACTAAATGTCTAGAACTACTAAAAGAAAACGATATCATTCCAATAGCTTAAACTTGTGTTGGCTCCCGATTTGCTTGAAAACCGAATCTTCATCTTTATTTAGCTGTCGTGTCTCCCAAAACCCCTGCAAAGAAGTGCAGATATGATCAATGACTCCCGAATCTATAGCCCATAATTCGATAAAACCAGCCGCTAGACAGGCTTCAACGACATTTAAATAAGAATTACCTTTCTTTTCAGTTTAGCCTGATAATCTGGGCATTGCTTTTTGTAGTGTCCAGGATTCTTATAATGAGAGCACTTCCCTTTTGGCTTAGCCACACCATCCTTAGCACCTCCAGGTATCTTAGCCTTATTGGGATTTTTCTTCTTTTTCTGGGCTTTGGTTGGTTTGGAAGAAGAGGGTCCAGCCTTGTCAACCAAGTACACTGCTGGAGCTTGCTGCTTGATTATAGTCTCTATCGTTTGCAGCTCATTCAACAGTTTCACTAAAGACTAGTCCGTCTTATTCATATTATAGTTTAAGCGAAATTGTTGAAAACTGTCAGGCAAAGTCTACGGATCATCAATTTGAAAATCCTTATCAATCTCAGCACTAAGAATTTCCAGCTCATTCAAGTAACTCATCAACTTCACATGTTCTCTGACAGAAGATCATTCAGCCATCTTGGTGGTCAATAGGGCTTTCATGGTAGTCTGCTTTGCAGCACGATTTTGCTCTCCGAACATGTCCTTAAGGGATGCCAGCATAACATAAGCAGAGAGCACGGACTGATGTTGATGCTATAAGACATTCGCCTTTGAGGCAAGAATGTAGCATCTTGCCATCTCATCAGACTTAACCCATTTGTGATAAGCTTGGATCTCCTCCTCAGTTGGATCAACAGGTTTGATAGGAAATTTTTTAACTAACACAAACTTATAACCCTCAAAAGTCAAGACTATGTCTAAATTTCGTTTTCAGTCAGCATAATTCGGTCTCTCTAGTTTATTTTGATTCAGAATAGAGGTCAACGGGTTGTAATAAGACATAGTTAATCTAAGAGATAAAAAACATCATTAAATATACATGTATAAGCATGAAAACAACAAATACATATATGCAAGCTTATAAACAGTTAGATTTGACAGGGAAACTTAACTATTTTAGCAAACATATGTGCACGTTCGTATATATTGCCCGTTTAAACAGAACAAGTTCAACTCAGTTAGAGAGTATGTTGTTCAGTGTAACCAAGTAGATATATATAATATGATGACCCTTGTTCATTGATTCAACATGCAACTTAGTTGGAAAGTTTTAAAAAAGCTATCAAAACAAGAGACACTACAAAAATAGTATCAAAATATACAAGTTTATCCGATAGGGAAGAAGACCTACGTTAACATATAAACTTACATTTTTACTATTAGAACAATTTTGTCACGACCCAAGCCAAGGGCCTAGACGTGACACAGCGCATGGGGAACCCCAAGGGACCCCAAGCAAGCCTCTTAACATATCATTACACATCCTTGGTCGCGGAACAATAAAATACAACAAGAGATAGTAAATAGGAATAACCAGGGCTAAGGGACATCTTTCATATCATAGCATCAAGAGTCAAGCTCATAGCATTATACATAACATGTACAACAACACCTCTTACCATAGAACTTAGCGAGGGCCAAGACAAGCAACCCAGCTCAGCCTCATAGACAAATCTACAATAAAGAAAGAGAGTTGTAATACATAGCACAAGATCATAAACATTGTCCAGGGAGTACAGGACTCACCAACTAGCTTTAGAGAGATCGTACTAGCCACGTGGAGCAGGATGATCAAGCCGAGCTCCGATTCCTACATGGTGACATCTTGTAGGCATAGAGTATGCGTTAGTACGTTTGAATGTACTAAGTATGTAGGATGCAATGCAACAAGTGATAAGCTCCATAAACAAAATATATAACATATGCAATGGATAAGCATATAGCTTTATGACATGTATGAATGACGCTTGAAGTAAAAGCATGCTTATATAGAACATAATACATATGTAAAGAGAGACCATTATTAGTGAATATCCAATGCCTACCACCTCCTTCGAGAGACGAATGAGGTACGAACCCCTCAATTTGTTGATGAGGTACAAACCCCTCAACAAGGTTGATAAGGTACAAAACCCCCAACAAGGTTGATAGAGTATAAACCCCCAACATAATTATCAAGGTACAAACCCCTCAACATGGTTGCACTAGCCTACCACCTCCCGAGCGATGCGATCGAGGTACAAACTCCTCAACAAAGTTACCTAGGCCTACAACCTCCCGAGTGAAGCTTGGTCAATTCCCAACAATATAGAGATAATATCATATACATACATTCCTCATCATCATATAGTCATTCAACTCATAAGGCATGCATTGGACCTTCAATTCCTCAAGAAACTCATAACCGGACATTTTATCAAACACTTCGCGGGTGTGTAGTACTAGTGTAAAACCGTGCAATTCAAGAGTGAAATCATGCTAGAAAGTTCAATATAAAACTATCAATAGATACTTGGTAACACACTCAACCAACATACATCAAAACCCTTCATCAAATATCACAATAGATCTTAGATTCATAGCTCAAAACATACTAAAATAACCATACTTTCATGAAACCCCAACATAGTGTGCAGTGAAATCATAATAAGTAAGACCCATGAGTAAATCAACTTTAAAGCATGCAATTTTAAGTAAAAGGAAGCTTAGGCATCATGGGTGAAAGGAACCCATGAAAGAAACCCACATACCTTGACATTGGAGAATCCTTGAAGAAGATTGGAGATGGAGACTTGAAGCTTGATTGAGAAACTTAAGATCTTGATGAGTTTTGAGACTTGAAATTTGGAGATGAAAAATTGTCTAATTTGAGAGAGTATTTGGGAATGTGTTGGATGATATGAGGGTGAAATAAGGCTAAGTATAGGTATTTTCATGCATGGGAATACTTATGCCCAAGACTCAAAGTCTTGGACCAGAATAAAAAAAACTGGACAGAAAATATACCAGTCCGCGTCGCACTAAAGGTGTGGACTGCTCACTGGAAATTGCATTTTGCGATTTTCAGATATTGCTACGGTTGCTATTAAATCGGGGTTAGACCCATTTCCACTCAATTTGACCCCCTGAACAAGAATATGAAGTTGAATTTTCGATATCATGTACGGATTTTGAGATATATGTAAATTACGATTCCGAGCACTTCCGAGGCACATTTTTGGGCACCTTTTGCGGTCGTTTCAATATCTATCCCTTGGGAACATTCGTCCATAAATTTCAAAGAAATGTATATGAGAAGAGTAATCATGAAGAAATCAGCCCCAACAAGAATGCAACAACATACTTAAAACACCATTTTCAAGATCTCAACATAAGTGTAAAATCACCATGAACTTTATCAATGTTAACATGAATGCATACAAATGATTTAGGGGCTGGAACATGAGACATGAAGTCATATAGAAGACTTAAAATTTGTTCCTTAGGCTTGAATAGGATGGAAGAGATAAGGATATCATTTTTGCATGTTCGTTTCAGCCTCCCATGTAGTACTTTCGACTTGTTGGTTCCTCCAAAGGACCTTAACGGAAGCAACATCCTTGTTCGTCAACCTCTTCACTTGTCTATCCAAGGTCTCTACTGGAACCTCTTCATATGTCAAGTTGTCTTCAACTACCACCACAACATCATGAGGCACAATAGCATTAGGATCACCTACACACTTCCTCAACGTAGACACATGAAAGACTGGATGGACCAATTCCATTTCACTAGGCAAATCCAACTCATAGGCCACCTTACCAATCCTCCTCATCACCCTATCTAGGGCTTAAATTTCCCTTCTACCAAAATGAACCATACCCTTCATGGGTGACACCTTCAAATAGACCCAATCACCAACCTTAAACTCAATCTCCCTCCTTCTCACATCGGCATAAGACTTTTGATGACTTTGGGCTATCTTCAACCTTTCACTAATCATCCTTACCTTCTCCATAGCATCCACAACCAAATTCGAACCCAACAAAGCCACCTCTCCATCCTCAAACCAATCAACCAGTGATCTACAACGTTTACCATAGAGAGCCCCAAAAGGAGCCATACCAATGCTTGAATGATAGCTATTGTTATAGGCAAACTCAATCAATGGAAGATGATCATCCCAACTACCCTTAAGCTCTAATACACAAGCCTTAAGCATGTCCTCAAGTGTTTGGATAGTTCTTTCAGCTTGGCCATCCGTTTGAGGGTGAAAGGCCGTACTAAGCTTTACCTTGGTTCCAAGACCTCCTTGGAAGGACATCCAAAAGTGTGAAGTGAATTGTACACCATGATTCGATATGATGGACAAAGGAACCCCATGCAACCTCACCAAGTCATCAATGTACAACATAGCATAATCTTTAGCCCCATATGTAGTTTTAACTGGTAGAAAGTGAGCTGATTTTTTCATCCTATCAACCACAACCAAAATGGAATCAAAACCCTTTCAAGTATTGGGCAACCCAACCACAAAATCCACATTAATCTCTTCCCACTTCCAAGTAGGAATCTCTATATCTTGGGTTAGGCCACCCGACCTTTGTTGTTCATCTTTGACTTGTTGGCAATTATGACAACTGTAGACAAATTTGGCAATGTCCCTCTTCATGCCTCCCCACCAATACACCTCTCTCAAATCTCTATATATCTTATTAGACCTGGGGTAAATAGAGTAAGAAGAACCATGAGCCTCGTCAAGAATATTTTCCTTCAAGCCATCAACACAAGGCACATACAATCTACCTTGGTATCTAAGGGAGCCATCTCCCCCTTGGGGGAAAACGTCCACCTTACCATCCTTTACCAATGCCTTCAGTTCTAACAAAGCGGGATAAAGATCTTGCTTAGCTTTTACCTCCTCAACCAATGAAGACTTAGAGCTATCAACAACAACCACCATTATCAACCTCTTCCAACCTAACTCCCCTTCTATCAAGTCGATGGACCTCCCTAGCCATCCCTTTGCCACCATCATCAACATGAGCAACGCTACCCATAGACACCCTACTCAAAGCATCCACCACCACATTAGCCTTATCAGGATGATAATGCACATTCATATCATAGTCCTTAAGAAGTTCTAACTACCTCCTTTATCTCAAGTTGAGATCTTATTGAGTGAAGACATATTGGAGACTCTTATGATAGGTGAACACATCAACATGCACCCTATACAAATAGTGACGCTAAGTTTTCAAAGCAAAGACCACAACGGCTAACTCAAGATCATGGGTAGGAAAATTCTTTTCATGCAATTTGAGTTGTCTAGAAGCATAGGCTATCACCTTACCATTTTGCATCAACACACAACCCAAGCCAACCCGGGAAGCATCACAATACACAACAAATCCTTCTAGCCCTTCTGGTAGTGACAATATAGGAGCAGACACAAGCTTATCTTTCAATGTTTGGAAACTCCTTTCACACTCGTCAATCCACACAAATTTCGCTTTCTTTTGAGTCAACTGTTCATAGAGAATCAATAGAACAGAAGCCATTCACAAATCTCTGATAGTAACCCGTTAAGCCCAAGAAGCTCCTAATATCCTACAGGGTCAATGGTCTAGACCAATTCCTAATCGTATTCGTGTTTTTAGCATCCACCTTAATACCATCCCTGCCACCGCATGACCTAGGAAGGCACCTCTTTTAACCAAAATTCACACTTCTCATATTTAGCATACAATTTCTTTTCCCTCAATTTTTGCAACACTGCCCTCAAATGCCCCACATGCTCCTCTTTGCTATGAGAATAGGTCAAAATATCATTAATGAACACCATAACAAACGAATCAAGGTAGGGTTTGAAGACCCTATTCATAAGATCCATGAAGATAGCCGGTGCATTGCTCAACCCAAAGGACATCACAACAAACTCATAATGTTCATACCTAGTTCGGAAGGCCGTCTTGGGAATGTGACACTCCTTTACCTTCACTTGATTGTACCTGGACCGAAGATCAATCTTAGAGAAGTGGCTAGCCCCTTGCAATTGGTCGAACAAATCATCAATCCTTGGAAAAGGATACGTATTCTTGATGGTGACCCTATTAAGTTGCCGGTGCTCAATACACATTCTAAGAGACCCATCCTTCTTCTTCACAAACAACACCGGTGCACCCCAAGGTGATTGGCTAGGCCTAATAAAACCCTTCTCCAACAAATACCTCAATTGCTCCTTCAACTCCTTTAACTTCGCCAGGGCCATACAGTAAGGGGAAATAGAAATGGGTTGATTATCGGGGAGGAGGTCTACACCAAAATCTATTTCCCTTTCAGGAGGAACACCGGGAAGGTCATTTGAAAAGACATCAACAAACTCATTTACAACCAGAACCGACTCTATAGAAAAGAATTTGGACTCCACATCCCTAACTCTCACAAGATGATAAAGATACCCTTTGGAGATCAACTTACGGGCTTTAATGCAAGAAATGAACATACCCTTGACCACCACATCATGACTCTCCCACTCAAGGACAAGTTCATTTATGAATTGGAATTTGACTACAGGATCTACAATCAATAGAGGCATAGTATGTATGCAACAAATTCATCCCAAGAATGACATCAAAATCAACCATATCCAACTCAACAAGATCACAAGTCAATATTTTATGCAAGATGCAAATGGGACAATTTCTATAGACCTTTCTAGCAACAATATATGCACTAATAGAAGTACACACCTCATATGACCCACACAACAATTCAAGCTCAACATGAAACTTTTTGACAACAAAGGGAGTAACAAAAGAAAGAGTGGCACCCGGATCAATCAATGCATACACATTAAAATCAAAGACTTTTATCATACCGATAACAATGTCGGGCACCTCATCAACCCCTTGCCTCCCATGTAAAGCATAAAACCGATTGTGCCTTGGGGCACCATCTTGTCGGCCACCTCTCCCTAAAGGAATCGCATTAACATCTTGTGGACCAACCGCCTTATCCTTGTTGCGATTTCGGGGGCAATCCATCACCTTATGCCCAACTTCCCAACAATCATAACACATATTAGTATCCCTCAAGCACAGGCCACTATAACCTCTACCATATTTTGGACACCCACCATTAGGAACCACACCACTAACACCTTGGGCGTTTGGAAAGTCTTTGGCAACCCTCTTATTAAATGTATGAGAAGACTCTTGACCTTGATGGAACCTCCACCCTTTCGACTATGGATCTTCCCCTCAAAACGGGCTCTCTTGGCCTTATGACCCCTCCTCTTCCTCAAGTTCTCCTCCTCCATTTGTTTGGCATAGGTCATCAACCGGGACAAATCCATGTCATTAATCAACATAGCGGACAAGCATTCTTCACTCACCAAATCGAAAACGCCCATCACAAACTTGTTCATTCTAGACCTTGGGTCGACAATTAAGTGAGGAGCATATTTAGAAAGTTGAGTGAACTTGAGAGCATACTCCCTCACACTCATAGACCCTTGTCTCAAATTCATAAACTCCACCAATTTGGCTTCCCTAAGCTCAATAGGGAAGAACCGATTAAGAAAAGCTACCTTGAACTCCTCCCAAAGTACCATATTATTGATTCTTCTCCTCCTTCCATTGGTTAAACCATTTTTTTTCCACCCCCTTGATTTGGTAAGCCGACAACTCTGCCTTCTCTTCCGATCTAACACCCATGATAACCGAAACCTTGTAGACCTCATCAATGAACTCTTGAAGGTCCTCATCTACCTTTGACCCATAGAATTTTGGGGGATTCATCCTCATGAAGTCTCTCACCCGAGATGTCGGTGTAGGAGCATGAGGGGCTTGGGCCCCTTGATTGGCTTGATTAGCCACAACTTGTACAAGCAAAGTGAGAGCATCCTAAAACTCACCATGAGCCGGTTGTCCCTCGAGTGTGCAGCTCTTCTTCCTCTTGTGTTAGGCATGATCTAGCATAGCAAAGAACAATCATTAGGGGGGAAAACCTTACCTTAACGTCTATAACACAACATAGAGTATGAAGAATGGAAACTCCTAAAATGTCTAATAGCCTCTTACTCATAGTTGTGGTGCACAACACAACCATGAATAAGACTCTAATAGACGCGGTGTGTTGGACTCCGAGGATCTAACAACCTAGTGCACCGATACCAAGTTTGTCACAACCCAAGCCTAGCGTCTAGACATGACACGGCGCATGGGGAACCCGAAGGACCCCAAGCAAGCCTCCTAACATAGCAATACACATCCTTGATCGCGGAAGCAATAAAATACAACAAGAGATAGTAAATAGGGATAATCGGGGCTAAGGGACATCTTTCATATCATAACATCAAGAGTCAAGCTCATAGC
Organism: Solanum medicagineum; assembly: GCA_026153255.1. NCBI lineage: Eukaryota > Viridiplantae > Streptophyta > Magnoliopsida > Solanales > Solanaceae > Solanum > Solanum medicagineum. The sequence goes on from JAPFFP010000080.1 coordinate 8,445,087, forward strand.
ATTATACATAACATGTCCAACAACACTTCTAACCATAGAACTTAGCAAGGGCCAAAACAAGCAACCTGACTCACCCTCATAGTCAAATATACAATAAAGAAAGAGAGTTGTAATACATAACATAAGAGCATGAACATTGTCCCCAGAGTGGAGGACTCACCAACTAGCTTTAGAGAGATCGTACTAGCCACGTGGAGAAGGAGGATCAAGCGGGGCTGTTCCTATATGGTGACATCATGTAGGGGATAGATTATGCGTTCGTTAGTACGTTTGAATGTACTAAGTATGTAGGATGCAATGCAACAAGTGATAAGCACCATAAACAAAATACATAACATAGGCAATAAATAAGCATATAGCAATATGGCATGTATGAATGATGCTTGAAGTAAGATCATGATTATATAGAACATAATATATATGTAAGGAGAGACCATTATTAGTGAATATCCAAGGCCTACCACCTCCTTGGAGAGGCGAATGATGTACGAACCCCTCAATTGCCCTCAACAAGTTTGATAAGGTACAAAACCCCTAACATGGTTATCAAAGTACAAACCCCTCGACATGGTTGCACGAGCCTACCACCTCCCGAGTGACACAATTGAGGTACAAACCCCTCAACAAGGTAACTCGAGCCGACAACCTCCCGAGTGAGGCTTGATCAATTCCCAACATTATCGAGATAATATCATATACATACATTCCTTTCATCATCATATAGTCATTCAACTCATAAGGCATACATTGGACCTTCAATTCCTCAAGAAAATCATAAACAGACATTTTATCAGACATTTTATCAAACACTTGGCAGGTATGTAGTACTAGTGTAAAACCATGCAATTCAAGACTAAAATAATGCTAGAAAATTCAATGTAAAACCATCAATAGATACTTGGTAACATCCTCAACCAACATATGTCAAAATCCTTCGTCAAACCTCACAATAGATCTTAGATTCATAGCTCAAAACATACTAAAACAATCATACTTTCATGAAACCCCAACATAGTGTGCAGTGAAATTCATAATAAGTAAGACCCATGAGTAAATCAACTTTAAATCATGCAATTTTAAGTAAAAGGAAGCTTGGGCATCATGGATGAAAGGAACCCATGAAAGAAACCCACATACCTTGACTTTGGAGAATCCTTGAAGAAGATTGGAGATGGAGACTTGAAGCTTGATTGAGAACCTTAAGATCCGGATGAGTTTTGAGACTTGAAATTTGGAAATGAAATATTGTCTAAGTGTTTGAGAGAGTATTTGGGAATGTATTGGATGATATGAGGGTGAAATAAGACTAATTATAGGTACTTTCATGCATGGGAACACTTAGCCCAAGACTCAAAGTCTTGGACCGGATTAAAACAAATACGAAAGAAAATATACCAATCCATATCGTGCTAAGTGCGCGGACTACTCACTGGAAATTGCATTTTGTGAATTTCAATTTTCGCTATGGTTACTCTTATATCGGGGTTAGACCTATTTCTCATCCAATTTGACTTCCCTGAATGTGAAGTCGGATTTTCGATATCACGCACAGATTTTGAGATATATGGAAATTACTATTTCGGGCACTTCCAAGGCACATTTTCGGACACTTTTTGGGTCTTTTCAAATTTATAAGTGTTAGGAATGAACCCTTACACTAACTTACCTCAAAAAAAAGTTATTTAGAAAATTTTAATTTTTCGAAAACAAAAAAATGGCCAAAAACTCATCTAAACGACGTTTTTTGGCCAAAAAAGATGGTACGCCACCACAAAGCTATGGGTATTGCTCACTGGGCCGTTTTTAGTCAGCCAGTCAAATTTGAGGTCAATCGGAGTTCATCAAATTGTTCTTTTTTCATTTTTCAGAAACTTTTTTGGTTTTCCAGAAAATTTTTCATTTTCCAAGAATAACAATTTTCGTTTTTCTAAATATTTTTCAAAAAAAATTCTGTATTCTAGAAAACAAAATTTTCAATTTTTCAGAAAATTTGATGATTTAAAAAAAAAAAACCATTTTCCAGAAAATATGTCGTTTTCCAAAAAATAATTTTGTTTTCCAGAAAATATGTCGTTTTCCAGAAAAAAAATTTAAATTTTTTCAGACAATTTTCCCATTGTCCAGAAACAAATATTTTGTTTTCTAGAAAAAATTTGTTTCCAGGTGTCCCGAAAATGTTGTTTGTCTTTTTCCAGAAAAATTTTCAGAATTTCTTTTTTCATGTTTCAGGAAATTTTTCATGAAAATTTTCTATTTCTTAGAAAAAAAATTTAAAAACATTTTGCAGCGAAAAAAAATTTCCAGAAAATTTTTCATTTCTTAGAAAAAAATTCGTTTTGCAGAATTTTTTTCTTTTTCGTTTCACAATTTTTTTTTCCATTTCATAGAAAAATTTTCCCTTTTCCAGCAAAAATCAAACAAATTGTGTAATTTCTTATACATAAACACATTTCGACTCAATCATACAAAATTCATGTAGAACAGAAAAATTAAACACTAAAACAGTATGTACCAAATTAATTTTTTAGATTCTAGATTAAACTTATTGTCATACATGAACATATTTTCAAGAAATTAACACAACAACATGATTCTTCAATAACTAAACAATAAATCACAGATAAATTGAGAAACTGTAAATCATGATTTGCAAAAGTTCTCATGTTACATTATCACGATATTGTAAGATGACTCACTGATACCAATTGTTAAAAATTGGGCAACGGAAGCAACATACATGATAGAAACTCTTACATAATCGTAATACAACATCACTTATATCACGTATTTATTGAATTCTATTAGAATCACTTACCTGTTGAAGCTTTCCACAATTGCTTCTTCAACGCTGACAGAATCAACGTGCGAATCCAAGACTTCAATGTTCTACTACTTCCTGATTAATTTTCTACCAGTGATTTGTGTGGGCAAGTATTTTGAGGACTTTAGATTTTTTTTTTCAAGTATATTTCTTTTCACCAGGAACCCCTTTTTATCCTCAACCTTTGAAGAAGAAGAAGATAATCGAACAAAGAACGGTTAAGGGCATTAAGGAGTAACTAAACCAAATAAAAACCCCCAAATCGGTTTTATTCCCAATTAAAGGAAACAACTGTTTTATAAAATAATTAGGAGTATTCAATACCCCATAAACCCCAAAAACGTTTTTCTTTATTATTTTTTTAATTTTGAAATATTTTTAAATGAGTATTTTATTTTACAATAACACCTACTGATTTTATTTCCATAAAAAAACGTTTTTGATATATCATTTAATTTGAAATATTTCCAAATTAGTGTTTTAATATATATAATAAAACCCATTGATTTTATTTCAAAAATTTTTTTTTCTCAAAACCGGCTAATTAATCAGGCATAGTAGGGACCGAAGATACACTTAACTGAGGCTTCTATTTACGATAATAATCCTCAAAGGACGAATTAATCATATCGTAAAAAATTATACATTATTCCACTAAAAATATGTAATTGCACTCCTCAATATTAACATTAAAATCTACAATTGCATCTTATTTAACCCCCCGTGTTAGAATTACCGACGCCAATTAATTAAATTAAATCTTTTGAAAAATTTAATTTATTGACCAAATTAATCCTTTATCTTTTATACTTAATTTATTTCACGTGACAGATAAAAAATCCACCTGCAGGGTTTTCACGTGAAAACTGTTAAGTAGCCATAAAGAGATGCCTTCAACTCGAGACTAAGTCACGGTTCTATTAACTAATTATTAGTTCACTAATATTATTTGTAATTATCCAACCCATTAGGAATTTATTGACTCATCAAAAGTCTCACCTTTTTAATGGATTAAAATAATTTAACAAATCACATAGCTCATAATTATTATGTCAAGATTAATAGTATAAGTACATGCAATGGACAAGAGAATTTATTTATTAAATATTCAGAACATAAATAAAATTCTCAAATTGGTCAGTTCAATACATACAAAATGTATTAGCATAGGAAGTTAGAATTTAACCATTCCCATAATTAAGATCAAATTATATTTAATCTTGTGGTATGATCACCTAGATGTTTGTCCTACCTCATCTTTGATCGTGAACATTTTAATTTTAACTTATATAAACCGATAATTTTAACCTTCTACGTATGAGCTAAATTTCTCCATACGCAAAATCATATACTATATAAGATATGGACACACATATATACATAATGAAGTATTCAAGTAAAAACTTTTATTATATAATAAAATAACGTACCAAGTCTTTACGAGGGATCAAAATAAAATACTATAACACAAATATATAGTTAATAGTATATCCCAACAAGAAATCAGTTGTTAAAGGTCAATTTCCAGCTTCAATCGCAATATCCAAACAATTTTCATTTAGTATCAGTAACATAATGTCAAATCTTTTCAAATTTTTGCACTTCAAGAACCCAAAAAACTACAAATTTCTCACCAACAAGCTTCAAATGAGTAGCCATTTTTGAGTTTCAACACACAAAGAATGACTGCAAGAGTTTTTCAACATCATTCAATCTTTGGAATTAAATTTTAGTCTCAAATTCAATGACCCAAAACCCAAATAATGAACTTGATTTTTCACCCCGTATATACAACCTCAAACAAACTAAGCACTCTTCGAAATTGAAGTTTTAAAGTCTGAAAAACAACTCAAACAATAATAATGGAGGAACTATTATAGGTGTTTTCTTTTGATAGGTTCAACAAGGAAGAACACTATGATTGACGGGAAATTTTTTTCTTTTTGCCATGTTGACTGTTTAAGTGGACTACCATGTTAGCTCCAGTGATAGAGATAACTGTCACGATGCAAGCCTAGGGCCTAGACGTGATCGACGAATGAGAAACCTGAAGGAACCCCAAACAAGCCTCATAGCATATCATTATACATCCTTGGTCGCGGAAGCAACAAAAATGACAATAAGAGTAAGCATAATCAAGGGGAATTGAGGTTAAGGGTAAACTTCCATATCATAGACATCAAGAACAAGAGAGTCAAGGCTCATAGCATAGATATACAACATGTCCAACAACACCTCTAGACTTAGATACTTAACAGGGGCCAAGACAAGCAACCGGGCTCACCCTCATAGTCAAAGTATGCATAAAAGAAAGATAGTTCAATACATAGCAAGAGATTATAAGTAGCGTCCCCAGAATGGAGGACTCACCAACAAGCTTGAGTGAAACCGTACTAGCCACGTGGTGGAGATGCTCAAGCGGGCTTTGGTTCCTACATGGTGATATCATGTAAGCATAGAATACGCGTTAGTACGTTGTAATGTACTAAGTATGTATGATGCAATGCAACAAGAGATAGGCAATAATCAAAATGCATAATCACAACAAGAGATAGTACATTAGCAACATGACATGCATGAACAATGCTTAAGGTAAACATGCTTGAAAATCATGATCAAGGAAGGTAACTCAATATTGAATACATACTTAGACCTTTCTTACCAATCTTCATGAAATGGAACAAATGGCCCCCACTCACCTTTATGGTATAACCTTTTTGAAAAGTGTTACCAATACCCCTACTGTGCGACACAGTCTTTTTGGTAGATAGTATAAGACGTCTTCTACCTTATGATATAATCTTTTGGGTGGGAGTCGTGATTCATTCTACCTTACGACATGGTTTTCGATAGAATGTCCACACCTTACGATATGATCTTTCCAATGGGAATCATTAGTATTTCTACCTTACAATATGGCCTTTTCGGTAGGGTGTTTATACCTTACAATATGATCATTTCGGTAGGAACTATTAGTTATTCTATCTTACTGTATGACCTTTTCGGTAAGGCGTCCACTTTTCGGCAGGAATCATTAGTCTTTCTACCTTATGGCATGGCCTTTTTGGTAAAGATCATAGAACTAGCTCATCACACAAACATTACATTTCAAACAACAAGGGAAGACCTTCTCTATTTTCTCAAGAGAACAACAACCCTGGAAACCCAACAATCTATTTGCAATACCATAGATACTTCTTCATGAAAGCAACTCATATAAACGTTCCTATCATCATCATATAGTCATCATATACATACATCACTTTCATCATCAGTCCATCATCATTTCATCATCATTTAGTCATTCTGCTCATAAGACGTGTATTGGACCTTCAATTCCTCAAGAAACCAGAATCGGACATTTTATCAAACACTTAGAGGGTGTGTAGTACTAGTGTAAAGCCATGGAATTCAAGAGTGAAATCATGCTAGAAAATTCAATGTAAAACCTTCAATAGATACTTGGTAACACCTTCAAGCAATATACATCAAAACCCTTCATCAAATCCCACAATAGATATTAGATTCATAGTCCAAAACATAGTAAAACAGTCACAATTTCATAAACCCAACATAGTGTGTAGCAAGTTTCATAATAGATAAGATGCACGAGTAAATCAACTTTAGATCATGCAATTTTTAAGAAAAGAAGCTTGGGCATCATGAGTGGAAGGAACCCATGAAAGAAACCCACATACCTTAGCTTTTGGAGAATCCTTGAAAAAGATTGGAGAAGGAGACTTGAAGGAGAAACTTAAGATCTAGATGAGGGCTTGACACTTGAATTTTGAGAGAAATATAAAGACTAAGTGTTTGAGTAAGTATTGAGGAATGTCTTCTATGATATGAAGGCAAATATGTCTAAGTGTTTTCTCATGTGGGAACACTTAGGTCCAAGACTTAAAATTCTTGGACCGAGTTAAAAAAAACTGGACAGGAATAACACTGGGGCGCGTCACGCCCCAGATGCGCTAACCTCACTGTTTTTGTCGAACTTGGAAAATCGAAATTGTGAACCGTTCGCTCTAAAATCGGGGTTAGACCCTTTTCCCCCTAAATTTGACCCCCTAAACAAGAACACAAAGTCGGATTTCCGAAATAACGCAGAAATTTTGAGATATATGAAAATTACAATTCCAGGCACTTCCAAGGTACATTTTTGGGCACTTTTTTTTGGGGGGGTTGTTACAATAATATTGTAACGGTATTTGTGGTACAAAACATAGACAACAAAGTAATTTTAATCCCAAAAATAAATGAAATAAATGCAAGCTAAATATGAACTATTTCAAATAGTTGAAAGGGCAATTTTGTCTTTTTAGGGAGCACATATTTTTTCTATATTCTAGGGTAGGGTATTTTGTTTTTTTCCAAGTGTGCTACCGGTCTCACAATTTCCATTTTACATCAGATCTGGTCGTCTATTTTTATGTATGTATCTCCTTCGTCTTCACTCTTCTGCTCAGTGCTTTTGTTTTTTCGTTTAGTGTTGCCTCGTAGTCGAACTGATTACTTTATTGCGTCTTCGGATGTATATGTATGTCTTGTGTTTGAGCTTTGATTCGTTTGGAGGACTTGTAATTTTGAAGCCCTTATTTTTTGGGGCCTAAAGCCACTACTTTAGTGGTTTTAGTGTTGAGTCGCCCTTGACCGTGATTACCAGTTCCATTCTTGTGTGTTCTGTTCCTAAAGCTAACTAATCTATCTAGGTTACAAATTTACCTGACTCAGTTGTGAAAATAAATCTCCGGAACAAACCTTGATTTATAGAGTTTCTATAAAAGGTTCAACTCGTAGAAATGATGGTAGAATCTCTTAGTTGTGCCATGATTGGAGCATAAGAAGAGTAGGTAGCCCATTTTAATTTATGTGGTGATGTGGTAATTGGGAATCGTATCTCTAATGCTCATTAGGTTTGGGGGTTTGTCTCTTGTTATTTTCTTTCTAATATCTTTAGTACACATTACATTTTGGGGTTCATACTCTCAAAGTGTACCTCCCTTCTCTTGTTCCATCATTTATTTCCCTCGTTTATCTTCCTGTTTGTTCTTTTTGCTGAAAGTTTACTTTTCAGATTAGCTAATCGGGGGAGCCTAACTATCTCTGTGTCTATTTACAGTTTAATTTATATTGGCTGGTATCTATGTGTATTAGAAATGATTTAGCTGAAATTTGAATATATATATTTATATATATATATGTCACAAGAGTATATTTTGGATGTTTTCCCTATTTGTTCTAATTATCAGCCATGCATATTATGTTGTTGGTGAAACATATATCTATGTTTTATTTTTGGTAGTGATTGAATGTTGATTCATGAATATATGTTTTTATCTCCAGCTAACAGCTTCATCCAAAGATGAGTTCCAGCAAATGGGTTGGGAAGCCTTCTAATTCATCAGAAAAGCAGAAAGCTACCTCTACACCAACAGTTGATGAGATAAATCTAGGTGTTGGAGATATAAGCTTGAACTCCGAAAATGATGGATGGGAAGTGTATGCTAGGAAGCCCAAGAACAAGGGTGGAAGCAGCGCTGGGAAGCATTGGGCTCCTCAGATTCCCAGTCCAAAAGCTTGGGGAAACCAGAATACTAAAGCTTGGGTTCATCCAGATATTGTTAAGAAATCGGGAATGCGTAACAATGCTGGGTCAGGACGGGGTTCTGGAAATAACTGGTCTACACCTCGTGATCCTCAAAAGCTTGGAAGGCCGCATCTGTATGATGGAGGTTTCCCATCACCCGCTGCAGTTCCTCCTGCTCTGAAGAATGGCTGGGATTGGTCTGCTAGAGTTACCTCAACACATCCCAACGATAATCCCCCGGTTGCTGCTGATGATAAGGCCAGTGAACATGATGCTGAGGATAATGAATTGGATTTTCTTGATGAAAGTGATGACGACCTTCAGAGCGATGACTTTGATTCAGATGTGGCTGAAATGAGTCATGAGATGCGCAAGAAAAATCATTGGTTCAAACAACTTTTTGAATCTCTTGACAGTTTGACTGTTACTGAGATCAACGATCCTGAACGACAGTGGCACTGCCCTGCATGCAAAGGTGGTCCAGGTGCAATTGAATGGTTTACAGGGTTGCAATCATTGATGACCCATGCAAAAACGAAAGGATTAAGGGTTAAAATACACAGAGAACTTGCTGAGCTTCTGGAGGAAGAGCTGCGTCAGAGAGGTACTTCTGTTGTACCTCCAGGTGAAGTGTATGGAAGATGGGATGGCATCGAATTTAAAGACAAAGAAATAGTGTGGCCACCAATGGTTATTATCATGAACACGAGGCTTGATAAAGATGAAAATGACAAGGTAGAGTGATTATTTTTCTTCTGCTTGTTTGATATACTTATATTACCACTTTATTGGATGGATGTCTAATACCTCTCTTTCCCCTCCTCCTACCTCTCTCCCTCTCTTTCTCTATCTCTGAGCTGCATTTCTCAGTGGATCGGAATGGGAAATCAGGAGCTGCTTGAGTATTTTAGCTCTTATGCTGCCGTCAAGGCTCGACATTCATACGGTCCACAAGGCCATCGCGGCATGAGTTTGTTGATTTTTGAGGCTTCTGCAGTGGGATACATTGAGGCTGATCGTCTTAGTGAGCATTTTTCTGAAAATGGAAGAGATAGAGATGCTTGGGAACGTCGTCCACTTCGCTTTTATCCTGGGGGGAAACGTCTGCTTTATGGTTACATGGCTGATAAAAGAGACATAGATAACTTTAACCAGCATTCCACTGGTATTTGTGATTTTTTCCTCTCTGAACAAATTGTTGTACTTCAGAGAAACGCTGATCTTTCCTCTATTTAACAAATATGTCGATTGAAGTTTGATTTCATATGTGATTTGTAGGGAAATCGAGGTTGAAGTATGAGATGCGGTCATACAAAGAAACCGTTTGGAATCCAGCGAAACAGATGAGGGAAGATAATCAACAACTAATATGGTTCAAGAACAAAGCTGCTAAACACCAAATGCAGGCTAAAGCTCTTGAAGAGTCTCTCAGTCTGGTGAGTGAAAAACACCGTCAGACATTGGAAGAGAACAAGATTGTCAGATTGAAAACAAAGATGAACCATGAACAGATCAAGGAAGAGGTATGTAAGAAAATGACAGATATAGTAATGTGGGTACTACTAGCACCACTTGATCAAATTTTGGAACCTTGAGATGTTAATGCCAATGTTACTGGGATTCTCCACAAATGCTGGCGGTTGCGGGTCAGATCCTCCAGAAGTAGTGGATTTTTGGAGGATCTGACATGGGCAATGCAGTTTTTGTTGGAGGATCCGAGCAACATAGGTTAGCACTGCAGTAAATGACTTTCTGAAAAAAATACTGCAGTATTGACCGCATCATGTATTCAAATTATGATAGATTCTTTGATTATTGACTCCTGATTATAATGTCTGATATTAAGTTCTGTTTAGCAGTGTTTGGATTTTCTTTGCCTCTATGCAGTTGGATTTTGTTTTTTCATGTCATTGGTGTTTTCTATTCCTTTTTCTGGGGAAAATCATTCCTCAACTCTTTCCTTTGTGTTTTTATAATGTCATCCTCTTCTCTACATACAATCTGATACATGTGGTTATATTTTCTATAGATGGAGTATCAAGAGCAGTTCTTCAAGGATCAGATCAAAATAATTCACGATGCCAGGACTGCTGAGGAGGACAAGTTTGAAAAGATACAGCAGGAGCAGCGTGAGATGGTCAAACAATCTAATGCAAATACTTCCTCAGTTGAGGATCATCGAGTCAGGTAAAACATTCTTTTGAAGGCTTCGTTTAGGTACCTGTAGTTTGGTAGGTATTTTGCCTTTGCTTTATTAAATCTGGAACTAAACCAGACAAATTAATTCTTGTTAATGCCCTGCTCTGTGTTAGAAGAAACTTTGTTATGATCTTTTTAGTTTTCGCTGAATGAAATTTAGCGACTCCAATAGGGGCATGGGGAACAAAAGTAATCTTTGTTGGTCCCCATTTTAACTTTGCACTTACAATTTTGTGTCTAGCATTTTTCATCTAGTAATTGCTTGAGTTCTTTTTATTTTTCTTCAGGTTTAATTCTTCTATTATTCAAAAATGCTGCCATTAGTTCCTAGTTGGTTTAAATCTATCATTTTATCCTTATGAAAGTTACCACTTCACCTGTTCAGAAAAATAATTTACCCTTACATATATATTGTTGTAGGGTTTCAGTGTTGTTTTTGAAGAAGAAAAACCCAGAGATCTTCCCAATCCAAACACACACATTTGTCTTGCAATGAAATAAAACTAAAGTATTTCTCCTAATTCTGGAACAAAACTCATCTGATTCTGAGTCTTAGACATCACTTAAGCATTATTGTAGTCGTGAACTCTCTGTATATGTTGCACGGGAAATCTTGGACCTTACAGATTTTCCTTATATTTTATTTGTCATTTACATTTCAGGGCAGAGAAAGTTGCCAAATTTATCAAGCTTCAGGACAAGGAAATGGAAGAGTTCGTGGAAGAGAGGGAGAATTTGATGCGAACTCATGATGATAGGATAGCTGCATTGAGATGCAAATACTGGGAAGAGGAGGTTGAACTTGAGAGGAAATTCGACCTTGAACTGGCTAAGCTGATGGAGAAGTATTCTCCAAAGCAATCTGATCAAGTCAATAGGAGTGGCACCATGTGACCCCCGATTCTTATAGTATTCAAATACCATAGGTGCTTTAAATTGCTGATGAACGTAGGATGTATGGGTACAAAGGTGTGAAAAATTGCCCTTTCTATAGTATTAGTCAAGCATGCTAATTGCAAGAAATGAATGTGCTAAGCACAACGGCTTTCACGCTGCACAAACTTTTGTTATATCCTGGTCCGGCCATGAGTTCTGGTGATGATAAAACAAGCAAATGCCGTTGACTAATTGGTCTACGCTATTCAGATACTTTCATATGTTTGATCAATTAAATTGTAGCTTATCTTGGGGGGACCGGTATCTGCTAATTCTGACTACAAATTCGGTGAGGATTCCAGAGTGCTTCGTACAAGCTACTTTTGTGAGGGAGGAATGGGCACATGCTCCAACCCTCTACAAAAAATGCTTGTGATCTCGTTTCATGCTTTTTTCTTGTTAATCTTTTATTTGTCTTTCTAATATTTGGATTTATGATTGAATTTCATTTTGGTAGAAAGGTCTTGATCCAACCTGAATTCGGCATGGTTCCTCGTGTATTTGTTTTTTCTTTTTATATATATATATATATATATATATGAGAAAGCTAGGTCCTCCTACATGACTCTCACATAATAACTCAATATTTTAAAAATTAATTAATTAACACAATAGACGTTAATAAAGCTCAAAAAGTATCGTTTCTGATTAAATGGTATTTTAGCCTGTACCAGCCATTCGAAAAAGTCATAATCATTGGGAAAATTAGCAACCCTTCGAAAAAGTCATAACCCTCCAAAAAAATAACTTTTTGAAAAAGTCACAATTTTTTAAAAAACCTTTCAAAGAAGTCTACAATCCTTCAAAAATGTCAAATCCCTTTGAAAAAGTCATAACCCTTCAAAAATGTCATAACTCTTTGAAAAATTCACAACTTTTTGAAAAATCCACAACTTCTTAAAAAAGTCAACCTTTCGAAAAAGGCACAATTCATAACTCTTCGAAAAAGTTAACATTTTTTGAAAAAGTTACCACTTTTTGAAAAAGTCACAACTTATTGAAGAAGTTACAACCTTTGAAAAATTCATAATCCCTCAATGTGGAAACTTATACGCTTTTAAAATATATTAAATTGATTTTTAAGTTGGAGTGTTATAGTAATCTCTCTAGAAAAGTCACAACTCTTTGAAAAAGTCACAACCATTCGAAAAAGTTACAATTCTTCGAAAATCTCATAACCCTTCGAAAAAGTCACAATCCTTCGAAAAAGACACAACTCTTCGAAAATATCATAACTTTTCGAAAAAGTTTTCGAAAAAGTCACAACCTTTCGAAAAAGTCACAATCTTTCAATATGAAAAATTATC
>JAPFFP010000080.1:8463770-8489845 GCA_026153255.1 Solanum medicagineum
AGCTCCTGTATATATTGACCTAATGTCATACCTCTCAAAATACAGTAGAGAGAGTTTAGCCCGAGGACGTAGGCACCGCTTGCCGAATCTCGTAAATCATTTGTGTTCTTTTTTCTTTATTTTTCTCTACAATCTATATCAGAAATATCAAACACTTGTCCAACAGACCCGAAAAGGCCACTCCGCCTCAATGTTGGAACAATATTCTTCGCTACAGACATGCACATAATATAATAAAGAAAAAAAGGTTTCCAAAGAAGAACCTGTACAGCGAACAGCTACACCAGTGGGAATATGAATGATACGAACTGCAGTCTCAACCTTGTTAACATTTTGACCTCCCTTTCCACCTGCTCTTGTAAAGCTGATATCCAAGTCTTCTTCGGGAATTTCAACATTTGTTGAGTCTTCAGGAAGAAGAGGCATAACCTCAACACCTGAGAAGCTTGTCTGCAAAGTAGCCGCTTCAAAGATTTACATATTATCCATGTATGAAAATGACAATTGTTTTGCTATGAAGATAGAGAAACAGATATATCATGCTAAGATGCACAGTATCAGAATAAAGTGGTTAATGAAACAATGATACATTGCTCATTTTCCACAAGTGTTCTTAAAGGCTCATTTAAAGTGCGTTTAAACCCTGAATCTTGATGAAAACCAGCTTCTGGGCTTCATCTCGCTTAATTGGCACTTTGTTTCTAAATATAGAGAGGCAAAATTCTTTTCGGGGCAAACTGAAAAGAGAGTTTTCAAAAGCGGAATGCATAAAGTGCCAAAATCTTCTTGTTTTTTTTTTTTTAAAGATGAATGGGACAACAAAAAGATTGAAGAGTCTCTCAATGGATTGAAATGACTTTTAATGGCTTTCAATAATTTTGTTAAGCATTGAGGGCGTTAGCCAATACAAAACAAAATCTGCATAATTTGAAATTCAAAACTAACGAAAATGTCTCAACAAACTAAACCCACTGGGTGCAAACAATTTCTGAGGGTCATCGGACTGAGTAAAACCTGAATTAACTATGGTGCACTTGCGGGAAACTCCTTGCCGAGGGCCTATGCACCCACGGGATTAGTCAGGGCTCTAAGAGACTCGGACACCCGGTGCAAATCAAAAGAAAAAAAACACTAACTAAACCATCTAATAGAAATTTAAAATTCAAATTATCTTAAACTTAAGCAACTTATTTGACTTAAAAATTATTGCAGTAATTAAAAGCAAATTTCAACACTCCGCTTTAGTTACTGCAATTTAAAAAATTACTACTCCTCAATTTTGGCTCTAGCAGTTGATACTGAATTATTCTTTGGTTATTTTTGAACTTGCACATTTTTTAATATTGGTCTCCCGTTTTCTTTCTTTTTCTTCTTTTGATTTTGTGCTTCAAAAACACCTTCCATGACCTTGTCATGTGTAGAAGTTCTTCTAAAAGTACTTTTATTTGAACAATTGTAGGATTTGCAGTGTTGTTGTAAGTGTTTTTCTTCCATCACAACACATATGACATAGGTTATAAAATATGATTTCATTTTCACTGAACAAATCTGATAGTTTGTGCCAATGAAATCTTTTGGGACATTCAAGGAGAGACTATTGCTTGCATTTGTATGTTAAAAATTGGTTCAAAAAGTCTATGCATTGAACAAAGCACGGGTTGAAAATAGCCCCTGTGGGTTAAAAGTATCCCTAACGGGTTAAAATGGTATGGTAATTATTTGGAAGAACTCATAGATCCCGTAAGATCAATGAAGCTCTTGATACCATTGTTGATCTTTTTAAAGGATGAATGGGGCAGCAAAAAAATTGAAGATTCTCTCAATGGATTCAAATGACTTTTAATAGCTTTCAATAATTTTGTTAGGCATTGAGGGGCTTCAAATAACCAACACAAAACAAAATTTGCATAATTTGAAATTCAAAACTAACTACAATATCTCAACAAACAAAACATCTAATAGAAATTTAAAATTCAAATTATCCTAAATTGAAGCAGCTTTATTTGACTAAAAAATTATTGAGTAACTAAAAGCAAATTTCAACAAATCTATTTAAGTTCGAGAGGGACATTTGGTGGACGCCAAGATGATTGGTGGTGAAATGAAGAAGTTCAAGGCAAAGTGAAAGCTAAGAGATTGCCTATACAAAGTGGCTAGAGTATATGAATGATAATAAAAAATGACGACTTAAGGATATCTATAAAACGGCGAAGACAAAAGCAAAGACAGCACACACGTGTGCTAAGACAGCAGCATTTGAACGCTTGTATGTTGAACTAGGTGAGAAAGACGGGGACAAGAGATTGTATAGACTTGCCAGAGAGAGAGAGAGAGAGAGAGAGAGAGAGAGAGAGAGAGAGAGCGCTCGCAACTTGGACCAAGTGAAGTGCATCAAGGATGAGGAGGGTGAGTTGTTGGTGGATGAGACTTCATTAAATAAAGGTGGCAAGCTTACTTTCATAAACTTTTAAACAAAAAAGAGGATAGAGATACTGAGTTGGGTGATTTGGAGCACTCCAATAGTCATCGAGATTTTGGTTACTCTAGGCGATTCAAAGCTGAGGAGGTTAGACGTGCTATTAGTAGGAAGAAAAGAGGGAGAACGATCGGACCCGATGAGATTCTAATGGATTTTTGGAAGAGCAAGGCCATGGATGGTATGAACTGGCTGACTAGTGTTAGAATAGAAATAGGAACAAGAATAATATCTATAATCCTATTTAGAATAGGAATAAGAGTAACAATAGTATATAGAATTCAACTTGAAAAAGGATTATATTATAGTATCCCAGTTGGAAAAGGAGTGTAATATAGTATATATAAATAGGGTCTCAGCGTAATAATGTAGAGACAACAATTCAGTAATATTCTTCCCCAATATTTCTCACATGGTATCAGAGCTTCTACGATCTTGGTAGAAAATCAAAGAGCTTCTGCTGTCGGCAGGCGGCTATGACCCATACATGTCGCCCGTCTGGCGAATGATTATGTCAGCAAAATTTGGATCACCCATGTATCTTTTTGGTAACTATTTTCTCATATCTAATTTGCATAGCACTATGCATCTTTTCGATGACTACTCTCTCATATTCAATTTATGTAGAATCGTAACATCTTTACGGTGACTATTTTCTCAAATTTGATTTGCGTAGGGTCGTGTCATTATTCCAACCTTACCCATATAATTCTTTCTTTGTAGGGCCGTGCCATCATTCCGACCCTATCCATACAATCTTTTCAATATGGTTGTGCCATCAATATGATCCTACCTATATAATTTCTATTTTCCAGTAAGGTTGTGCCATCATTCCGACCCTACCCATATAACTTTATTTCTCAATTTGTGACCCCTTTTGCCATCAAGTCTAATAATTAGGTGCATCAGCAAGTTCTGAATAGTTTTAAAATGACTTTCTAGGAGCGATTTTGAGATTATCCATATATTTTATATCAAATTTCAAGCACTTTCTATTTTAGATTTACCTTTGCCCCAAAAAAAAAAGTTGAACATTAAGAATGTTTTTCTTCATGGTGATCTCAAGGAAGAAGTCTACATGGAGCAACCATTTGATTTTGTTACTCAGGGGAGTCTAGTGGCCTTGTATGTCAATTGTGCAGGTCACTCTATGATTTAACAACAGTCTTCTTAAGTTTGGCTTGGAAAGTTCAACACTACAATTTAGGAATTTATGACTCTATAGATATCTAACCAAGTTCTTCATTGATCGGCGTATTAATTACATTTGTAACAAGCTAGGTACATATGACTTGTATGCACCAGCTTGAGGGGGAGTATTAGGATAGGAATAAGAACAAGAATAATATTTATAGTCATACTTAGAATAGGAATAGGAATAACAATAGTATATAGAATCCTACTTGAAAAAGGATTGTATTATAGCATCCTAGTTGGAAAAGAAGTTTAATATAGTATCTATAATTAGGGTCTCAATGTAATAATGTAGAGACAACAGTTCAACAATATTCTTCTCCAATATTTCTCACAACTAGGTTGTTTAGTGCTATTCCAGAGACTGCTAAGATGCCCGATGAATGGAGGAGTACAATGGTTCCATTGTACAAGAACAAGGAAAATATTCAAAATTGTAACAATTACAGGGGCATCAAGTTGCTAAGCCACATTATGAAGGTTTGGGAGAGAGTGGTGGAAGTGAGGTTGAGAAGTAGAGTGTCTATTTCAGAGAATCAATTCGAACTTATGCCGGAGCGATCGACTACTAAGGCAATTCATCTTGTTCAGAGGCTAGTGGAGAAGTATAGGGAAAGAAAGAGAGACCTTCATATGGTATTCATTAATCTTGAGAAGGCCTACAACAGAGTTCCAAGGGATGTCCTATGGAGATGTCGTGAAAGGTGTTCCAATGGTATATATTGGGGTGACAAAGGACATGTATGACAAAGCCAAAACTCGGGTAAGCTCTGTGGGAGGCAACTCAAAGTATTTTCCTGTTGAAATGGGACTTTATCAAGAGTCGATGCTAAGCCCTTTTCCTTTTGCCTCAGTGATAAATGAGCTGACACAATCTATTGGGGAGAAGGTTCCATGGTGTACGCTATTTGCAAATGACATAGTACTGTATAATAGCTCGGAATAAATTAATGATAGGTTGGAGGTATGGAGACATACTTTGGAATCCAAAGGTTCAAATTGAGCAGGACTTAAACAGAATACACTCCGTGTTGCGAGGGATGAAGTGGACATTGAACTAAAACTTGCCATTCAACTTCCCAAAAGAGGAAGCTTTAAATATCTTGGGTCCCATCATCCAGGGTAGTGGTGATATTGATGATGATGTCACACATCGTATTGGGGCTGCATGGATGAAGTGGAGGCCTCTGGAGTATTGTGTGATAAGAAGATACCACCTAAATTTAAAGGTAAGCTTTACAAAATAGTGGTTAGACCGTTATTGCTACATGGGTGGAGTGCTGGCCAATCAAAAACTCGCATATCCAAAAAGTGTAGGTTGTAAAGATGAGGATGTTGCAATGGTTGTGTGGGTATATCAATGATTATAAGATTAGGAATGAAACTATTTGGAGAAGTTAGGGGTGGTAGTTGTGCCTTACAAGATGAGACAAGTGAGATTGCAATGGTTTAGGCATGTGCAGATTAAGAGATGCGAGGGTTGGATTTAGGGATTACACAGAGTAGAGATAGAACAAAAAAATACGGGGGGAAGATAATTAGACAGGATATGGCAAAACTTCATCTCACCAACGACATGACCTTAGATAAAAAAGTATGGAGGCTGCATATTAGGGTAGTAGGTTAATAGGCTAGTACGGGTAGGATGATGTCAGGCCTTGTGATATAGTAGGTTAGTAGGATTAGTCGTGTCTCTATATCTTTTGTTGTCATTGTCCACTTTATATTTGGTACTTTTGTTGTATTTGTATACTATCATTTGCTTTCCACTTTACTTGTTTTTCTTTTCTTTTCTTTTTTTTTTCTTTTCTTTTCTTTTTTCTTTTTTTCATATCTAGTATCTTTTGCTTATCAGGCTTGATATTTTTGAGAGGATGTTCCGAAAACAGTCTCTCCATCTCTATGAGGTAGTGGTAAGGTTTGCGTAGATTTTATCCTCGCCAGACCCCACTTGTGGAATTCCACTGAGTATGTTGTTATTGTTGTTTAAGTTTTAAGCACAAACACAACTAAAGCATGAGCTTCAGCGAAGAGAAGTGCTAATGAAGGAAAAAAAAAAAAAAGAACTGTAAATATGTTTGACGCCATTCACTAATAAAACCATTTGATGCAACTTTCACACATTCAAGAATTCTAATTTACTGGATTATACATATTTTATTCTTAAAATCCATGTCCAGTTGAACAAAATGAGAGGACAGAGTATTTTTTAAAATCAAAATGAGCATATTTTTAATAAAATCAAAGCTCATTTATTGAACTACATCAGGAAAAAATGTGCATCACTATATGACAACTTAAGGTAAAGACAGGGTATTCTACACAACTTGCCACTTTCAGCAATGAACTTCACTAGACAAGCGAGGGAAGGGAACAAATCTCCAAAGTCCCCAAGGAATGACCATTAGGCTAAGCAATTACAAGCAGATAATGCCCAAAGTAAATAAAAGAATAGAAACTGGAAATACTCATGAAACAGACCATTATCAACCACCAATACTTCCTAATTTGCACTTTAGATCAATCAACACAATAAACCAATACATGCTTTTGCTCTTTGGACCATAAAGAAGCAAAACAAAATCTTTGCTCCCCCTCCAGATGTACCAAAGTTCACCTTTTTAGCCTCCCAATAACTACATACATGTTCTTGCATGTTGGACAATAAAGAAGCAAGAAAAACCACTTTCTCCCAACATTTCACTGTCATTAATATAATATATATGTCACAAGGACAGCTTAAACTCTGTACTTAAACATATACACCATCATATAAAATGATAAAGAGGGAGTACTATCCAATCAGAAAACAGTCACCGAATGGTACTTCATAAAAGTGTTTTGAAATGCTTACTCAAATACTTTCGGTGTCTTTCATAGAAATGCTATTAGGATCTAGATTTGACCGTACCTTACTTAAGTCTTTTTTGATAAAGGCAACTTTATACCAAAAAACTCATCAGGTAAAAGCTGATGAGGTGGGATTTACAGCCGCCTAGGGGCATCATGATAACAAAATCCCCAAAAAAGGTCTTTACAATTTTCCTATGAAATCCATTAGACTTTCTACCCATATCCTGTTTACACCAGAAATACAGCAAACTCAGACTCATCTTGATCTTCTGAATGTTGCTGGCCTGCCCATCATGGGATCTTTCATTTCTTTCCTTCCAAAGTGTCCACCAAATGCAAGCTGGAATATATTTCCACCAAACCTCTTTAGATCTTCTTCTTCTGCCTACTCCTTCCCAGTGTTTCAGTGTGTCTAGCGAAGTTTTTGGCATTACCCAGCTAACTCCAAGTATACATAAGAACATGTCCCACAGATTTACTGTTGTCTTGCAATGTAGGAATAAGTGGTTGTTAACTTCTACCTCTTTTTCACACATATAACACCTTGAGCAAATCTGTATACCTCTTCTCTGTAATACTTCGTGTGTTAAACATGCTTTTCTGATCACCAACCATGAGAAACATGACACTTTATGGGGGATTTTGATCTTCCAAATTAGCTTCCATGGCCACTCCATTCCCATTGTCCAGTTATAGTTCATGTTGCAGTAACAGGACTTCATAATGAAACACCCTTTGCTGTGCAACTTCCATATTGGATTGTCAGGTTCTTCTGAGATACCTGGGAATGGACTCAGCACCTGCAACAGTCCTGCTACCCTACTAATCTCCCAGCTCATTTAGAATTCTTCTGAAGATCAGGTCCCACCCTTGAGGACTCCATACAAGTGCCACTATGGCCATCTGTTGTAGACTCAGAAAGAATAAATCTGGGAATGAGGTTTTCAAGTCCCTATCTCCTATCCATACTTCATTCCAGAAACTAGTTTTAATCCCATTTCCAACTTTGAAAGACATATTGGAGATGAAAGGAGGCCATAATCTTCTATAGTTTTCCAAACAGAACATCCAAAAGAACCTATTACTTCCCTAGTGATCCAATTATTTTGATGACCTATGTTGCTCGGACTCTTCAAAAATGTCAACGTATGTCGGATCCCACAAAAATAGTGCATTTTGAAGGATCCGACACGGGTGCGGCAACATTTTGGAGAGTCTGAGCAACTTAGTTGAAGACCATATTTCTGTGAAATGAATCTTCTCCATAATGCCAAATCTTCATTACAGAACCTCCAAAGCCACTTCTTCAACAGACTGACATTCTGTACATTAAGCTTTTCTACCCCCATACCCCCTTGTATTTTGCTGTCACCTCATACCATTTGACTAGGTTGAACCCAAGCTTCTCTTTGTTCCCCTGCCACAGGAAGACTCTCTTAGTTTATTGATTTTCTTCTCGATGCTTCTTGGAATTGGGGATAGACTCATCATATAAGTTGGGAGGGCATCCATGACTGACTTAATGAGAGTTAATCTGCCTTCTACAGATAGGTACTGGCTTTTCCATCTTGTCAATTTTCTCACTTCTTTCCAACACTTCACTCCATACTTCCACCTCTTTATATTTTGCCCCAAGAGACATTCCAAGATACTTGGTAAGAAAGCCCCTTTTGCATCCTAGATTCTTAGCAAGTATCTGCATATTGGTAGCTTGGTTCGCTAGGTATAAGCAACTCTTGTGCCAATTAACATGTAAAACCTGAGATGCCCTCAAAAATGGTTAGGATGGCCCTATAAGTGACTGATTTGAGTTACTTCAGCTTCACAGAATACCAAGGAGTTGTTTGCATATAACAGACGTGTGATGTCCATATCATTTCCCCTATTGGCATTTGCAAGGAAACCTTTAATCCACCCATTCTCACTTGCTTTTCTGATCATAGAGTTGAGGCCTTCCATCACTAAGATAAACAGGAAAGATGACATTGGATCACCTTACCTTAGTCCACTTTGTGATTGTAAGAAACCTTCAGGGCTGCCATTGATGATAAGAGAGAATTTCACAGTAGATATACATACATTGATCTAGTTGATCCATTTGTTCCCAAAGCCCATGTACCTAAGAATATTAAGCAGAAATGACCAATTTATATGATCATAGGCCTTTACAATATCAAGCTTACATAGAACTCCAGGTAGGTTTGCTTCATCCTACTGTCCACTAATTCGTTAGCCAACAATGCGGCATCCATTATTTGCCTTCCTTTCAGGTATGCCATGTGGTGTTCATTTACAAAATCTCCCATGACAGTCTTCATTCTTTCTGTAAGAAGCTTGGCTATCATTTGGTAAACTCCACCGATCAGACTTACTGGCCTGAAGTCCTTCAATTCTTCTGCCCCATATCTCTTGGGGATTAGTGCAATAAAAGTGGCATTCTATGATTTCTCAAACACTTCATTCTGATGGAAATTCTAGATTGTTTGCATCAATTCTTCCTTCAAGGTTGCCCAACAAACCTTGAAGAAGCTCATAGTGTAACCATCAGGCCCTGGAGCCTTACCCCATCGCATTGTTTGATAATATTTAGCACTTCTTCAATGAAAGGCCTTTGCAACTAGTCTTGTTCCACCCAGGAGATCCTGGACAATTAGTAAACTCAAAAGAGGGCCACCACAACTCAGATTCAGTATTAGAGTTTCTTGTAGTATTCAATCATATTAACCTTGATAGCTTGTGGATCTTTAACCTCATCCCCTTTGATTATCAATCTATCAATGTTATTGTATCTCTTGTAGGTTGTAGCCATTCTCTGGAAAAACCTGGTGTTATTATCCCCCTGTTTTAGCCAGAGAATCCTGGACTTTTGCCTCCATCTAGTCTCCTCATTTTTTGCCAACTCCACCAGAACTGTTGCCCACACCAGTAGCTCATCCTCTAATAAAGTTCTAGTGTTTTGTGCTAGATCAATGTCAACTTATTCATTGAGGAGATTGTTTTTCCTGTTGGGTAACTCCCCACACACTGATTTGCTCCAATCTTTGAGTTTTTGCTTCATCATTTTTAGCTTCACACTGAGCTTGTAGTCAGGGCAGCCTTCCACTTCAAACTCATTCCACCAGCTATGGACAAGCCCCTCAAAACCTTCAACTTTGAGCCACCAGTTCTCAAACTTGAAGTATGACTTCCTTTGGTCCCAGTCTCCAAACTGCAGCATGATGGGGCAATAATCAGAAGTCACTCTAGGCATAATCATTTATTTGATGTTCTGGAAGGCTTCCTCCCATTCCATTGAGTACCAAAACCTGTCTGGTCTGGCAGCACTGTGGTGATTAGCACCTCTGAACCATGTGAAAATCCCTCCAGTTAGATGAGGGTCATGAAGTTCCATCTCCTCAATCCAGTTGGACAAGGTAGTCATCATCATTGTGATCCAATTGCATCCTCTCCTTTCTGCCACAACTCTAATTGTGTTGAAGTCTCCACAAGTTACCCATGGTCCTTCACATAGCCCTTTAACTGCTGCCATCTCTTCCAAGCAATCTAGTTTCTCACTCCTGGTGTGAGGAGCATACACCATAGTGAGAAACAAACTAAAACCACTTTGTACTGCATCAAATCTGTAACTAATAAAGTATTAGCCAAAATTATACCAAACTTCCTGGCCAGATTCTGCAGTCCCACATGATTAGGATTCCACCCCTACTCCCAACTTCTACATATCCACACCTCACCCACCTACTAGCCCACAGTTGTTTGGCAATATCCCCCAAACCCCCCCACCCCACCCCTTTTCAACATTGTTTCTTGAAAGCAGTAGATACTTCCATTTCAGCAATGCACTTTTAACAATACTCCTTGTGGACATCTTGTTAATCCCCTCACATCCATGAAAGAAATTTTATCTTCGTTTAAAAGTCAAATCAAGAACTCCCCCCCCCCGGGCCCCGCGTTCTGGACCCTTCTACATCCTGGTTTAGACTGGATTTCAGATTCTTTAGCTCATTTTTCTCGATCCCCCAATGTCTAGGTGTTGTAGTTGTACTTTCTATTATCATGTTCTCCAAAGCAGCCTTTCGTTTGTCCAATATCATATATAGAGCAAGAGTTTCTTCCCTGAATCCTTAAAACGCAACTCCATAGATGGAGCTTAATTCCAGAATGTGAGAATCAATTCAGTTGGATGTTTCGATCTCCCTCCACTAGGGTTTCCAGGGATGTTCGAAGCTACTGGTTCGACATCATGGATTTGCCGGAGTTGCATGTTTTGTTCTTCACAACCAACATCTGTTCCATCAAACAATCACCTTTATCCTGTAGTTGCATGCTCCTATTTTCATCGATCATGTTTTGCAAAGTTGTATCTTGGTGTGTATCTAGTTTCTCCCCCTTGTCTTCTTTGCAATGGATCCTTTCTGCGTAGGAATTTTGCCCTGCGGAAACTTTGAGGAAGACTCCCAATGGCTTAAAGCTTTTAGGAACTGAGTTGCCAATTTTTAATTTCACTTATGCCCTCATTAAAAGGCATGTGCCCGTCATGCACCACTTTTTTATTTTTTGCTTAACTGCTTGCGCTACATTGGCCCAACTGACCCGAAGTTGTATTTGGGCTTTGGTTGACAGAAACCATAAAGCCCAAACCCCTTCATCTTCAGACAAGCGGGTGAAGGGTTCTAAAATTTTCCCCACGCCGCTGCAATAGCACGTGGCTGGGCAGCTTTTCCTGCTATGTCCCTTATTAAGACAGAGTCCTCCTCACAGCCCATTGGCTCAACAATGGGAGACTGCTGGGTAAAAACCTTATCACTGGAACTTCGAATTCCATCTTAAAAACTAGACCCCAATGGATATGGTTAAGCAAAATCCCCCTGTTGATCCCAAAGAGAGTGTTAGCAATGAATCCAACCCTCAACCAGCTCCCTATACAGTTATACAAAAAGTTGAGGTTTAACCAAGCTAGAAATGAGGTGCCTATTGAGCTGAATGCTCCCAAATATACTATTAAGCAAGGTATGCCAGCTATGATTTTTGATAAGGATGATTACATGGTGAAACTTGCAGCAAGTTGTAGATATACTTTGATTGGGAAATTCACTAATACAATGCCTAAGCTTGAGGTGATAAGGAAAAGCTTTATTCTGCAAACCCAACTGTCTGGAGGGGTTAAGATAGCTCACTTTAATGCTAAGCATGTGTATATTGATCTTGATAATGAGATGGACTATGTTACTGTGTGGACTAAGCAAAGGATGAGTATAGATGGTCAACTTAAGAGAATTCAGTTATGGACTCCTAATTTCAAGTCTGAGGAGGAGACTCCTATTGTTCCTATATAGGTTACACTTCCTGAACTTCCTTGGCACTGTTATAACAAGAAGTTTGTTTCTGCTCTTTCGTCACCTATTGGTAAAGTGTTGTATTTAGATGCCGCATCTGTTCAAAAAACTAGAGGTAGTCTAGCTAAAGTTAAGACTCCAAGTGGATTTAACCAAACCAAGGCCTCCCCATGTTTGGATGGGATTTGATGAAAATGAACTTACTGTTGGGAGATGGCAGGCAGTGCATTATGAAGGGGTACCAGATTATTGTCAATATTGTAAGCATCAAGGACATATGGTTCAAGTGTGCACCATTAAAAGGAGAGACGGGGAGAAGAAAAAGAGAATGGAGTTGGAGCTTGAAAAAAATGAGCAGTCTAGGGGGTTGCTGTGAGGAAGGAAATTGTAAGGGGTTAACCAGGAAACTGATGATGTCTCCAACTCTAAGGAGGGTAAGCAACAGCATCTGAATGAGGAGAAACAACAGCAGCAGCAGTCCCAGTGGCAACCTCAGAGGAAAAGGCAAGCTAAAACTCAAGTCCATAATCAGATGAAACAGGATGCTGCAATCCATCATAGCAAGGTTATGCAGACAGGTATCTCTATTTGTTGGACAGACTGGGCATGATTAATTTTAGGAGGAGGAAACCAAAGAGGATCAAACAACCACCTTGAGTTTGAGGCATCTTTTGTTAATCTTGTTATTTTAGTTTAATAGTTCTCTTGTCTGTTATCTCCTTTGTAAAGGGAGAGTCTCCCTCTTTTAATGCTTTCTTAGAAAAAAGTGGTATTGAGAGGAGTCCTCTCATTTCTTGGTTTGCTTCTTCTAGTTATGGTGATAAATTGGTCATCCTTAGTAGGATGACTAATTTATGAACCATCATAGGGCCGGAGGTATGGTATATGCCCTCCTCCATTGTACTTATTTGAGTTTTTTGGGTATATGATAGGCTTGTGGGTATGCGGCTCAACCCCTGACTGTCAAAGGGGTGGGAACCCTTTGGCAAGGTTTGTTCCCCTTACAACAACAACATACCCAGTGGAATCTCACAAGTGGGATCTGGGGAGGGTAGAATGTACACAGACCTTACCACTACCTCCTAGAAGTAGAGAGGTTATTTCCTGGCAAGGTCTGTTCCCCTTAAACAAAAAAAGAAAAAAAGGAATTCCATCTTCTCTGACGACCACCTTCATCGGAGCTTCCGTCCACACCTACATCGTGTAAAGGAGAGAACCATCATCTATTGTCACTTCCTTTGGCACTCCAGCCCATTTTCTTTGATTCTGATTTTCGCCTATTTGAGGTAGTTTCGCAATGGGGTCTCATCTTCTGTTTCTATCCACCCACCACAGAAGTCCCTGATTGCTTTGAAAGTGTGGTGTTCCCAAAAGTGTAATGGCAAACCCACCACCCTGATCCAAACCGCGTTGAGTCTCTCTCCTACCGAGGTAGAAACTGCTAGATTCCACCACTGTCTTTTCACCATTAAAGTTCTCCATACCCAGTCCACTTCAACTACTTGCTCCGTTGTTAACTTGGATGCAAATTCGAAAAGGAATTGACCCTCCCCCATTTCATAAATGTTCAGGCTGTGGACATTTTTCCATAAACTGTTTGCCCATCTTCTTACCTCTGTCAAAGTAGGTGCCTCGCCTTTACTAATCTTACCTACCAAACTCTTCTTCAGTACCTCACTTTGGATATTTGCGTCCCCATTAATACAAATTCTGCCCACCCTCCTTATTATCTTCTGTGTTGGCATATCCTTCCTCCCTTTGCTAGTCCATTAAATGCTCTTGAGCATAGAATACTGCTATGAACCAGTCTGTGTATCTCCAGGTTCCCCACACACCTAATACTATTGATGAGTCTTCCAATCTTCTCTGCAATTTCTACCCATCCTGAGTTAAAAGATAATTTAGGATTATGATGACTGACCTTCTTCTACCTCTAACATTTATCAGGCTAATGTACCTTCCATTTCTGTTAAACTTCCTCGTGCAATAAATCTCTGCAAAGGCATCTTTTTTCTTCCACCTTCTGACAATGTTCACCTTTGACTGTGAAGGATGTTCTTGTGATGGAGTTTCTACTCCTCTCTGTCCAGTCCTACCATTCCCCAGTTGTGTCTGATGTTCTTGTGATGTCGTATGATTTAAAACCTACCGCGAAGTAAATCGTGTTGTCTATAAGGAAAAGACCAGCGTAGAGACAAGAAAGAAAGAAAAGAGATCCAGGGATCAGAAGGATCACCAGAGGAGATGGTGTGAGACTAGGCTCGGTCATATCCCCGTATGCCGTGCCTGGGAGAAAAAGTATTCTTAGTAGGTTTAGTTACTAATCAAGGTCTTCCGCTGGAACTGGATATTCTAAAGCTTAAATAGAAGTACCCCTCGGCAAAGGATTGAATAAGGAATTTACTTCTCTAAACCGAAAAAGGAGAAAAACAATAAAAGTTATATGACAAAAAACAATAGTTATATGACAAGTCGATTTTTTATTGGAAAACTATGTCCTCAAACTCAAGGTTTCAATTTCTTCACAATAGCACCTTCATTGAAAAGATTACACTTTTGACTGAATTAATAATTCAATATTAAATAGAGAAAAGATCTCTATCTTCCCTTTTTTATACAATAACTATCAAGTGGTTTTCAAGACAAGTAGTCAGAGTTCTGGGAAGATATCAGCTAGGAGAGCTACCTGTTCCCTTGTTTCACAACAAACTCATGGAAGGAAAATAAATCAACCTTCGAATTTATCTCAGAATGTATCCACTTGGCAAATTGTTAAGTTAAATTTTAGGAAAGAGAAACTACTCAATCATGTAGCAAACAACAATGGGAGCACAAGAGAAATAAGCTTGGACTGTTGGGCCATATTGCTTCTAATAGTAATAAATAGCTCACTTGGTGCTACAATTAAGTATACAACAACCAACAACAACTACGCCTAAATCCCAAATAAGTTGAGGTCAGTTATATGAATCCTCACTGACCACGATTTGCCATTTAAATGCATCCCATACCAACATTATGTAGAATAAAAATAAAGATTACTAGAAATTGTCCATCTCTTCTTAGCTGCTTTATAGGTTGAATACATTGAAAAAAGAACTTATGAAAATCAGGGAGTATAGTAAAAGTTATGTACATAAACATGACAATGAATTTCACTTAGACACTAGAACAATTGTTTGTTCCACTTGAGCAGCTGAACATGAGTGCCGGCATACCTGCTAAATTGTTTCTATTACACACTTTTGGATTTATTTTGAAAAAGTTTTTACACATGTACTGAAGTGCCCAGTACGCAGATAACATAATCATATATCATATTATCATGTGTGTGTGTGTGTATATATATTAAAAGTGGGAAGCTCCCTATGTTAAAAGTTGATTACGAAAATACTCTTGCATTGATATTTATCTTTTTGGCCCTTTTTTGGGGATTTTTCTCTTATTTTACTGAAAAAAACTGCAAGCATCTATATTCATTTGTTCAAATAAAATGCATTTAAGAAAATGAAGTCTTTCCATTTCCAACCCCTTTCAATTTTCAAGATTGTTCATTTTCCTTAGTTCTTGTCTTTTCACTCCTCTACTAAATAGTTGTGTCACACTTAGGGCGTAGCATGGGTCGTGACAGAAGAGTTGTGGCAGAAACAATATCAAGTGCAGTGATCATGAGCCCAATCTACCAACATACGAACCGGGATTGCACCACAAAACAAGTATGAATGAGTGTAACAACTCTCCAGGTCATTTTCTCTACTCCTCGTTCTTTTCAAAGTTAGAGCTTTCCTGCAGCAATTCCAGGTCTTATGACTTGCTTGCACTGATAGCTCAGTTGTCTGGTTATTCGTTTGATTTTTATGCCACTTTTCGTGTTTTGTAGCTACTAATGTTTGAACGGTTGACTTCAGTCAAAACTCTAGGAAGATGGCGTCAGAACTAAATTCTGACAGTTCCATCAGCTCTGGAATGTCCAAATTAGGCTAAAGCACGGTCGGCTCAAGTACCGAGACCTTTGGTGCGAGTTTAGACCATTTAGCATTTTGGTTGCTGAAATTTGGCCCAGAGTTGACTTTGTTCAACATTCTTGGAAGAGCTCAAATGGAAACTCTGACCGCGCGGTTAGCTCCGAAACGTCGAGTTTGATCTAAAATGACCTCTCATTCAGCTCTCAAGGCTCTGGACTCATTCCGAGCAATTCGGTGGAATTTGGGTAAAACTGGCCTTTGGAGTGGGACCCACATTAAGTCTTAACGACCTCGCATGAAAATTTCAACTGCACGTTGAGTCCGGAACGACAAATTTGGTGCATAGTCCATTTGCACGCACGGGGTTCCTAACGAATCCCGGCACCCTGTCGAAGTATTTTCAACTCCTTGGTTTCAGCTGTTGCAGACAAATCTAGTGCAACCAGGTCTGTTCTTCACATTCGCGAGCTCATGGACGCTTTCGCAAGGGTCCAACAGCCTGGCCTTCGCCATCGCATGGTGCTTGCAGCGATCACAATGGTCACTTCAGTGGTTATATATGTATTTGTCCTTAGTCGCGATCAGCTAAAGGTGGAAAGTTTGAGGAACGATTTCTCCGCCATTTCAAGTCTAAATTGGATTCAAAGGTCCATTTAAAAGGAATTTTCGCAAGAAACGTGTTGGACTTCCGGTTGAGATAAATTCTTGATTTTAGCTGTTGTGTTTGAGTGTTTTTGGGTTGGATTTCGAGTGAATTTTGAAGATTGATATCTCGAGCATTCTGGGTCCATTTTTAGTGATCCTTGGGTCCAAATTGTGGGGTTTTCCGCAAGGATCGTCATGGTGTGATCAAAAAGTGCGTTAGAGGCTTTGATGGAGGTAATTTAGCCGAATTAGCTGCGGACTTGTTGTTCCTCTTTGTCAAATTCCTTTTCATTATGAAAGTATTGCTTGATTTAAATTCTTCGTTCTAAGCTTTGAATTGTGCCTCATTTTGGGGTACAAGTTCCTGGTTATGTTGCAACCTTTATTGAGTTGATTTTGGGATTCCTGTCACAGGTCCCCAATTCCATTTTTGACCCAATTATGGATCCGACTCCGAAATTTATATTCTTGGCATCAAAATGCTTGTTTTATCTTGTAGATCGATAATTTGATAGTGTGGAGGCAATGATGTTTCGAGTGTGGATAACTACTGTGGAGTGAATTTGGAACGCGCATGGTCAACTTCCAAGTAGGCAACGGTCTCCGTGTTGACTAAGCTCTTCTGGATGAAGTTTAGTATATACTTCATGATAGTTGTGATTCCTAGTATCCCTTTTCGTCCCATTTTTTCGTATTCCCCGTGATCGTCAGCTGAGCCATAGTCTAGGATAGGCTTTAGGGGACCTTAGATTGAGCTTGTGGCTATGTTATGCATCGATGTGGGTGATTAGTTCTATTTAGGAATCATGTAGGTGACTTTAGAATAGGTTGATCCTTAGTAGCTTGATATAGAGGTCAAGTGCCTTTTACCTAGTTATGGGTCCCAGTAGAACTTGTTGGTAATGGTGTGCCTAGAACCGCAGTCCGAGACTTTAAAGCTCCTTCGTGGCCATGGATTTGACTTGTGTTTGTTCTGGGTTGGAAATACACCCTTAATGTTGATCCCTAGAGTGAACCCATGGACCATAATTATGGAAAACTCCTTTGTATCTCCCACTATTGTTCTCACACTAGTGAAGACTCCTTCATACATATATTTTAATAGTTTTAACATTTCTTCAATGGTAGTATCAATTAGCCAAAAAACATGAATACTTTCTTCTCCAACACCTAGCACTCACCAGAAAACCTTTTGTGGTGCCAATCATATCCTTCTTCATGTCAATAAACAAAACGAGTGGATATGTTTTTTTTTCCTTTCTAAATAAATTTCCATCAATCTAAGCAAGAATTTGTTGTTTGATACGGCTTTACTTGAGCCAATGGTCTATTGGAAACAACCGCTCTACCTTGACAAGGTAAGTGGGGGTAAGGCTTCATATAAACAACCCTCCCCGGACCTAACAAGTGGGATTGCACTCGATTTGTTGTTGTTTTCTTCTTAACAAGAATATAATCTCCATTATGGATCTACTAGGAATAAACTCGAACTGATTCCCTTTCACTCTTGCAGTGTCAATATGCTGCTCTATCACTCATTTACAAAGTTCCATTATGACTCATAAACTTAATGTCACGATAATTCGTACAATAACAACAACATACTCAGTGGAATCCCATAAGTGGGGTCTAGAAAGGGTAGAATGTACGCAGACCTTACCACTACCTCACAGAAGTAGAGAGGCTGTACTTATAAAATATAGTCATCCAATTATAACATTAAAAATGCTTAGTTAGTTATCCAATTATAGGAACACCATCGTACCAGACTCTTCTAGTTCTCACAGTTTTCAATGCATCTTTTACCTCTATGGCCTAATTCTCTGAGTGTGGCTAAAGTTTATATCATGCACATATATATAGATCCAAAATGTTATTATCATGGTTCGAGTTGAACAATTGATCAAAATAACATCTCTCCATTGATCTATTATATACACTTGTTTAGAATCATCTTTAATACATTTCACCTGGTTTAAGTCTTTACTATTCTTATCTCTTAACCATGATAGTTTAAACATTTCATTCTCTCATTCTTATGACCTTAACATTTGGTACAATCCATTTAGGGCTTTCCCTTGATTTTTACTAGTAACCTTCTTAAGCATAACTTTCCTCTTAGCTCTCTTGTACTATTCAACAACTTCTTCCTCTTTTTCACTAGAGAACTTCCTATAACACTTTCTTTACGCTCTAACAACTCTTAGTATCTTCTTATACTAACAATAGGATTCTTGTGGCGAAGTCCCAACTTTAGACTCACATAACACATCATTTGCTAATTTCTTACTACAATCGAATTTCCATCAGATGTCAAGGTCCCCCTCTAAGTCAATGTTCCCTCCTATAGTTTTTCTTGAAACGCTAATTGGCTAGCTGTCTCTATTTCCAACCCCCGGAATGTGGTTCTATAATGTCTTATCGCAAGGATAAAGTTTATTTGACTATGATTACCCTACTATTAAATGCTATCAGGCCATGTTACCAATTATCAGGAAAAAAAAAAAAAAAGAAAATCCATTTTTAAAATGTGTCAGCTACAACTAAACCATAAGCTAGGGTGAACTCAGGAGTATCCTTTCCATCATCACCCCTAGTACCCTAACCATATCCCCTTGTACAACTGTACACGTTCAGAACCGTCACAACCTTTACCTTATATGTTGCTTGGATTCACTTGAACCAAGTTATCCATATATTGACAAAAAATTAGTTTTAGCTTCTACATCTAATCCTATTGGCGGGCGTAGGCACCAATGACATTAAGTGTTCTCATTCACGCATGCAAGACTTAATCAAATAACCGTTTCCCAACGAACTTAATCCTTAAGTTCTGGTTCTACAATAGTTCCCACTGCATTACTATTTTCTCTATCTCATGATACCATAATTTATCGCTCACGTTGCCATCTCTCTAACCTTTTGCCCTGACCATTTAGTTTCATGTGGTTATGCAATATAGCTCTCTTCCTTTTTAAGGTATCTACTAACTCCATCGACTTTCCAATCAAGAAGCCTATGTTCCAATCTACTCAAATTCAACTCTCTTGGATTAGCTTTCCCACCCTCATCAGTCGATGATGCAGGAACCCTTCCAATTTTGTACCATATCCAGGATGTGAAGATACTAGCTTCTTTACCTACATTTGTCCATGATATGGGGACTCTTGCTATGTTGCACCACATCAAGGTGTTGATACGGCATATGTACCAAGCTCTTTACTCATATCCACAAAGCAACCACTGATGCGGGAACCAGAGCTCATACTCCATCACATCCAAGTGGTAATGTGACAGAACCACTAGCTTATTTTTCATCACATCCAGGGGGGCGATGTGATGCGTTCCTTGATGAGTATGTCCCAATGATATTATTGTGAGGATTCATCATGAACTGGCTTTTTTATGCTAGCCCTCACCAATGTAAGCAAGCTCACACGCTATGATTATCATGCTTAGGTACTTTTGGTGTGAAGTAGCCCACTCACACTCATACGAAGTATTTCATATATGTGTGAGTATCTAGAAAATACAGAATATAAGGAGGCCCAAAAGAGTGTGATCACATAAAGATATATAACCTGACGAAGGCCTTTAGCGTTGAAGGGAGACTGTCGAACAATCCTGTGGGTTCCTTTCTCCCCAGACAGGTAGCCATATGCATACCTGCCATCAATTTCAATAGTGGCTGACTTGATCCCAGCTTCTTCTCCCACTGACTTCTCAACAACTTTTGTTTTATAGCGCTGCTTTTCTCCCCATCTCACATACATCCTGAGAAGCATATCAGCCCAATCCTGCACTGGAATTAATCAAAATATTCTATGTAAAAGAGGTAACGAAAATTGTGACACTGATTTTGCAAGTTTTTGAAGACTTGAACACTTTATGATGAAACAGGACTAGTACAGAATAGATGGACCAAACCTATAATAAGGAAAAGCAAGATAATGGTTTCAAAGCAAAATATACAAATTGTTAAGAGAGCTTCAATCATGCCTACTCCACATCATATCTTCTCTTTTTTATTCTAATTCTTTATAAGAGATGAATAATAAAATATAATATGTCATATCATGTTTTATTTGAGATCTCCCTCACGATCAAACTGTAAGCTCAAAAACATTTAAATCATCTGTTCAACCATATAAAAAAGCTATAAACATAAAAAGACAAAACCTATTGACAACGATACAGCAAAGAATGAATTTCTGTAGCAAGGCACCTAAGGCTTTTCTGGCTCAATAAAATCCATTACAGCATTAGCATGATCAGCTAATATGAAATAACACTGCCACTTGGCAGAATCTATTGAAAACTATCTCACTGCCTCTGGTGAGCACCTATGATGATAATCATGAAAAATGTGAATGAGTATGAAATCATTCGAGTCCATATGCACAAACATTCACACTTCATGCCCTAAAATCAATAGACCTAGCACCCAACAGTGTGACCTAGTGGTCAATAAAGCAAATTAAGGGACAGAGGTCTCTGATACAAATCCCAACAAAGACAGAGACCATTAGGTGATTTCTTTCCATCTGTCCTAGTTGTTAGTTGCTATGTTTAGGACTGCATCTTAATTTATTTACTGCGGTAAATTAGTTTTCTTGAGATAACTTTTTTTTCCTAGTCTCTAGGAGTTCGTTTATTTTAAGCAGATTTTGTGCTGATATTTAGGTACTCGAAGTTTTAATATTTTATTATAAATTGTAAGTCTTAATTGCAGTGAAATAAAACGTACTTTTCCACTCCTATTCATAATCTCTCTTCTTTCTAGTTTTTCATTGCTTTTTACTATCTTTATTAATTCATATTCATAAGCTTTCAATTGTTCTTTTCTGGTTTTCACTCAATTAAACAACTGCTGGTATCCGGGCATTTTATTCTTGAGGGACCTGTGCGCGTTCATTAATCTGTTTCAGCGCATTCCATAGATGGACAAGCAATCTTTTCTTCAATGGCACCACCATCTTTTAATGGAGAAAGTTATCAGATCTGGACAGTTAGAACACAAACATATGTAGAAGCTATGGATCTCTGGCAGGCTATAGAAGATGATTACGAGATTGTTTCCTTACCACATAATCCCAACATCGCGCAGATTAAAAATCACGAGGAGAGGCAAACAACACACCTAGTGAAATCCCACAAAGTAGGGTTTGGGGAGGGTAGAGCATGTGGAGACCTTACCACTACCTCATGGAGATATAGACACTGTTTTCAAAAGACCATCGGCTCAAATGTATCCACCCCAAGTAAAAAAAGAAAACAAGAGATATAGAATAATGGCTAAAACGAAGAGCAATAGCAATTCTACAAAAAAAAAAAAAAAAAAAAAAAAAACAATAGAATTAGTACAATAATCAAAGAGTAGTAACAATACATACATAATAGCACAACTAATCTTATGACAAACCTAAAAACCGTCACAAGGTAACATTCTGCCCCTACTAACCTTCTACTTTAAAATGCTACCTCCACTCATTTCTATCTAAGGTCATGTCCTCGGTGATATGAAGTTGTGTCATGTCCTATCTAATCACCCATCCCCAATACTTTTTGGTCTACACCTACCCCTTCGCAGAACCCCTAAATCCAACCTTTCTCATCTCCTAGCTGGGGCTTCGACACACCTCCTCTGCATATGCCCAAACCATCTCAATCTCACTTCTCTCATCTTGTTTTCCACAGAGATCACTCCCACCTTCTCCCGAATAACCTCGTTCCTAATCTTATCACTCTTAGTATGTTCACACATCCATCCAACATCCTCACCTCCGTAACTTATATTCTAAACATGTGAGTTTTTAACTTGCCAACACTCCACCACATATAACAAAGATGATCTAACCACCATTTTGTAGAACTTACCTTTGAGTTTAGGTGGTACCTTCTTATCACACAATACTCCAAAGGCAAGCTCCATTTCATCAAGGGCGGATCCACGTGTTGGGTTCTGGGTGCTCAAGCACCCATTGACTCCGAAAAACTCTTTGTGTATTCATATAAAAGATATGCAAAATAGTGTACAGATCTAAGGTTAAGCACCCATTGAACAAGAAGTTCAGTGGGTGCTGTGGTACGCTGCGCGTTGCTAAAGTTTAGGGCGAGTTGCCAGATACAAGTTCGAATCCCACTGGCAACACATTTTTTTCCTTAAAGAAAATGAGCATCCATTGTCCAAGAATCCTGGATCCGCCACTGCATTTCATTGATGCTACCCCAATGCAATGCGTACCATGATCGTCGATGTACTCGCTACTCTGGAGGATGGACCCAAGATATTTAAAGCTTTCTCTCTTAGAAATAGGTCGAGTGGCAAGTCTTACTTTCACTTGTATAGTGCAGTTTCATTCACCATCTTCACTCGAATCATGTCTCTAGAGTCGGCAAAAGAGGTTGGGATTATCTCAACATTGTGTATGAAGGAAATGAAAAGATATGTGGGATGCAAGTGCTAAATTTGGTACGTCAAATTTAAGTGGCAATGGATGAAGGAAAGTGAAATCATAAAGCAGTGTTCTAACCGACTTCTTAATATGGCAAATCGCGTCAGATTGTTGGATTCTACTATTAGCAATTCAAGGATCGTTGAGAAAATCCTTGCACGGTACCTAAAAGATTTGAGGTTACTGTTACAACCTTAGAAAATATTAATGACTAATCCAAAGTTACACTTGGAGAGCTCTTAAGCGCTTTTCAAGCATGTGAGAAAATATGGGGGAAAATATTATTGAATTGTGTTCTACATTATTACATTGAGACCCTATTTTTATAGATACTATATTAGATTCCTTTTCCAACTAGGATACTATATACAATCCTTTTCCAAGTAGGATTCTATATAATATTGTTATTCCTATTCCTATTCTAAGTAGGATAGTATTTACCTATTCCTATTCTAACACTCCACCTAAAGCTGGTGCACACAAATCATAAGCACCTAGCTTGTTACAGATATAATTAATACGATGACCGATGAAGAGCTTGATAAGATATCTGCAAGTTGATCATCCGACTTCACAAAATTGACAATCAATCTCAATGTGTTTAGCCTTCTCATGAAATAATGAATTTGATGCAATATTTTAGTCAGTCTCAATGTGCTTGGTCTTCTTATGAAATACTGAATTTGATGCATAATGTTGATAAAACATAGAGAGATAAGTTCCTAAAGTACAGTGTTGAACTTTCCAAGCCAAGGTTGAAAAGACTGTTTTAGATCATTGAGTAACCTACACAATTGACATACAAGTCTACCTGACTCCCCCTGAGCAACAAAACCAAGTGATTGCTCTATATAAACTTCTTCCTTGAGACCATCATAAAAAAGACAATCTTAATGTCCAATTGATAAAAAAAGCCACGCATTGGATTATTAGATATGATGCCTGAAAGTGGTCACAATTCGAGAAACAAAATTATATGGGTAGGGTCGAAATGATGACACGACCCTACTGAGAAAGAGAATTAAATGGATATGATCGTAATAATGAATATGGGGTAAAATATTATTGAATTGTGTTCTACATTATTACATTGAGACCCTATTTTTATAGATACTATATTAGACTCCTTTTCCAACTAGGATACTATAATACAATCCTTTTCAAAGTAGGATTTTATATAATATTCCTATTCCTATTCTAAGTAGGATAGTATTTACCTATTCCTATTCCATTTCTAAATAGGAATCCTACTCCTATTCTAACAAAGCACAAGAGCGATGACATGTAATGAGATAAAAAGGAGTTGTTGAAGGAGCCCTACTAGTCAAACAACATCAAGACAATGGAAGAAACAAGAAGAAGCAGAACAAGAAGATACAAGGACAAAATAGTGACAATTTTACTGAAAGTAAGAGGCTAACTACCCTCCTTCCAAATGTTTGGAGCTGACCTGATGCAAAATATAACAAGTGCAATCAAGAGGGTAGTTGTAATTTGCAAAGCCAAAATTCAGCAGCCTGAAGTGAAGCTCAAGTTGCCGATGAGGAAGAAGAAGATCAACTCATGTTGCAACCAGTTTCACATGCCTTGATTCAAGTGAAAGCTGGTTAATTGATAATGGTTGTTCTAAACACATAATGTCTAATAAAAAGTTGTTCAGAGAGTTAAGGAACACAGAGACAAAGAAAGTTAGAACGGAAATGGTGAGTGTCTTCTGTGAAAGGCAAGGGCACCATAGCCATTGCCAGTTGCTCTAAAACTAACTTTATCACAGATGTTTCATATGTCCCAGACCTTCATCAAAACCTGATCAGTGTTGGTCAATTAATGGAGAAAGGATCAACCTGTTCTTTTAAACCTGAATGCAAAACGTTCCATAAAGCAACACAAACCGAGGATTGTGCAACTTGACACAATCAAACTGCTACTAGCCATTGCAGCGGGAAAAAAGTTGGAAAGCTTATCAACTTGATGTTAAGTTGGCCTTTCTCAATGGTCTTCTCCAGGAGGAGATTTATGTTGAGCGACCAGATGGTTCTGGTGTCAAGGGGCAAGAAAATAAGATTTATTTGCTAAAGAAAGCTCTCTATGGTTTAAAGCAAGCACCAAGAGCTTGGTATAGCAAGACTGATGATCATTTACACAGTTTAGGATTCAAGAAGAGCCTATCTGAATCTAGACTTCACATTAAGTGTTCAAGTGCGGCATACTTATTACTTCTCTGTATGTTGACAATCTCTTTGTTACAGGAAGTAGGCTTATCTTATATTTCAAGTTGGAAATGATGGTCTTTGAAATGACAGACCTTGGACTGTGGCATGCTTCCTTGCAATGGAGATCAAACAAAATGAAAATAATGTGGTCATTTGCCAGAAAAAGTATGCTTAAGAAATCCTAAAAAAGTGTCACACGGAAGATTGTAAAGTTATGAAAACTCCAACGAACCAAAAGAAAAAGTTGTCCAAAGATGGTGAAACCGAAAAGGTGGATGAGGCATATTATAGAAGTCTTATTGGTTGCTTAATGTATTTAACTGCAACCAGGCCTGATATCCTGTATGCAATGAGTCTTTCGTTTTGGTTCATGTACTGGTCAAGCGATTTACACTTGAGAGCACCTAAAAGAATTGTCAGATACATCAAAAGAACTGTCAACTATGGTGTTAAGTTCCACAAAAGCCAGAATTTTAGACTTATTGGACTTTCGAATAGTGATTGGACTGGTTTATTTGATATGTGGAATACTTAGGGTTTCCATTTCAATCTTGGATCAGGAGTTTTCTCTTGGTGTTCCAAGAAACAAGATACAGTAGCGCAATCAACAGCTGAGGCAGAGCTCTTTGCTGCAACAACAGCTGAAATCAACCACTATGGTTGAGGAAAATCATGTGTGATCTGAATATGGAGCAAAAAGAAGGGACTGAGGTTTATTCTGATAACAAAGCTGCAATTTCTATTGCTAATAATCCAGTTTTTCATGGGAGAACCAACCATTTCAATGTTAAGCTGTTTTTCTTGAGATACATGCAGAAAGATGGAGATGTGAAGCTTCTTTACTACAAGAGTAATGAGCAGGTTCAGTGTTGAAAGGGATGAGGCAAACTATGATGTGAGGCTTGTCACTCAACCTATCCCCAAGAGAGAAAACTTTA
>JAPFFP010000080.1:8497439-8508884 GCA_026153255.1 Solanum medicagineum
TCATTTGTGAAGTAGCAGTTAGTCAATGCAACTTTCGACGCTCCTCATGGGTCATCTGGAAACAGCCGCTTTATGTTCTTAAACATAGGGGTTATGCTGCGTACATCCGACCGCCCCTCACCCCGCAATGAGCGGGAGCCTTTTGAGGCACTGGGGTATGTTGTTGTTGTTGTTGTTGTTGTTGTTGTTTGTTTAGATACTTTAAGAAGAGTGTAATTGGTGGACCATGAGTTGCCCATCTTTTTGAATGGATAATATAGGTTGAATCAAACAAATAACCTTTTACCCATTTTGCCACCCCTACATCGACCTATCAAAAAAAAGGAAATCAAATATTTGCCTCACCATTATTCATCTCCATTTCCTCAAATACCGTTCTTTCAGCATCACACCTCCACCCAGACACATCTATTCTGCCATCCTCGTCAATCGTGACATAGCATCTTAGCTTTAACACCTACCCCAACCCCCCAACCCCAACCCCCAAAGCCATGTTGTTTTCTTAAAGATTCTTTCAAATAGTTGGCAATTCCATTTTTCCTATGAAGGTTGCCTGGGATTATGGCAATGGTTGCAAGGTAATATTGCACTTGCAGAACTTTTAGCTCTCACTCCACCAAATTTTGGTACTTATAATCTAAAAGAAGCGTAAAATTAGTTACAAAGTTGACAATAGAACTGTTCATTTCCTTAAAGCTGATCTTTTGGTACAAGTTTCATGGGCTTACAACTCCCCCCATACTACGTAGAACATTCAACTAGTTGTTGAAACAAAGACTTTTAAATGTGCAACCTTCTAAAAGGTATGGGTGTGGAATGGTAGGATGGAGCTAAGTTGCTTAGACTCGGGTGCGAGCGTCCGATAAGGGTGTGGATCTAGAGGTGGGATCCTTCATGATCTAATTTTTAGGATTTGGGGATACGGATCCATGTATAGGTACGGGTGCGGAGATTCGCTTAAAAATAATTAAAAATATCTAAAAATAGAGTTATAAAACCTAAATTATGAGATATTATGTGGAGAACTTGAAGAGAATCTTAGAAGGAGATTAAAAGAAAAAGAGCGACATAGAAGCCTCTACATAAAAGGTATTCCATTTTCTTCATTTTCACCTTATTGATTACAGAAATCATTAAATTTGTCTAGACTTTACCCATCGATTTTGGTCAAAGTACCCAAAATTGGTTGACCAAATCGGACACGGACCCCACACCCACACCTATACCCATGTCGTGTCAACACAGGGTGCGGCACCTAAAGCGAAGAGTTCGAGCAACTTAGGGACGGAGAACCTCATATATGATCTTATAGCCCCTTATTTACTTTTATTAGCAAGTAGTTATAAGATTATTATGGGGATAGTTATAAGATTATTATAACTACGTTGTATGAGGCGAAGCTTCTCTCGTGTCCAGATGCTAAAAGATGCGGAAATGAAAACGTTGTGATGGATGTGTGGACATATTGGGAGTGATGGGATTAGAAATGAGAGTATCTTAGATAATGTGGGAGTGGCTTCGGTGGAAGACAAGATGCGAAAAACGACACCAAGATAGTTCGAATATGTGAGAAGAGAGTTACGGATGCCGTAGTGCACACATGTGAGATTATTTATGCACAATTTCAGGAAAGATAAAGGTAAACCAAAGAAGTATTGAAGAGAGGTGATTGGACAAGACATGGGTATTGTTTCGAATTACCAAAGATATGACCTCCGATAGTAGGTTGTGGAAGACACGGATTAGGGTACACGGTTAGTAAGTAGTATTATGTTGTCTTGCTATCCATCTATACTAGTAGTTGTAGTATTGCTCCATGTAGTTTTTTATCCCTCGATTTCTTTTATTTTTTATGACAAGGGGAACCCGCAGCCGCTACCCTTTGGGTGCGTACGATATAAACCCTACTCTTATGCAACCTCATAGGAGAGGTAACCCGCACTGGACAAGCCTAGTGCGACGAGCTCAACCCAGAAGGCAAACCCCGTGCTTTCGCTGGCAAGGGGTTTCGAACTTGAGACCTCCAGCATGGAAGTCTCATGTCCAATCCCCGAAGGGTTTGTCCTTCGAATTCTATTACCATCTATTGTTTCTTGTACTTCAATTATCATATTATTTGTGCAGTTATTGTTTTGTTGTTACTATGTATTGTTTTTCTTTTTGTCTGTTATTTCTTGTACTTCTGTCACTTTTTCCTTTACTACTTTGGACTAACTTTCCCTTGAGCCGATAGTCATCGAAAATAATTTTTCTACTTCTGAGATAAGGATAAGGTCTATGTACACAATACCCTTTCCAGACCCCACTTTGTGGGACTATAGTGGATATATTGTTGTAGTTATAAGATTATTATGGGGGGAAATCGACACAACCTTAGAAACCTAAGAAACAAAACGCTAGAATACACTGGTTGGCATTACTGAAAAATGTGTATTCAGGTAACTCGGAAGGATTTTTGGCTACAGATAGCTTCAGGAGAGCTATTAATCATCTCTCGCCGATGCTTGAAAGTTCAGTATGGGTAATTAGTTAAGGCCTTGCTAGGTAAGGTGTCAGGTGTGCAATTCTTCTAGGCCATACGTTCACAAAATTACAAAAGCACACCCACACAACCACTACAAATGAAGAACATACATGTAAATACTGCTGAAGTAAAAAATCTAGATGCAGCTAAGCATAAATACTTCACCACAACACATTGTTTTGTTTTCATGGTCCAAACATTATGTCTCAACTTAAGAGTTCTATCAAAACCCAGACAGGACACATCAGACAATATGCAGATACCCCATGGAATTAGTGGAGGTGCACCCAAGCTGCACAGACACCACCGTTATCTGAAAGAAAACATTATACAAAATGCAAGAAAAGCTAACAGAAAGTTCAGAATGCACCTTGGTCATTAAATGCGTACAAAGATCCAATATAACCAAAATTTCTTATCAATTATTAAAAGAAAAACTCAAGCCTTCATCATACTATTTCTTTAAGCCTGAAAAGACAACATTTTGGCATGGTATAAGTTTACCTTGCATGGCCCATTCACGCGCTTCAGTATTGCTAACTCCGACCTCAGGTGTTGCAAAAGAAACTGTGTCACCTTCAATTGAATTAATGAAACACCACATAGTAAGCAAAATTCTTTCTTTTTTTTTCTGATTAAGTAGGAATAGTAGAAAATTAAAGGCCCAAATACCTATATTTGTGAGCAGCTAGGTGACAATTAATAATTCAAGACATAGAATTACTCCTTCAATCCCAATTTTTTGTAATATTTCTATGTTCAATAGTGGAATCTTGAAATTTAAAGTTAAATATAGTTTACAATGGATAAAGGTAAAGTAACAAAAACTCTAAGACGAGGGAGTGCTAACTAGGGAGGAAAAAAGACCAAGTAATTGCAGGAAGAAAAA
This sequence comes from Solanum medicagineum, assembly GCA_026153255.1. Classification (NCBI taxonomy): domain Eukaryota; kingdom Viridiplantae; phylum Streptophyta; class Magnoliopsida; order Solanales; family Solanaceae; genus Solanum; species Solanum medicagineum. The sequence continues at coordinate 8,500,853 of JAPFFP010000080.1, forward strand.
AGTAGATACCCTTCGGAGAAGAACTTATGCTCCTCTGCATTGCTCTGACTCTCCTAATTGCAGGAAAAAAAGAATGAGAACTGAGTTGTGAAATTCTCTGTCCTCTCCTATGTATTTCTGTTATTCTTGGAATTGGAACTGACGCTGCCATTCTTGGATTTCTGGCCAAGCCCTGGAAGGGCTTCGAATACTGACCAGCTGAACTTTGAACCACAATCTCCATGCCTGGAGCCTGGAGAAAGAGACCCGCTGTTTCTGCCTTGCAACAGATAAAGAGTATATGAACAATCAGCCGACCAATCCAAAATTCCCAAAACGCCAGGTCAATATATGTTAGTACTTTTTATGCGATATATCAGTTAAAAATCAAAATTTTTATATAATTTAAAATTATTAATTAGTATAATTTATATATTTTTAAATAATATATATTATTTTTATTTTATCTTTTAGTATTTTGAATTATTAATTATTCTAATTTATTTTTTAATGATATATTTTAAAAATATAGTTAAATATTTTAAATAATAAATTATTATAATTTGTAATACTTTTAATACAATTTTCATATATATAACAATGGACAGTAAAATCTGCATCAAGAAAATAATAATCAAGAAATGAAAAATATCGCAACAATTGTAGTATTTTATTTCAAGATGTAAGTTGTATAATCTCTATGAATCAGAGGATTCACCTTTTCAAATATAAATTGAAGGACTCTTGAACGTGAGCTTGAATCTTATGGAACTTGATAGATTTGATCTTGACATGAGCTTGAATTCAAGGATTTTTTGGGTTGACCCTGAATCTTGTAGTCTTGATTTATAGGTATGAAGTAGACTTGTCCTTCAACTTGATCTTGAATTGTACTTGGATTAAAAGCTTTTAAGCTTGTTCTTGAATATGGCAATCTAGATCTTGATGTGTTCTTGAACTTGAATGCTTAAATTCATGAACTTGTAAGAAATCTGTGGCATTTGTTCCACGAGATCTCTCTGACTTCTTGTTAATTTTTTGGTGTTATTTTTGAATCATGGAGACCCTTATATATAGTTGTAGAATAGAGAAGTTATTATGGAATCAGACTTTCTTTTGGGTAATCAGATTTAACTGACATAGCGCAGGAAAAAAAAGATAGGAATAGGTTTCTTTCTAAGTGATATGATGATATTTTATTAGCCGGAATGTGTCACTTATCCACGTGGCACATTTTTATTGTCCTTTGATTGAGATGGGACACATGACATGATTCTATTGGCTTCTTTGTTTGACTTGGTATGCCACATTATTTGAGACATGGCACAAAATGGACTCCTTGGATTAGATGATATTGGACTTAGCAAAGTAGGCTTATCTTTGGGAAAACTAAGCTTAACTCCCTTTAAAGCAAACTATTTACATTTATATACTCTTTTACATTTTGTACCCCTATGTTATTAAAATTTTGTCCCCTAATACGAAAATTCACGCGCTGACGTCATGGTGACATCAACACCTGCTTGTATGATATAACAATAGGGTATGCATATGCAACAGGGTATCACAGATGATTAAGTGCAATCTTATATGATACCGATATGGTATAAATATACCGACAAATTGTAAAATGAATATATTTTCTACTAATTTAGTGTTTAATAATTTTTTTATTTGTTTCTTTAAAAAAATCCTATATACCAATTGGGTATCAATATACCGCCAGAGTATCATAAAAGACTAGACTCACTTTATATGATATCGCTATGGTATATATATACTGTCAAAGTATATTTCATAGTATTTATGCTAACGTCAGCATGACGTCAACACGCAAAATAATAAAAGGTAAGTGGGTAGAAAGGTAAATAGTTTGGGTAATGGGTCCATTAAGGGTAAATAGTTTAGATTGAGTCTATTAAGGGTAAATAATTTCAAATTAGATCTATTTTGTATACTTTTTCATTTATCTTTTGTATCCCAAATAAATGAATTTGGACTCTTAATTAAATCACATTTATTGGACTTAAATAATTAACCCAATTATATCAATCCACAATATTTATTTGGACTAATATGTTTTAAATTAAATATAATTTGAATTACTTTATAAAGTTTATATTTAATAAATTTGATATGATTACAAATGCCCCTACTTCAAGTCTTGTCAAGATAAAATATCTTTTGGAGACTAGGCTTGAAGTATTAACCAATGATTAACTCAATTTTGAATTAAATATGAAACCGTACTTGCAATTTATTTATTTAAATTAATAATGTCAATAGCTTCAGAAGACTCTAGTGGTGTACGTACTATATGCACTTTCAAATTCCAATACATATAAATGTGATGATTTTGAAAGAATCATCTACATGTTGGTAGGAATTTTTAATTCACTCAAATTTATTAGCTCCACTATTTGCCTTTCCTTATATGACTCCAATAGTGATATACTTTCTCATTCATCCTCATACGCCGCCATTATATTCATTTTATCAGCTGGACCAATACAACAATATTATGTCCTTTTGGAATATAATTGGGAAATTGAAACGTTGTTAACTAGGAGTGAACAACTGCTATTATTTGTCTATAAATAGGACTATGCTCCTCATAACTTAAACACCAACTTATGAGCTTTTGACTGAAATATATTTGTGAGTGGCAACAACAGGTAATTCTCTATTCTTTTGTATTTTCTTTTATGATCTCTTTCATTCTTGTTTATTTTTCTTAGATCAATAGAAGAAATGCTTTGTGGAGGCTACACATTGAATATTTTTTTAAAAAAATCATAATACACGAATTTGGTCTGGAGGTGTGAAAGGATGGATATGCATTTTCGCCCTAAGAAAGGTAACTTTATGGTAATTCTTATGGCGCAAAGGAATGGATATGCATTCCCACCCTAAGAAAGTAATTTCATTGTAATTCTTATGGTTCAAAGGAATGGATATACATTTTTGTCCTAAGAAAGATAACTTCAAGGTAATTCTTATAGTGCAAAGGAATGGTGTCACGAACCGGACCTAGGGTCTAGGAGTGACATGGTGAATGAGAACCCGAAAGTCCCCAAACAAGCCTCAAGTATCCATATTCACATCATCAGTTCGGAAGTGTATACAAACAGTGAATACATAGTTCTAAGGGACGGGGAAGTAGAACTCATGTTATGGGGATGTCATAGGGAAAGGGACTAACATGGATTCATGTAACACATTGTACATAAAGACTAAGGGGCGGTAAGTTTGACTCACTCTATTGGGCGCAATTTAGGACTTCGGATCTTTCACACCATAACAAAAAGCACATCATAATACTCATAGCCAATCCACATAACGATATCCAATAAGAAGCCATACCAATAATGATAAACTTCGAATACAACGCTTAGCATATAAACTTAAAAGAGTCAATAAGATGTCCAACAATGCCTCTAGTCATAAGATAGGACGAGGGCTAAGACATGTCTTGGGCTCACTCTTAAAGCAAATAACATAATCAAAAGCAGCATAGGTAGAGTAATGGTGGCTTGTCCTTGGAAGATAAGACTCACCACAACAAGCAATCTCAAGATCCAAGCTAACTGTTGTATGGTAGATGAAAGTAGTCCACGGTCCCTACAAGGTTAGATCATGTAGGCAGAAGTATGCGTTAGTACGTTTGAATGTACTAAGTATGCGGGCATCCAATGCATATGACTTATCAAACCTGCATTCAATGTTAGATGGTAAGGGCACATAATATAGAAAGAGATATATATAAAAGAAGAGTAGTATACAATATGCCATGAAATCCATAATGCATGAAATGCACTAATGATCATGTATAGTGGGAGCCACTTCAAGAAGGCTCCACACGGACCATGAAGGCTTTCATGAAGCATCACCTTGGCCTAAAACATTCCAGAACCAAAATTCCAAGCTCCATTAAAGTCGTACAGAGTCCAGTTCCTTACATCATCTCCTCCTTGGAACATTCATCCTCGAATGTGCTAGAACAAGGCTTGACTTAGAACATGAAACATCATAACATAAGATATAATGCACATTTCATCACTTGAAAATTATAAAGTCATTAAAACTCATGTCAAAATGTTTTCAAATCATTCAAAATATTTAAAAGTCACTTTCGTGCACATGTCTGCATGTCATGTCATGTCATGAAATTCAAGAGTAAAAGAATTAGGACAACTTTGAAATAAAAGAACCGAATACCTTAGGCTTGAGTAGATTGGAAAAGATGTGGATATCATTTCATCATGTCCAACTACGCCTCCCATGTAGCACTCTCCACATGTTGATTTCTCCAAAGTACCTTAACCGAAGCCACATCCTTGTCACAAAGCCACTTCACTTGCCTATCCAATTCAACCTAAGCTTCCTCATAAGACATGTTCTCCTCAACCTCAACACCCTCCAAAGGCACAATAATACTAGGATCACCAACCAACTTCCTTAGCATAGACACATGGAGGACAAGCTGAATAAAACTCAAATCCAGAGGCAATTCCAACCTATAAGCCACATTCCCAATTCTCTCAATAATCTCATAAGGACCTACATATCGGGGGCTTAGCTTGCCTTTCTTCCCAAAATACATCACACTCTTCATAGATGAGACCTTCACATACACTCAATCACTGACATTAAACTCAAGATCCCTCTTCCTAACATCCGAATAGGACCTTTGGCGACTTTGGGTCATCTTCAACCTCTCCCTAATCAACTTCACCTTCTCTATATCTTCCAACACCAAATCCAGGCCAATCAAAGCAATCTCTTCCAACTCAAACCACCCTATCAGATATCTACATCCCCTACCATACAAAGCCTCAAATGGTGACATACTAATGCTAGCATAAAAGCTATTATTATAAGCAAACTTAATGAGTGGAAGATGATCATCGCAATTACCTTTGAACTCCAACACACAAACCCTCAACATGTCCTCCAAAGTTTGAATTGTCATCTCGGCTTGTCCATCAGTTTGAGGATGAAAGTCGGTGCTCAACTTCACCTTAGTACCAAGTCCTCTTTGAAACGACCTGCAAAAGTGTGAAGTAAATTGGGTGCCACAATCCAATATGATAGACCTAAGCATACCATGCAATCTCACCAACTCTTGGATGTACAACCTTGCATAATCTTCGACACTAAAGGTGGCCTTGACCAGTAAGAAATGAGCCGACTTAGTCATCTGGTCAACAATAACCCAAATTGAGTCAAATTGCCTTTGGGTTCGAGGCAAACCAACCACAAAATCCATGTTCATATCTTCCCCCATCCAAGTAGGAATTTCAATATCTTGAGTCAAACCGCCGGGCCTTTGGTGTTCTACTTTCACTTGTTGACAATTAGGGCATTCGGATTCAAACCTAGCTATATCCTTCTTCATACCATGCCACCAATACTCTTCCCTCAAATTTTGATACATCTTAGTAGATCCCGGGTGACTAGAATAATGAGAGTTATGGGCTTCACTCATAATCACCCTCCTAAGATCATCCCCACATCCGGAACATATAACCAATCTTGATACTGAAGCACACCATCTCCCTCTTGGGAGAAAACCTCTATCTTCTTTTCAGCAACCAATTTTTTCAACTCAACCAATGACGGATCTAGGTCTTGCTTAGCCTTAACTTTAACAACCACAGAAGATTTCGCCCCATTTAGAACATGAATACCACCATCATTAGAGTTGGCCAGCCTAACACCCAACCTAGCAAAACAGCAAACATCCCTTGCCAACTCCTTTTTCCCCTCATCAACATGAGCCACACTTCCCATAGATAGCTTACTAGAGCATTCGCCGCAACATTGGCCTTGCCGAGGTGATATTGTACAATCATGCCATAGTCCTTAAGGAGTTCCAACAACCTCCTTTACCTCAATTTAAAATCCCTTTGAGTGAACACATATTGAAAACTCTTGTGATCGGTGAAAACATCAACATGTACCCGATACAAATAGTATCCCCAAATCTTCAAGGCAAACACCACCCTCGCGAACTCAAGATCATGAGTAGGGTAATTATATTTATGAACCTTCAATTGCCTTGACGCATAAGTTATCACTATACCATGTTGCATAAGTACACATCCCAACCCAATTCAATAAGCATCACAATACACCAAAAACCCATCCAAGCCATCTGGTAGAGTCAAAATAGGAGCCGATGTAAGCCAATCCTTCAAAGTCTAAAATCTTTTCTCACATTCATTTGACTATACAAACTTAACCTTCTTTTGGGTCAACTTAGTCAATAGAGATGCAATAGATGAGAAACCTTCGACAAATCTTCTATAATAACCAGCCAACCCAAGACAACTTCAAATATCTGATGGAGTCAATGGTCTAGGTCAATTCTTCATGACCTCGGTCTTCTTTGGGTCAACCTTAATACCATCAGCAGACACCACATGACAAAAAAAGCCACGGCACCCAACCAAAACTCATATTTACTAACTTAGCATACAACTTCTTCTCCCTCAAAGTCTGGAGAACCAACCTCAAATGATCCATGTGCTCCTGCTCACTTTGGGAATAAATAAGGATATAATCGATGAAGACAACCACAAAACTATCAATGAATGGCTTGAACACTTGATTCATAAGATCCATAAATACGATTGGAGCATTAGTCAAACCAAATGATATCACCACAAATTCAAAGTGCCCATACCTAGTCCGAAAGGTCGTCTTGGGAATGTCACACTCCCTAACCTTCAACTGATGATAACTAGAGCAAAGATCAATCTCTGAGAAATGGGTAGCCCTTGAAATTGATCAAACAAGTTATCAATCCTTGGCAATGGATGCTTATTCTTGATGGTTACCTTATTCAATTGCCTGTAATCAATGCACATTCGAAGGGACCCATCTTTCTTTCTTACAAATAAGACCTGAGCACCCATAGAGATATAGTTGTCCTAATAAAGCCCTTATCCAACAAATTCTCAACTGATCCTTCAACTCCTTCAACTCATCTGGTACCATATGATAGGAGGAATAGAAACAGGTTGAGTATTCGAGAGAAGATCTATGCCAAAATCAACTTCCCTTTCGGGAGGAATACCAGGCAAGTCTTTGGGAAACATATCTGGAAACTCATTCACCATCAAAACTAATTCAAGTGTAAGTGACTCAAACTCCACATCTTTGACCCTCACAATATGATAAATTCACCCCTTAAAAATAATCTTTCGGGCCTTAAGGTAGGAAATAAACCGACCATTAATAATGGAGTCATTACCCTTCCATTCAAGAATAGGCTCATTCGAAAGTTGGAACTTGACTTTTCGGGTTCTACAATCTATAGAGGCATATGAAGCATGCAACCAATCCATCCCAAGAATCACATCAAAATCAAACATCTCAAGTTTCACAAGATCACACAGGAAGACTATATGTAATACAAAAATAGGACAAACTTGATAAAACCTATGAGCAACAATAGATTCACCCACGGGAGTATAGACTGAAAAAGGCTCCTTCAAGATTTCAGGACTCAAATCAAACTTAGAAGCCAATAGAGGAGTCACAAAAGATAAATTGGCACCTGGATCAAGCAAAGCATAAACATCAAAATCAAAGACTTTTAACATACCAATCACAACATCCGAAGCCTCCTAAACCTCTTGGCGAATATGCAAAGTATAGAACCTATTGTTTCATAAAGCAACACCTTGTAGAGCTCTTTGCTGTCCTTAAGCACCTTGAGCCACTTAACCTTGACCTCTCTGAGCATTGTTTGGACAATCAACAACCTTGTGGTTCTTATCACCATACTCGAAGCATGCACCCAACTCTCTCCAATAAGCACAGGAGTGATTCCTTCCACACTTGTCACACCGAGAAAATAATGGACCACCACAAATCATTGCCTTGGGAGGAGACACCCTAATATTAGCAAATTGAGCATTTTAACCTTGTCCCTATTAGAAACGATCATAACTGTAACAGCCCGGACACCACACGTGCATATATTGTCCGCTTTGCCAGCCATGGGTCGCCCATGCACCAGCGCACGGTTTTGTTTCTCCCAGGT
>JAPFFP010000080.1:8525828-8544434 GCA_026153255.1 Solanum medicagineum
CACCAAAAACTTCCAACTCAGATATCATGAAAAAGCTGATAAATCATCTCTGAGTTTTACTTCATATAAATATTATAATAGCAAGAAACAAAATTGTGTATCTATCTCCACTGCTGAGGTTGAATATGTAGCTATTGGATTATGTTGTACTCAGGTTCTTTGGATGATTCAACAATTGAGTGATCTTGATATCAGTGCTAAACCTGCTCAAATTTTATACAATATCTCTAGTACTATTTGTCTGGCTAAAAATCCTGCGCATCTTTCTAGAGCTAAGCGTATTGATATTAAACATCATTGTATTAAAGATCATGTTTTGAATGATAAACTTGAAGTTGTTTTTGTGAATACTGAAAATCAATTGGTGGATAGTTTTACAAAACCTTTGCTTGAAGAAAGATTATGTTTTCTCAGGAAATCATTATATATTATCCCCAATTGTTTTTGACTTTTTGATTAGTATCTTTTCACCATATTAAATGCGTGCATCTATTATTTTACTGCATTGCATGTCTTTCCATTTGTGCCAATTTTTTTGGCTAACTATTTCTTGATATGTGTTGAATTTTTTAAGGACTCTTTGTACCATGGTGCTATGTAATATTGTCTAGCTTTTGTTGTCTATTATTTTTTGTTTCTTTATTGCTATGAAAAAGGGGGAGTGAATGAAGACTAAGTACGAACAAAGTAGTTAGTCGACTACCATGTGCAAGAATTCATTATCTTGTAAAAGAATGGGGGAGCACCTATGCTACCAGTCAGGGGGAGAAAAGTCATGAAGTCGACTATATAATTATACACTCAGGGAAGTTGACTACATTAGTACTAGTATTGTCATCATCAAAAAGGGGGAGATTGTTAGTGCTAATATATTTCGACTGATGACAAATTCAGGAAAACATCAAAAAGGAAACAATCCAGCTAAGGTATGACTTGGAAGCATCTGTCAAGAGCACAATTATTGGAAGAAATCAATGTAACACTAAGCAAGAAAGGAAAACTAATCAGGAAAAATAATCAAGCATATTTGGACTAGAAAGAATCAATCAAATATCAAGTGAGAAAGGAAAATAATTTGGAAAATCAATCAAGCATCTTTGGATTGGAGAGAATCAATTAAGAGATGATTTTTATTGCTGCAAGAATCTGCAAGGTTGGAAATATCTAAGACGATTCTGCTACTGCATTACTTAAAAGCCTTATCCTTGGAAAAAAATCAAACAGCAAATAAGAAGATTATAAATGAAAATTTCGCTATGATTGAGGATCAATCAAGGAAGCGGAAAAGGATCAAAATCTATCAAGCAACTGGAAAACCAAACCTGATTTGGAAGAGCAATAAATGAAGCAGCATGAAAAAAAGAACACATGTTGGTGCCAAAATTATTTTTACTGATTGCAAGGAAATCTCAAGAGAAAAAGAAAATCTGAGGAAACAACCTTCATAGAAAGTAAATGAAAGCAAAAAGGAAAACTCAACTTTGAGAATCAATTCTTATGGAAATCTAAATTTGATGAGGTCAATCAAGAAAAAATAAAAACAAGAATAAGGAAAATATATAGAAGAGATCTGTGCACAGATTATGAAGACACAAGATCAAAGATCTTCTCCAAATAAAGAAGGATCTGCATGATTGAGAAGAATCAGGAAGATTACAAGAAAATCATCTTTCCTTTGCCTTACCTTTATTCTTGGAAAGAGGATTCATCACTACCTCAATCCAAGGATCAAATCCTTTGGGATGCCATCTCTTCAATATAAGGAAGCATCCAGATATCTCATGAGGTATACAAGCTTATTACATTTCAAGCCATTCTTCAATGCTCTTCATCTATAGAAAATCATTGTAAACTTTAGACTAGTTACTGTGAAAGAAAAAGAGAGAGAAAAGAAGAAAAAATTGAAAGAGAGGACTGTATCAAAAGAAAACGAAAAACACACAAAAAGGAGAGAAAATCTTAGTTTAGTTTTAAGTTCTATTTCTTGTAACCGTTACTCCATTAAAGGCTTGAAGAGATATCTCTTGCAACCCAAGGGGAATAGACCTAGGATTCATATTGTATCCAAACCAGTATAAAAACATCTGGTATTAAATTTTTCTTTTACGCACTTTACTATTTGAATATAGGCTTAAGTTAAGAAAAAGGATGAAAATTCAATTCAGCGCCCCCCACCCCTTGCACTTTCAAGTAGGACACATGTATTTCCCTCATTTGGTATAGTGATATATACATAGCCATTAGGTTTTATAAGGAATGCAAGAAGTTTGTATACTCTGCCAGAACCAGAATCGCATCTTATAACATGCCATATCCACCGTGGTATCAAAGATATAAGGAGCCAAACTGATATATAAAAGAATGATGATGCACCTACTAGTCATATATAACTTGAGTACATTATATATTCCTTTAATGTTTATAATAGAAAAAGGAGTACGTCCTTCATGCATTGATCTCAGCATTGCGATAGCCAGTAAGACCAGACTATTTAGATCCTCGAGCACATGGTCTAGGCCTGTGTATTAAAGTTTGGAGGTCAGTGGGATAAATTTTTTCCTTTAGTTAAGTTTGTGTACAAAAAATATAACCACTCCAGTATCCAGATGGACCTATTTAAGGCCCATATGGTAGGCGTTGGCGTGTTTTGGTTGCTTGGTGTTTGATTCCTTAGAGCCTATTCTATCTCTTTTTGTTCTTAAATTATTGCTTCGACTAGTTTCTTCCCGTTATACCTATTACTTGATGTTTCGAGTTATGGGTTGACTTGCCTACTGGTGGGTTATGGTAGGTGTCATCATGACTCAAGATATCGAGTTGTCACAAATTATAGTAGAAAAATTTTATTTGACTCCATTGAGATGCACCTTAGAGAACACATCGCGTTCAATTCTTTTTCGGGAATAAATTTTGTATTTATTTTAGATTGAAATGCTAATTAAAAAGAGTGTAGAATAATATGCATTTAAAGAACTTTTTAATATATATTTTTTTAATAACTAGAATGAATGTTATATCACATGTTATAATATGTTAAATTACAATGATAACATAAGGATATTTATATCAACAATGTATAGTGCTAATTTACATTGCAACTACTTTTTATGATCTTTCTTTTGGTTCTTCATTTAAGAACTCGATCGTTTGACCACAATAATTATTCACATGTTGTAAAACACTTTTCACTTTATTCAATCATCAGTGTTTAACCATGAAAATCATAAATCCAACTTGAAGTTATATTTTAAATTTTGAAAATAACTTATTAAACATTTTCCAACAAACTTGTCAATAGAACTACATAGATTCAACTCAGAATGGTACATCTCCACAAGTTTTTTTAGAATTCTCATGTCTTACTTGTCGTTCTACATAAATACGATATTTTTGTTTACCATTTCTTTTTTTACACCTTGATTTTAGGGTCTAGCTCCAGATTTCGGAATGGATCTCTTGTTTCTCTTAATGTTCTTTGTAGCTACTTTTTTCAATGGAATATTAATGTCCAAAGGCAGAAGTACTTCTTCCAATTCATGCCACTCAAGATCTTCAGTTTCCCCATCTTCATAATTCACCTTGAACCAACCAGTTTCCTCATCAAATTTAGAAACTTTCCCATTGCAATACTTGTCTCCAAATAACTTGCAAACTTCTCTGCCTTCGAACGATTGAGCAAAACCAGCATTCTTATGTGATTCGGCATCAGTAACTATTAGGCAGGGCAAAAGTATGTCAGCATTTGAAGAAACCAGAGGCAACCCATTAATAACAACAGCTGGCTCTCTGGGGATCTCAAACACTACAGGTGATAAAGACTCCTCCACGTTACATTCTTTGCGCGAAAAATCCATTTGGAGTAGTCCTTCTAATCAACCCTATGAATAGATGATCAAATTTCTGTTACACAATGGAGGTTTGCGCTAGCAGATAACAAAAACAATTGACTGAAACATCAATTAATATGAAAATAACAATTTCAACACTTGATAATTAGATGTTTTTTAAAGCAAAACTAGAGGAAGATAGTACCCAAGATGCTAGATTCCTAGCAGCTTTCGCAAGCATACAACTAGCTGGTAAAAAGTGAGAAGTATAACCATGTGAGGAAACTATAAATATTGATATATGTAATATAATGAGACTCTCAAATGACCTTGCTGATTAATTGATAAAAAATGAAGCATGGGAGAAGTACAAGCAATGTATCTAGCAATCACATAACCATGAATTCCCATAAAACATCTTCCTGGAGAAATTTTTTATGACGCTTGACACCATTAACCAATCCATAGCGTATAATACGGTTGGGGGTGGTTTGATCGAATAGACTTACAATCGAATAGGCAAGATGCTAGACAAGGTTACTAGGCATAACCATGCATGTCTCATCAGATTACACTGGAGTATATCTAACACTAATCCTTCTCTTACTACTCTTTTCAATAGAAATCGGGATTGAGGTTAGATGATCACTGGTAAGGGTACCAGTACTGAGCGCGAGAACTACCAAGGGAAGAAGTCCAAGGACAGCGGAGTCAATTCTACAAGGCCAATGAAACCAAGTTTACCAAGGATAAAATAACTGGAATATTAATTATATTAATCAGAGTTCAAACCCATATGTCCTTCCATGAGGGATGACATCAAACTCGCAATAATGTTCAAATGGTTCCGCTCTTGAGAAAAACAACACAAAAATTAAAAGTACGATTGAAAGGTTGTTGCAAGGACAAGATAAGTAATGAGCAGTTGTTCAAAGTATGTGTAAATTTTAATGTTCTCATACCGACCTTATTGAAAAATGTTAAATATGGATGCGTGACCTACCTGGTGAAGAAAATATACCGCAAAAGGGAAATTTCCAAGAAAAATTATCGATCCCAATAACAATGAAAGTGGAACTGTGAGGAAGTCACCAAAACCGATGAAAAAGTATGCTGATGGACATTAGCGTGCTTTGGAATTCTAGGTTGGAGACAAAGTGTTGTTGGAACTAACTCCATAAGTCTCAAAGAATAAATAGTAAGAAAATTCATCATGTGCTGATTTCAATATATTATGGACCTTTTGATGTTGTAGAAAAAGTGGGTGAAGTCACTTATCGACTGAATTTTCCAGAAAGACGAATGATACACCCTACATTTCATGTGAGCTATCTGAATTCTTTTCGAGAAGATGTCGAGGATCCAACAAGGTAAAAAACTAGATATGCTCCTCCTATTGTGCAGACACAGTTTTGGGAATAGATTGAGAAGATTAAGTTATCGTAGGACCTTGGGACATAGTAAGAAGGATAGGCAGACAGAGTTCCGATTTCAATGGAAAGGAAAGTAGGCATGTGATGCAACCTGACAGAAAGGATCATCATTGTGGTAGTTTGAAGATGAAATTCAAGATTACTTGGATGCTGGCTCATCGAGGATGATGAGCTCATCTAGTGGCGGAAGTTCGTTAGACCCTCAGTTTGATGGTTCGAGTGGCTCGATCTTGGCTAAGAATTTACATCATGAACCTAGCCATGTCCCAATGACTTTGGTCAAGATTAAGTTCAAGTGAAGGAAGTACTTCGCATTAGCATGGCCAAGGCATGTAAGGTAGGATGTGGCTAAGTCATAACAAGGGCTAGGCTAGCCAAGGCAAGGCAAGGTTGTGGTCGTGGAATAATCGTGGCCAAATAGGTTTGAAGCCAAGTGATGGACAAGGATAATGGCTTGGGGAACTTGACCAATATGGAAAGTTGTGAAGGGAAGGACCTGGGCATATAGAGAAGGCACATGGGCAGGTACGAAGCTGGGCAACTGAGGCAGTGTTTTAACACCAGATTTGAAGTTTGCCCATGTGTGCCTTGCATATGTGTAGGCAGTTGGGCAATTTTGGCAATTACTAGACATTATAGGCTTGTGAACCATTGTAGGCTTGTCAGTATTATAGGTAAGGCTTGTAAATCGAATTTTAAATTGTTGCCTATCAAGTAGGGATGTCAACTGAAAACTGTGGCATATGACTGGGTGCTAGGGCCTATCCAAAGGAACAGGTAGACCAGTCTTAGGCAGAATTTAGCCTTGATGAATTTTGTAAGGCTAAATATTTGTGTGCTTTCTTTGTGGCATGTGTTAAATACAATGTTGGGACATGTTCTTGTACACGCTTGGTTTGTCCTAAATTCATAGTCATTGACTAAGTGCTAAACTAGATCAAGGCAAATGAAAAGGGCTAAGTCTAAGGGTACTAGACCGCCTAAGTTGGCTAGGTCATAAGGTTTGACCTCATTAGAGGCGCCATCATGGCCTAGGTTGGGTCGTGAAAATTACTCTCCAACTCCTTAACTAATTCATTGTTTAAAGACTTTTCACAATCCTACTTTTAGACCTCATTTGTTTACATTTAATAGAGGTTTGAATCTGAATGGGTTTATACATTAGATTGATGCGTACATTTGATTTTATTAAGATTTGAAGAACTTAACTGGTCTAAATTTGTTTAGAATGTATTTATAATATCATTAAGAGGTGTCCTTGTGTGCATACTATTCACCATCACTAGCTACCACTAAGGGCGGACCTTAGCTTTGGTAAGGGGGTTGATCCGAACCCGCTCGGCAATAATATCCACTGTATATATAGGGTAAATATTCTATATTTTCGTATATATATTAAATTTGAACCTTCTAAATAATATGGAAAGTCTCGTATAGTTGTAGATTTCTATTTAAATGAACTCTCACGCTCAGGGTTCGAATCCCACTTAAAGCACTATTTTTTTAGCCTTTCTTAGTTTTATTATATTTTGAAACCCTGGAGTTAAAATTCTAGATCCGTCACTGGCTACCACCACTAATCACTACTTCCATCTCAACAACCATCACTACCATTGTTATTGTGAACTACCTTTACCCTTTTCTTCACAACAACCAATTTTATTAACCATTATTGTCAACTGCTACCATAATTTTCTCTATCAGTATAATTATATTAATTATATCAGTTAGCTCCACCTCCCGAATTTGTATGACGGTCGCCACCTTTACCATCAACTACAGTTAATTTCTATTGTCAACAAACTCTGCATCACAACTAGCACCACTAAAAACTACCAACATTCATTCTTCGATCACCATATGCCTTCACCTATACCAGTTTTATCATCCACAACCACCATTATGGTCAATCTTTACTATCAACCACCATCATCACTAATAGAACCATAGCCAACTACCACAAATACATTATCAACTACTACATATTCTTTGGTTACCACCATTAACCAGCTTCACCATTACAACCACAAACAGCAGTATTAATAACGGCTAGCAGATACATCCCTTTTAGGACTCCTATTACTTGTAGGACTCATTAAATTAAATTTGTACCTATCAGCTTTCTTACCTTTAGAATTGTAACAATTTAGATTTCTCTAAGTTATTATTCATTTTCAGCCTTGTATGTAATACACTGGCTATATAAGAGCCGACATAGCACTCAATAAAATGTATACACGTTCATCTGCTACAGGCTGTTCTCTTTCTCTTTATGGTATTCAGAGCCTGATTGCTTTAACGAGCTTGATCCTTTTTTCCCTCCTCCCAGGCCACCTAAATCAATCCTAATGGCCGCCAATACAAGTGTCGTCAATACTGACAACATATATGGTTCAAACATCATTGTCCAATCCAATCTAGTCACTCAACTCCCAACCAAACTTGCTAGTAGCCATAACTTTTCATTGTGGAAGGCTCAGGTGTCCATGCTTGTACTTGGACACAACCTCTTTAGACATCTTGATGGATTAATCTGAGCTCCTTCTAGAACCATCTCTCAAAACAACCTCACAGTATCCATTCCTGCTTATGTTTCCTGGTTTCAGTAGGATCAACTTATACAAAATCCTATCTTGGCAACTGCGGATGCGATCGTTGGCAATACAGTCGCTTCTACTCAAAATTCCAAAGCTGCTTGGGATGCCTTGCATACTGCTTATGCAAATAAATCTCAAACATGTATCTTTATTCTTAGAGACGCGTAGCCTGCCTCTCCAAAGACTCCCATCCTATTGCAGACTATCTCCATCAAGTTCGGTCTCTTTGTGATGAACTTGCCACAACTGGTTCCCCCATTTCCAATAAAGAACTGATTGTCAAGTTTCTCACTGGCCTCGAATCTAACTTTCGAGAAATCTCAGCCGCTATTCGTGCTCGAGATTCTACAATTCCCTATAAAGAACTATATGAAAAGCCCCTTGACCATGAGATTTTCTTCAGCATGAGGAATCCAAAAGATGTCTTCTGTTCCAATCATTGCCCACATTGCTCAAGGAACTTCTTCAATTCTTACCTGTTACGGCTCCACCAATAGTCAGAACAATATTCGATGATAAAATGCGCAAAATCAACAAAATCCTAATCCATTCCGGCGCAACAATAAACAGAAGCAGTCTCCCAGCAACAACCTCTACTGCCAACTTTGCGATCGTCGAGGCTACACTGCTCGTGTTTGCTGAACACACTCTCACAATCATCTTTAAGCACGTGCTAATTATGCAACACACCTCCAGAAGCAGTCAGCTCCATGGATCGCTGACAGTGGTTCAACCCACCATATTGCCTTAGACACTCAAACTCTAACCACTACGCACGACTACCACGGCTCGGAGGAGATCGTCATGGGTATTGGTAATACCATTCTAATCTCTCATACTGGTAATGTAAACTTTAATGCATCAAATCACCAAGTCCAACTTCATCATATTCTTTGCTTTTCAGCTATTAAAAATAATTTGATATTTGTATCTAAGTTTTGTCAAGATAATAACTCTTTTATGGAATTTTTTCCTTTCTCTTACCTTGTGAAGGATCTGACTATGAGAGCGCCATTGGCTTGCGGATGGAATAAAAATGGGCTATATAAGTGGCCAGGGGGGAATGTTGATGGTCCACTAAAATGCAACGATGCTGTTTCATACAACCTATGGCATCGACAATTAGGCCACCCTTATCTTCAATTTCTAAAAAAGTTTTTGCATGACGTTTCCATTCCAGTAGTTGGTTCCAAAGCTAATACTATTTGTCATTCTTGTTATCCTAATAAAATTCATAGGATGCCTTTTTCTAAAAGTTCTTTGAATAGTGCCAAACCATTAACTTTACTTAACAATGATTTGTGGGGGCCGTCTCCAGTTCTATCGATTGACAAAAAATGATACTATGTTCTATTTGTTGATCAGTTTTCAAGATATATATGGTTGATCACACTGAAAACTAAAATAGAAGTTCTGGATATTTTCAAAAGCTTACATCTTATGCTAAAAAAACATTTTAACACAAAAATTTTATCCTTTTAAACTGATGGTGGTGGTAAGTTTCAAAAAATTAGATTCCTGTCTAAAAACACATGGAATTGAACACTTAGTGTCCTCCCCCCCCCCACACACACCACAAAGGGTTGCCTTAGTTGAATGCCGACATCATCATGTCATCGAGACAACCCACACCTTATTATACCAAGCATCCTTACCTTCAATGTTTTAGAGTTATGCTTGTCAACAAGCTATTTATTTGATCAATAGGATGACTAAACCAAATCTACAAAAAAATCACCTTTTGAAATCCTATTTCAAACTGTGCTTAATTATGATTCCATCAAAGTTTTTGGATGTTTGTGCTACCCATGGCTCATACTCCACTCCTCTAATAAATTGGAACCTCAATCCACACCATGTGTTTATTTAGTTTTTTCTAATAAATATTGTAGAAATTAGTGTTTTGACATAGTTAATTCCAAATTATATTTATCCAGGGATGTAATATTTTTGGAAGACAATTTCCTTTTCGAAATATTTTTTCAAGGTTTAATAATAAATCTAATGTTTCTTGGGATAATATTTCACTAGAAAAACAAGCCAAGGAGCATGGTAATTTAATTTCATATCCCTCATATCAACTCCCTCCACCAGTAACTACGTTGCCAACGACACTCAACGCCCGCAAGCTATCTTCTCCACTCCAAATGGCATCCCTCCACAATCAGGTAACATTCCTTCTCACATCTTAACTTCCACATCTTCACCCTCTACACAAGTTCCGCCAAAATAGAGAACGAATCCTTTACCAACACCTCAAACATTGCCTTCACGGCACTTATCACATATCATAGATGAGAAAGACCACCCATTGCAAGCCAAACTCTAAATCCTCAAAATTCATCTGCTTCGGCACAAATTCAGCCACATATGGCTTCCTTCTCCCTCCTCTAGCATCTCCTATGACCCCCGACCCACCAACCCAGCCCCATCCAAACCTTCCTGACACCAAAGTACACACAATGACTACAAGATCATAGAATCATAGCCTTAGACCTCATCAATTTCTCAGAACCACTACACTGTCTCCAAAAATCCCTACCACTCATAAGCAAGCCAAGCTAATTCCTCAGTGGAAAGTGGCAATGCATGTCGAATTTGATGCTCTTGTTCGCAATCATACTTGGGATTTAGTTCCATCTGACTCTTCCAAAAACGTGGTATTTTGTAAGTGGTTATTTCGAGTTAAATACAAAGCTGATGGTTCTATTGATAAATAAAAGTCTCGTTTGGTGGCCCAGGGTTTACATAACACCCTGGATTTGATTACTATTCCACTTTTAGTCCAGTAATTACTTCTACCACTGCCCATTTTGTCCTGACTATCACCACTCAACTTGAATGGCTTGTTCATCACTAGATGTTAACAATGTGTTTTTGCAGATTCGTCTTACTAAAGAAGTATACATGCAACAACCATCAGGATTTGAAAACTCTGGCACTGCTACCCATGTATGTCATCTTTAGAAGGCATTTTATGGTGTCAAATAGGCCCCTCGTACTTGGTATACTGAACTCACAAATTATCTCCTTACTCTGGGTTTTGTTATATCACTTTCTGATTCCGCACTCTTCATTATGCATAAAGCTGGAAATAATTTATATATTTTAGTTTATGTGGATGATATCATAGTGACTGGTAATCACCAAAAATGTGTTCATTATGTCATTGAGGCTCTTTCTCACCAGTTTTCTCTGAAGGACTTAGGGCCTCTTCATTACTTTCTTGGTATTGAGGTGATTCATTCTTCTATTGGTCTTCTTCTTTCTCAACAGAAGTACATGAGGGATCTACTACATGAGGTAGTTATGGATAATTGTAAAGGTGTTTCCATACCTATGACATCTGCTATTGTTTTTGATCTCTCGTCTGATGATCATCTACTTGATGGTTCCTTATATCGTTGCATCATTGGTGAACTTCATTACCTTTCCTTCACCCGTCCGGACATAGCTTTTGCTGTCAGTAAATTGTCACAAGCTATGTATCAGCCATTTATGTCTCATTGGCTAGCTCTTAAACGACTTCTCCGCTATCTCCGTTCAACTACCTCCTTTGGTGTACTGATTGCCAAGTAAACTGTTCATAGATTGCTTGCGTACTTCGACTCAGATTGGGCAGGGGATGCTCATGATTGGACATTCGCCACTTGTTATGTTATTTATCTTGGGTTTTTTTCGATTTCTTGGTCTTCAAAATAGCAGCCTTCCATTTCTTGTTCTTCTACAGAGGTAGAGCATCGGGCCGTGCTACTATTGCTTCTAAACTAACTGCTAACCCTTCTTCTTTAGGAGCTTCAATTTCCCTTGACTGCTATTCCAAGAATTCTTTCTGACAATATTAGCACCATTATATTTGTGCAAATCCTGCTTTCCGTAGCCGCATGAAGCATGTGGCCATCGATTTCTATTTTGTTCATGAGCAAGATGAGCGAAAACAGCTTGAAGTTGCCAATTGACATGTTGCTGATCAAATTGCAGATCTTCGTACAAAGCCTCTTCCGCGTGCTCTTTTCAGCAACCTTTTCTCCAAGTTGGGTGTATTAGACCTCGACATCAACTTGCGGGGGTGTAATAATGGCTAGCAGATGTATTCTTTCTAGGACTTTTATTACTTGTAGGACTCTTTAAATTAAAGTTGTACTATCAGATTTCTTATCTTTAGGATTGTAATTACGTATATTTCTCTAAGTTGTTATTTATTTTCAGACTTGTATGTAATACACTGGCTATATAATAGCCAACACAACAATCAATAAAGTATATACACGTTTCATCTGCTACTAGTTGTTCTCTTTCTCTTTACCTATCAGTCTACCCTTGTGATAGTCACCACAACACCAACCACCTTGATATGCTATCAAAATACAACACATTTGATGCCGAAAATAAGGGATTTTTCATGTCCTTAATGCAACTTTTTATGGTTTTTTTATAAAGGAAAAAGACATATGCCAAAGGATCCCCACTCCTTTGGACGGTCAGGGGTTGAGCAACACCCCCAAGATTTATTATAAATAGAAGAAACAACCCGAAATACAAAGAAGGGGGACATAAACCTTACCTCCAGCCTATGGTGGTTCAAAATTATGGATTTTATGTGTTTTTGTATTGTTCTTGTAGAAAATACAGGTTAGCATGATTTTGGGAAAAAATTGCAGATTTGGATGAACTTCAGGACATACGAGTCATAACCCAAGCTACGAGTCATAATATACCCTCGTAGCAAGAAACAGTGTTCAAAATTATGAATTTGCAAAGTGAAGGTCAGCTATACGAGGCCAGCCTATGAGTCGTATGTCTCGCTATGACTCGTAGGAAGGGGCCTTGTTGCGTGAAATAGCAAGAACTGAAACTAAGGACTATGAGAAGACACTATGAGTCATAGATCAGACCATGACTCATAGCAATGGATCATAGTAGTCAAGTCCAAAATACTAAGTGTTGACTATGAAAGCCTGACTACGACTCATAGGCCACCTTACGATTCGTAATTGCGAACCGTACATGCTGCTAGCTGTATTTTATATTTTATTTTTATGGTCTTTTTGTAAATAGCATAAATAGATAATGATAGGGTTACTGAAAGGGAGATTTGACACTTTACAGATTGTACATCAGCTTTGAACATTCTTATAGAACTTTTCTAGGGTTTAGTATAGATTTTAGTATTTTACTCAACTTCCATTAATCCAAGCTTGTAGTTTCAACATCAAGGTGTTTTTGTGCTTCATTATTCTTCGATAATCTCTAAATCATGTTTATTCCAACCATTGTTTGTGAGTTTGCCCTAGTTATGAGTAGCTAAGCACCCCCAACATAGAGTTGTGGGAACCATGAGGAGTTGACTTGTGACAACCCGGATTTTGTGTATTTCTTTGATTGGGTATTTGTCTATTTTCTTTAATTTCAAATGTTGTTTGGTGGTGGACAATACCAAACCCTGCTTACTTTCACAATCCCAACCAATGTAATGACAAATAGGAAAAGGCAAGTGGATGACAGGATTCGATTGATGTATTCTCGTCTAATCAACAAAACCTGACTAAGGGGAGGTTCACTGGAACAAATGGGTAATGGTTAGTTGACACGCCATGGTTGCCGACCAAATGCCATGGTGAAATTTGACTTTCACCTTCACAAGAGGTCTGGAAGAACCTATGTTACCGTCCTACATGAAAAGTCTCAATTAGGGTTATGTCATCCGGGGTATTTGAGTTAACGAATCATGAGGAACACAATTCCCAAGTTGTCCCTCAAATTGATTGTCTTCTCACATTAGTGTATAGTATTTTTATTTGTTCTTCACTTTAAAATTACAACCCCCCCTATTTTTCATAATATAGTGATCGATGCTTGAAATATTTATTAGTGGATCAATATAGTCAAGCTCCATATTCCCTGTGGATTCGACCCTAACCTTTGGTTAGGTTTATACTTGACTATGACTGCTTTACTGTTGGAGCATGAACATCACACCTCCACTGTCACAACTATGACTACTATTATTACTAGACACTAAAAAACAACTATTACTATTACCAACACTACTACAAACTATCTCCGCCATCACTAGTAAGAACAAGTATTTAATGTTTTAATCTAGTATTAATGTTATTTTATTTAAATTATATTTTTATCCTGTACATATTAACAAAATATTATATATATATATATATATATATATGTATATATTAGACATTAAAAATAAGCAATCTTAATGATTCAGTGTTCAAATTCCAAGACATCTTACTCATTTATATGTGCATTCAGATTTAGACGTATAAATCTTAATGAAAACGAATGAAGCCTTAATCTCCCACTCAAATGTTAATGTAAACAATGGGAGGCAGAATACATATACTGAATCCTTAAATACATACAAAACGCTTTAAAAGACATAAAATTATCATCATCATCATTACATCCTAAAACTTTAAGGACATAAACAAGGTAAAAAGATAAAGTAGTGACTATTCTCACCTCTAATGATTTGTTGATGATTGTGTCGATGCTTCGACACTGAGAGTAGTATGTTTGCTGCAAAACTTTATAAGCACAATATTTAGTGTTTTCCTTTGTCTTTTCTCTAGATTTAGAAAGTCTTATAAATATTTTTTTCTTTAGTTTGATTTTTGCATGAAAAATATCAAATACAAATAAAAAATAAAATAATAAAAAAATAAGGAAGAGTTTCATTCATTTTGGGTTGAAAAGGGAAAGGAAGATGATGTTGAATTATGTGGAAGAACATGAATGGTCTAGTAAAAATTGAAATCAGTTACACTATATGTGTTTGTTTTTTAGATTATAGAGATTGAAGTTAAAAAGACTAAAATGGCATATTAATTAGGAGATACGTGGATTTTAAAGATTTTCTAAATCAGTCATCATATCTCCTCTCTAATTAATATTTCCCCCCTGCCCAAAAAATTAAATTACTGAAATACAAATTAGAACACTTGGCGTGTTTGTACACGATCAATATATGGTATCATTGCTTTTTCAATGAATTCACGAACAACAACAAAAATAATAGTATACCCACCTCTAATGATTTGTTGATGATTGTGTCGATGCTTCGACACTGAGAGTAGTATGTTTGCTGCAAAACTTTATAAGCACAATATTTAGTGTTTTCCTTTGTCTTTTCTCTAGATTTAGAAAGTCTTATAAATATTTTTTTCTTTAGTTTGATTTTTGCATGAAAAATATCAAATACAAATAAAAAATAAAATAATAAAAAAATAAGGAAGAGTTTCATTCATTTTGGGTTGAAAAGGGAAAGGAAGATGATGTTGAATTATGTGGAAGAACATGAATGGTCTAGTAAAAATTGAAATCAGTTACACTATATGTGTTTGTTTTTTAGATTATAGAGATTGAAGTTAAAAAGACTAAAATGGCATATTAATTAGGAGATACGTGGATTTTAAAGATTTTCTAAATCAGTCATCATATCTCCTCTCTAATTAATATTTCCCCCCTGCCCAAAAAATTAAATTACTGAAATACAAATTAGAACACTTGGCGTGTTTGTACACGATCAATATATGGTATCATTGCTTTTTCAATGAATTCACGAACAACAACAAAAATAATAGTATACCAACTGTAATCCCATAGGTTATGTTTTCGAAGGATATATTGTGTGTAGATCTTATTCCAACCTCAAGAAAGTAGACGACAGTCTGTTCCACTTAGACACCCAAACTTAAAATGGAATGGACCTTCCAAATAGTACTACTAAAGAAAAAGGAGCCAGCCTTCCACTAACAGCATAAGCGTCGCTTATTCATGTCTCATAACCATAAGAAAAAAGAGTCCTGCCTACAGATTATTTAAGCACCTATATTTTAGAACATATATTCATCGTGACTTCCATCCAAAACATCTCCGGTTCCTTCCTTACAAATTGTCTATAAAACACATGCTAGAATCGCTCCCCATATTTCATCCACCCTCAGTGCCATACAGATCAACAAGCTGCTTAGTGACTCTTTTTATAGTAGACTAATCACATATTTTATCCCAAAAATGCACAGATAGTGCATCTAATATCTATAAATGAGTCGCCAGTTAGAAAATAAGTAAACTAATTCCTTGTCTGTTTTTCATTAGCATAACCAGAAAGAGAAGTGCCTTAACAAAATCTGTTTAGGTTCTAACATGCTATCATCTGCAATCGCTCAAGTTTAATGAGGGTATACAGTACATAGAAATATCTTATTTTTCCATTTGCCGCTGTTTCCATCTAGCTGACTTTGAACATTATAACATTAGTCATATGTTTATTAAGGTTGAAACTTTTTGTGCAGATTGAAGCATGACAATGGTAAAGAGGTCTTGTAGCATTTTTGGGCTTTGAGAGCATCACAATCTGGTTATTGGTAGGTAGAGGATATGAATTTAAAGAACTGTACCAGTGCCAAACAACTAAGAGAGAGCTCCGAGAGATCTAGTACTTATCATTAGTCTTGTAAAGTCCCACTTTGGGTTGAAGAAATGGGTCGTGGTCTCCTTTTATATTTTTTGAGATCTTAGTACTATGAGCTAGCTTTTACGGTTGAATTACGCCACATTGTGTTTCTAGATGTTGGGGCCCCATGTTATCTAGTTTCTTGATTATGGATTTATACAGTGTCCTAATTTGTAGTGTATATCCAAGAGAGCATTGTAGTTGTTTGGTGATGCCTGGTTTCTAGGGTAAAATGCCGTATAGAGCAAATATCATGAAAAAGCTGATCAATCATATGAGGTTTGGTTCATATAAACACTATAACTCATAAAGAATCTGCAAAAGCAAAGACAAAATATATTATCTCGATTTCTTGCCTTCTAACACCAAATCCCTTCTAGGTTTTCCAACAAAAGTTAACAAAACAAAATTGTAATCCATGTGACTAAAGTAGCAGGTTAAGCCACAACTAAAGCAACCACCATTGAAAGAACCCCAAAAACTACCCCTAGTAACACAAATGCATATAGAGCATGCGGAATTTGCTGAAATAATTGATTCGAGCAAACACAATACTGATTTCAAGAAATTCCAAGAAATCAAATGCAAGACTATGTATCAGGAACATAGAAGAGATTATTGATTCATTTTATTGTTGTTTTGGTGATGTTCAAATAATTGGGGCTTCTTGTTCGTCGGTTCTCTGAAAATTTACGCTATTACTTATTCCCCAGTTTGAATTCTTCCATGGAAAGATGAAAACTGAAAAATTAAATTCAAGGTTAAAGACCAAAACGGCGAATTACCTATGGAAAACAAAGAGTTGTAGTAATAGTTGAAGGAAATGGAAGAGAAAAAGTTGAAGAGCGTATTCTTTAGTACTATGTTTCTTCAATAGATGAAAGTGGTCGGTGAGATCTGCCAATGCATGCTACCTACATAACCACGTGGAGGGAGATAACAATAGGGTTATAACTGAAATGACTAAAATGTCCTAATCACTAATAAAAATGTCCAATAGCAGCCATGTTGATACCACAACTCTTATTTACTCCCTCTTCTGATATAGTACTAAAATAACGTAAAATAGTTATAAGTCGCAATACTTATCAACATAAAATTTTAAAATATATGCATAAAATCTATCAGTGTAACATAAATCGAAACAAAATATTAACTTGTGTTTGACC
Organism: Solanum medicagineum; assembly: GCA_026153255.1. Classification (NCBI taxonomy): domain Eukaryota; kingdom Viridiplantae; phylum Streptophyta; class Magnoliopsida; order Solanales; family Solanaceae; genus Solanum; species Solanum medicagineum. The sequence goes on from JAPFFP010000080.1 coordinate 8,543,334, forward strand.
TGTGTTGATATTAATTTCAATATCTAGTATCATCAAATATTATTAAAAGTGGAAAGCCCCAACCTCAAAGTTGAATTACCAGTTTTTCCCCCACTTTAATATTGTTTACATCAATAGTTAATCACTAAATTATTAAATAAAAAAAACTTTAATTAAATTAATAATTTTAACTTTACTGAACAATATACATGAAGAACTCTTACATCCTTTCACCAGTGATTTAGCTTTAATTTTTTCAACTTTCCGTTGAAGTTTTGCCATTAAGATTTCATACGTTTACACTTCATAAAAGTGTCCTTATCACATGAAAGTTTTTGGGGAATAAATGTCATGCAATTATAGTGTTCCACTATTGATTTAACTTTAATTTTGGCAACTTTCAGTATTACTTTTGCCATTATACTTCCATATGTTTACACTTCACATAAAGTGCCCTTATCACATGAAAGTTTATGGGGAATAAATGTCATGCAAATACTTGTTAAATAACATCTGAATAATTATTATATATGATGATAGCCTCTTTATCTTCTCTATTTCAAAATATAAAAGTGGCCAATGATGTGTATTGCCTCCATCGCTCCTTTCTAACCAAGCCATTATCAATTCAAAAAACTTTCTTCCTAGGTAAGAACATTGTTTTTCTTTTCAAGTATTGCATATGTTTCTCTATTTGTATTGTACAATTAATTTTCCAATATTAAATTAGGTTAGTCTATTCTTTCTTTGTTATTTTTTTAATATTATTGTGGGGATATTAAAAATATGCTCTTCCCTTACATACTTTTTCTAGAATTATTATCAAGAATGTGCACATAAAATTATACAATTATTGCTTGCTTGAAATTTTAATAACCGATCTGTCTAACCATATTTATGATTTGGGAGGATGCTCCCCTAATGTTTTATTCCATATTTAAATCACTCTCTCAGTCTTTCCTTCTTTTTGTTTTTTCAATTGACTCTCTATCTTGTTGGTTTTTTATGCGTAATTTCTTAAGGAATTTGACATTCTTAAATGTTATGCTTCTTTTCTTTGTGCAGCCTCTCTTTCAGCACAGTCCTTCACATAATCAGCTTCTCTTTTAGCAGCTTCGTACT
>JAPFFP010000080.1:8544534-8570855 GCA_026153255.1 Solanum medicagineum
TACACACACACACACACACACTAGTCCCCTCTTTTTCGGACCTTTTGAATCTCTGTTACTGCAACTGAATGGTGATAGTGGCCTTTATATATCATACCGTTAAGGTTGAAGGTGAGTCTAATTTAAAAGTTTTACAATTTGAAAGGTCAATTAATTAAGAAATCAAAAGATAAAAAATAGGACTTATAGAAGTTACGATGATTTATGATCTATGAATTTAAAACAATTAATTTTGTAAAATGTGAATGTCATTTGCGTGAGCATTAAAATACCACTTCATTTCTAAAAACGTTTGATTCATGTAATTGACAAAATTACTTAATAGTTTTGTTTTTTAACTGAAGGAGCAAATTAAAACTATTAAATTAGATATTTGATTTATCATAGGAGAATTTATAAAGGAACAAATTGAAGTAACTCAACTTTATATGGTTATTTTGGTATTTCAACTTTCAATTTTTTTTGTTCCCACTTTTAGTAATATATATATATATATATATATATATATATAAATTTGAATATTAAAGAATAACATAAATTTTTGCATATATAATACAATATGATTAATATTTAATTAGTTGGATAATTTATAATATTTTAATTTCATGCATAATTAATTAAAATTGATATTTAGTTAGTAGTGGCATAAGGGCAAATAAGTAATGGCATAAAGGCAAAAGGGTAATCCAACTTTGAGGTTAGGATCTTCCCACTTTTAGTTATACTAGCTTTTGGCACGTGCTTTGCACGTGTAGCCCGTACTAATTCGTGTTGATTCATTCGAATTTATATATATTAAACATTCATGTAGTGAGTAATAAAAAATATAACTATAAATATTACAAGTTTATTTTACAAAATAGTCTAGGTGTTTCATGAATTATTATTGATAAATTATTTGATAAGTTTATTATCAATGTGTAGATGAGTTGATATTAAGTAAATTTTAAGATTGAAATTAGTTGGATTTGCATAAGAGGTGAAGAGTTTATTATTTATGTTATTAGGGACAAATATATATGATATGAGGGAGCACGAATTAATTGATTCTTCAAAAGAGTTATAAAAATAAAAATTCACGTACAAAATCATTATAATATAACTCAAACACCACAATCATTATATAACAAATTCATAAGAAATGGAGTTTTTCCATATGTCCGTTATCAAACACAAAATATTAAGATACAGAGAAAAGGTCAAAAAGAAGAAAAAAGTTAAATGATTTTGTACGCGATAAAGTATGTCATCTCACTTTGTTTCTCTCTCTTTCTCTTTCATTTTGTACGTGTGTTCCATGTTAATTTGTGCTGACTTATTCAAGAAATATATATATTACATGACATCGACTCATCTATACAGTGATAATAAATTCGTCAAACTTCCCATCAATAATAATTCATGAAATATCTAGACTATTCCACAAAATGAACTTGTGATTTTTATATGAAATCAAAATTATAGACGTAAACTTGTTTTTATCGAAAGAAAGATAATTTGTAGACACATATAATATTTAATCTATAAAAAATTTATCACAAAGATAATGATATATTTATTACTAATTTTTCATGATCTTAAACGTCCTCTAAATCACAATTGCTCCAAGAAATATCCATTAGAAAGATGACTTAATAATATCTTCATAATTCAAATCATACAACCACACACCAATCAACCTATCAAAAAAATACAAATCAAAGTTAATGAGACAAAAAAATAAATAAATAAATAAAAAAAGAGAGAGAAAGAGAGAGAGAGAGAGAAATGGATCATAACGACCTAATATATTAAACACAATCAATATTCTTATTTTCTACAATACAACTCAAGGAAAAAAAAAAACTTAAAACACAATTCAATAATATAATATTTTCAACTACCATCACAAAATTAAAATCATAAGGGTGGAATAAATAGCATCTAGTAGCAAGAAACATAAAATAAATTGGTGGTGGCAAAATGCAATACTTGTGCCAACAATTATCTTCAATTAGGAATAATCAAATATTCATCACATCGAATGAGAATTAAATTGGAGAATAAATGAGATGAGGAACAATAACATTTACTACAGAAACGGCAAACACCCAATTAAAGATCATGTTACCACGTTTGATCTTTTCATTCTATCAAATGACACTGTAAGAAGATAAAAAGGGACATTAATATGTATTAATTGTTCAATTTGATTGGAGATTTAAATAGTTATTGACACATGAATGGTAAGCTGGAAAGTGAAAAGATTTGGAAGGTAAAAGACTAATGAATAAATTATTATTTTATTTACTAATGAGAATATTTTATAAATAATAAATAACTAATTGATTTAGTGTAGGGGCAAAATGGTAATCCAACTTTGAACCTAAGACGTTCTCACTTTCAATAACATATGATATATATATATATATATATATATATATATATGTTGAGTATTCGGTGCGGTTTGATTTAGCACCGAATGAGGCTTAAGGTGGGGGCTTGACCTAAAGAATCCTTATATAAAGTCTTAAGTTTCATAACTACATGTCACCATAGGATTATGTGCCTATATGACTTAGCTAGTAGATCCACAAATAGCATCATGTTATGACACCCACTTTGTGGGGTATAGTCTACCTTTGTGAGTAGGCTACTCTTTCTTTGGTGCAGAGGCAACATCCTTCCATGTAATAGCCTACATGATCTTATTGTCTGTTATGATCCTACTCCCACATAAGTATGTATATTAGGTTATGAAAAGTGTAATAATGCTTCCATTCACGATTTAGAAGTTACATTGATCATTCATCATCTGTTATCTTTTATTTCATTGGTATGATTATGCATATTGTTTATTTATGATATAACGTTCTCTTATTACATTGCATGCCTACATACTTAGTAAATTTCAACTAACTAATGCATACTATTTGCCTACATGATATCACCATGCAGGGATGGACGACGACACCAATACCCCTTACTATTGTGGCTAGACTTGGATTCTACTTTTGATTCAGTGAGTTCCCCTGCTTCAGGGACAAACCTTTACTTTCATGCTTATGTTAATATGTTGAGACTCTTTGTATTTTCTTATCTAAGGGTGAGTAGTGGCATGCTCTAGTCCCCACCAAGATCTAGACTAGTAGAGGGATGTTTTGGATATATGTTGATGTAATTCCATTTAATTAGAAGATTCTTTAACTCTTAGGCTTAGTTTGCTTTTAAGATTTGAATTTTTCTTGCTTTACTTCTATTAATGCTTTACTACCTCATGTATTATTATGATATGTCAAGAGTCTTGGATGGGGTGTCTTAGTGTTCCATATTTGCTGTATTATGGCTAGACCCTGAGCTTGGAATGTGACATTCATCCTCCACTCTGGTTGATTAAGGTTTTGTAATGAGAGATAATTTTATCAAACAATTTCAATAAAAAGAAGGTTAAATGCAGTTTCAAGCTCAATTTAGTTAACTTTTCTTCTTTAAGTTTTGTATCTTTTAGGAACAATATTGCAACTACACAGAGCGATATGGGTTATCTAAAGTTAAACCCTCCTTATAAAGGGAGTATACATCAATCAATATGACTTGTCTTCTATGAAATGTCAAGCGTGTAAATAAGCAAAATGTAAGGAACACACTAAGAAATAAAAGGGATTAAGTTATCTGAATTAGTTGACACTGCAGTGAGATCACACAAGGCTGCAAGAATTAATTCCAACATTGCTTCTAGATTAGAATTCCTGAACAAACTGTATAATGTTTCAAATGGAAGGATTTGGCTCCTATTGATACACAATCTTTGATATTATAATACTGAGGGAAGAGGATCAATTATTGCACTATAGAGTCAAGCATTTCTAATGGAGAAGTACGCCTCCTTAGTCCTTACTATCATTTATAGATTCAATACAAGAGAACTGAGAAAACTACTACGACAAAGCTTGGGAAGTCTGGCTCACGGTAATCAAATACCGTAGATCATTGGTGGAGATTTTGCCAGCCTTGTGAATTACAATGAGATAAGAGATTTTTACGGAATATTTACACGATTTCTCTCTAGGAAAACTAGGAATGATAAAATTTAAAGTAGAATTGATAGAACTTGAATAATTGTGAATGGATGCAAAAGTGAGGACATGTGGTAATTGAATATGCTCTCCTTTTTGTGTTTGATCACTACCCTATGCTTATCAATCTTAACAATATGAATCAAAATATTAAGGTACCATTCAGATTTTTCAATATATGGATGGAGCATGGAGGTTTTCTGGATAATTTCAAAAGAATTTGGCAACCTAACCTGCTACATAATCAAGTATAGAATTTATGGATAATCATCAAAGCTCTTAAATCATAATTGAAGAAGTTATACAATGAGGAATTTAAAGATACTTTTCAGAAGATTGCCCAAGATAGAATTAACCTTGGCACTATTCAAGAACAAATGAACAAGACTAATACTTCTACACTGCAAGATCAACAGAAAATAGCATTAGAAGAAATGAAAAAAGTGGTCATCGGTGGAGGAGAGAATCATTAAGAAGAAAATAAGAGCCCGATGGATCGGATTAGGCTTGGAAATTTTAATACTAAGAAGTTTTTTGGAATAGTAAAGGAGAGATCATACAAATTAAATGTCTGTAATTGAAGGCCCTACATAAACCAACTCCCTGCTTATCAAGGAGAAGATTGTTAGCTTCTATAAAAACATTATGGGTTTAGCAACTTAATACTTTCCCCGCTATAGACAAAACAATGAAGCTAAATGGCCCTAGGTTCCAGCACTATCAAAAGATGAACCTATGTGCAGATATCATAAAAATTGAAATTTTGGCTTGTCTAAAGGCCACTGGAGATGAAAAACCCCTTCATTTATATGCCTATAGTATTCTTCCAAAAATCCTAATACAAGATCTAAGATAAGGTTATAACGACTAGCAGATATATTCCTTCTAGGACTCTTATTACTTGTAGGACTCTTTAAATTAAATTTGTACTTATCAGCTTTCTTATCATTAGGAATGTAACTACCTAATTTTTCTAAGTTATTTATTTTCAGCCTTGTATGCAATACACTGACTATATAAGAGCCAACACAACAATTAATAAAGGACATACGTTCATCTGCTACCAGCTGCGCTCTTTACCTTCATGGTATTCAGAGCCTATTGCTTTAACAAGCTTGATCCTTTTTTTCCTCCTCCCATCCCACCCAACTCAACCCTAATGGCCTCCAATACAAGTGTCGTCAATGCTGATAACATCTTTGGTTCAAACATTGTTGTCCAATTCCATCCAGTTACTCAACTTCCAATTAAACTTGCTGGTAGCCATAACTTTTCGTTGTGGAAGGCTCAGGCGTCCATGTTTATGCGTGGACACAACCTCAACCAATCTTTTAGTCAGTTATTTTAAAAGGGGTAGTTTTAAAAAGGGGTTTGTAATAATAAGTGCTCCTTCGTTCTATTTTACATGAAATTCTTTAACTTGAGATGTTTAAGAAAAAGAGTAAGATTTTTAAAAATTGACATGTGTGAAAAATAGAAGTTTCATTTAAAAAAAAAAATCTATCAAATCATGACATAGTTAAATTATGAGGGGCCTGAGAATTAGAGATTGATGGAGACCACAAAATGATGAAAGGCTGTAAGTACAATGCCCTAACCAATAAGATAATACACTTGATTACCATTAATTATATGTTTTTTCTAGTGACAGATTTTGCACATCTTGATGGATCGATCTAAGATCCTACTAGAACCATCTCTGAAAACAACATCACAGTATCCAATCCTCCTTATGTTTTCCTGGTTTCAGTAAGATCAACTTATACAAAATGCTATCTTGGCAACTGTGGATGCGACCATGGGCAGTAAAGTCGCTTCTGCTCCAAATTCAAAAGTTTTTAGGGATGCCTTGCATACTGCTTATACAAATAAATCTCAAACGCGTATCTTTAGTCTTAAAGACCGCCTAGCCTGCCTCTCCAAAGACCATTGTCCGATAGTAGGCTATCTCCATCAAGTTCAATCTCTTTATGATGAACTTGCCACAGGTGGTTCTCCTATTTCCAATGAAGAACTGATTTTCAAGATTCTCACTGGCCTCGGATCTAAATTTCGAGAAATCTCAGTTGCTATCCGTGCTCGAGATTCTACAATTCCCTATGAAGGACTATATGAAAAGCTCCTTGATCATGAGATTTTTCTTCAGCACGAGGAAGCCAAAAAGACACCTTCTGTTCCAATCACTACCAACATTTCTCAAGGAACTTCTTCAATTCCTATCCATCAGGGCTCCACCAATAGTCAGAACAATAATCGACGATCAAATGCGCAAAATCAACAAAATCCTAATCCATCCCTGTGCAACAATTAACAAAAGCAGTCTCCCAGCAATAACCTCTACTGCCAACTCTGTGATTGTAGAGGTCACACTGCTCGTGTTTGCGAACATGCTCTCACAATCATCTTCAATCACGTGCCAATTATGCAGCACACCTCCAGAACCAATCAGCTCCATGGATCGTTGACAATCGTGCAACCCACCATATTGCCTTAGACACTCAAAATCTAACCACTACGCAAGACCACCATGGCTCAGAGGAGATCGTCATGGGTAATGGTAATACCATTTCGATCTCTCATACTGGTAATGTGAACTTTAATGCATCAAATCACCAATTCCAGCTTCAACATTTTCTTTGCTTTTCAGCTATTAAAATTAATCTAATATCTGTCTCCATGTTTTGTCAAGACAATAACTCCTCTCTGGAATTTTTCCATTCTCTTACCTTGTGAAAAATCTGACTACGGGGACGCCATTGGCTCGCGGATGGAATAAAAACGGGATGTATGATTGGCCACCGGGGGATGTTGATGGTCCGCTAAAATGCAACATTGTTGTTTCATACAACCTATGGCATCAATAATTAGGCCACCCTAATCGTCAAGTTCTTAATAAGTTTTTGCATGACTTTTCATTCCAGTAGTTGGTTCCAAAACTAATATTGTTTGTCATTCATGTTATTCTAATAAAAGCCAGAGGATGCCATTTCTAGAATATCTTTGAATAGTGCCAAACTATTAAACTTACTTTACAGTGATTTGTAGGGGCCGTCTCCAATTTTATCGATTGATAAAAAATGATACTATGTTTTATTTGTTGATTAAGTTTCAAGATATATGTGGTTGTTCACACTAAAAACTAAAATAGAAGTTCTGGATATTCTCAACAGTTTACATCCCATGCTGGAAAAATATTTAACACAAAAATTTTATCCTGTTACCTTGATGGTGTTGGCGAGTTTCAAAAATTAGATTCCTATCTAAAAACACATGGAATCGAACACTTAGTGTCCCCCCCCCCCATACACATCAAGGGTAGCCTTAGTTGAATGCCGACATCATCATGTCATCGAGACAGCCCACACTTTATTACACCAAGCATCCATACTTTCAATGAGATATGCTTGTCAATAAGCTATTTATTTGAGCAATAACATGACTACACCAAATCTAAAAAATAATCACCTTTTGAAATCCTATTTCAGATAGTGCCTAATTATGATTCCATCAATGTTTTTAGATGCTTGTGCTACCCATGGCTCAAACCATATTCCACTAATAAATTGGAAACTCGATCCACACCATGTGTTTATTTAGGTTTTTTTAATAAATATTATAGCCATCAGTGTTTTGACCCAGTTCATTCCAAATTATGTTTACCAGGGATGTAATCTTTTTGGAAGACACTTTTCCTTTTCGAAATATTTTTTCAAGGTTTAATAATAAAGTTAATGTTTCTTGGGATAATATTTCGATTGAACTACAAGCCAAGGAGGACGGTAATTTAATTTCACATCCCTCTTACTAACTCCCTCCACTAGTAACTATGTTGCCAAAGGTCCCTCAACGCCCAAAAGCTATCTCCTCCACTCCAAATGGTGTCTCTCTACAATCAGGTAACATGCCTTCTCATGTCTCAACTTCCACATCTTCACCCGCTACACAAGTTCTAGAAAAACAGAGAAATAAATCCTTCACCAACACCTCAACCATTACCCTCACGGCCACTTAACACATATCATAAACGAGAAAGACTACTCATTCGTAGACTACTCATTCGTAGCCACACTCTAAGTCCTCCAAATTCATCTTCTTCGGCACAAAATTAGCCACATATGGCTTCCTTCTCCTATGCAACCTAGTCCACCAACCCAGCCCCGTCCAAACTATCCAGCCACCAAAGTACACCCAATGACTACTAGATCATAAACTCATAGCCTTTAAACCTTACCAGTTTCTCATAACCACTACACTGTCTCCAAAAATCCTCACCACTCATAAGCAAGCGAAGCTGATTCACTAATGAAAAGAAGCAATGCAAGCTGAATTAGATGCTCTTGTTCGCAACCATACTTGGGATTTCTCTCCATGTGACTCTTCCAAAAACATGGTAGATTATAAGTGGTTATTTCAAGTTAAATAAAAATCTAATGGTTCTGTTGATAAATACAAGGCTCGTTTGGTAGCTAAGGGGTTTACACAACACCTTAGATTTGATTATCATTCCACTTTTAGTCCAGTAGTCAAGCCTTCCACTGTCCATCTTGTCCTGGCTATCGCCACTCAACTTGACTGGTATGTTCATTAGCTGGATGTTAACAATGCCTTTTAAGTATACATGCGACAACTAGCAAGATCTGAAAACTCTGGGAATCCTTCCCATGTATGTCATCTTCAGAAGGCAATTTATGGTCTCAAATAGGCCCCTCGTGCTTGGCACATTGAACTAAAAAATTATCTCCTAACTTTGAGTTTTGTTAAATCACTTTCTGATTCCTCACTCTTCAGTATGCATAAAGCTGGATTTACTATGTATATTTTAGTTTATGTGAATGATCTCATAGTGACTGGTAATGACCAGAAATGTGTTCATTATGTCATTGAGGCTCTTTGTCACCGGTTTTCACTAAGGACTTAGGGCCTCTTCATTAGTTTCTTTGTATTGATGTGATTCGTCGTTCTACCGATCTTCTTCTTTCTCAAGAGAAGTACACGATGGGTCTCCTACATGCAGTAGCTATGGATAATTGTAAAGGTGTTTCCATTACCTATGAAATCTGCTATTTTTTGATCCTTCGTTTGATGATCATCTAGTTGATGGTTCCTTATATTGTCGCATCATTCGTAAACTTCATTACCTTTCCTTCACCCGTCCGGACATAGCTTTTGCTATTAGTAAGTTGTCACAAGCTATGCATTAGCCATTTATGTCTCATTGGGCTGTTCCTAAATGACTTCTCTACTATGTTCATTCAACTACCTCATTTGGTGTACTCATTGCCAAGGAAACTGATCGTAGGTTGCTTGAGTACTCTAACTCATACTGGGTCCTCGAGATCGGACATCCCCACTGGTTATGTTATTTATGTGGGTCGTCCCTGATTTCATGGTCTTCAAAGAAGCAACGTTCAATTTGTCATTCTTCTACAGAGGTAGAGTATCAAGAAGTGGCTGCTAGTGCTTCTGAAACTAACTGGCTAACTCATTTTTTCAGGAGCTTCGATTTCCCTTGACTGTTGTTCCAAGAATTCACTATGACAATATTAGCACCACTTATATCTATGCAAATCCTATTTCCATAGCCGTATGATGCATGTGGCCATCGACTTCCATTTTGTTCCTGATCAGATTGAGCGAAAACAGCTGGAAGTTGCCCATTTACATGCTGCTGATCAAATTGCAGATCTTCTTACAAAGCCTCTTCCACGTGCCTGTTCAGCAACCTTTTCTCCATGTTGGGCATAGTATACCTCGACACCAACTTGCAGGGGTGTAATAACGGCTAGTAGATATATTCCTTCTAGGACTCTTATTACTTGTAGGACTCTTTAAATTAAATTTGTACTTATTAGCTTTACGTAGATTTCCCTAAGTTGTTATTTATTTTCAACCTTGTATGTAATACACTAGTTATATAAGAGCCAACACAGCAATCAATAAAGGACATATGCTCATCTACTACCAGCTGCTCTCTTTCTCTGTAGTAAGCATACATAAGGCATTCATTGATCAATCACAATCTAAAATAAATGCGAGAGATGTCTTAATTAACTTCCGTACTTTAATAGGAAGGAAACAATAATAGGTCAAAAGAAGACAACATTGACTCTGTAGGTCTAGCATGTCTCTACTAGAACTAACATAGACAGGGTATAGAACATTTTTCTATCTCACACTGAAATGAAACGAGACAGTTTCAAAGTGTCAACATAAACCAAGATAGCAATAAGTAGCATGGGATAGGCTCACCTCGAATCATGAGGACTTACCACTAAATTTTCAAGATAGACTTCAAGCTAGCCATATGAATGAGGATTAGGATGAGCGTTGCTTTCTATATTTTGAAACGACGTAGGCAAAAAAGTATGTGTTAGTACTTCAAGTATACTAAGTATGTGAGTAATGCAATAAATCATAAATCATGTATCAATTGACCTACAAAAGTCATCCTAGTCTTCTATAGGCAATGAAGCATTGGTTAGCATATCCTATTTCACAGGAACCAACTTTTTCTTTTATTGCATTTCTTGATTAGCAGAAACAACACTCCGGTTGAAAGATCCTACCTCATATTCACAAATTCCTAAAGAAGAGCTCTATGATCCAAATCTTTGCACTAGTCTCTTTCTTGTAGAACCTGGACCCACTAAAATTCTAATATAAAAGTTTACTGCAAAATTTGAAAAAACAATAGATTTAAAAAAGCACAATATAGTTGTAAAATTTTACTTGTTTCAACTTGTGGGTGTATTTCTTTAACTTGATTAGTAGGTTCAGGAGAAAAAGCATTAATTTGTATGTTCTCTTTCTCAAAAGCCATGGAGTTCTTGTGTATCATTCGTATTCCTTGACTAGTGGATGTGACAGAGCTTTTAAGTCCTTGTCCTTGTCCTTTGTCATGTCCTATAGAACTTGAAAAAAGGTCATATAACATACTTTATCATTGTTTTTTGGAGAGCAAGAAGGTGAAAAAAGACTCAAGGAATAATGACTTGTACCTATAAAAGCTCCAAAAGTCACACCAAACAGTTATCAAAACCTCTCATTGGACCAAGGTAGTGGTAAGCTTGTAAAGCTTTTCCGAGTTGATTTGACAAAGTCTTTTAGCACGAAATCTTAGACATGATTCTGCGAATGGTAAAAAATAGGAAAGTGCAATTGAAACAATCAAAGTGCAATGTTATACTATTAAGAATATATATTATTTGATTTTGTTTAGATTGGTGAAGCAAAGTCTGATTAAAAAAAGATAATTCCAAAAAAATTCTTGGAATTCAGTTGAAGAGGTGATGAGCTATCTCATAATTACCATTCTTCATTAGAAGAAAGAATAGTTTCTGAATCACTGCATAATAATATTGAAGTTACAAGGCATAGTAAAGGTAGTATTGGCAGAGAAGAAAGTCCAGAATTTGAAAATTGGGTCGCTAACAAGTTTCCCAAATTGAAATCCTCAATGCCAAATGATCAATACATCCTTTTGCGAGTCTTGCCTCGTCCCCTTTCATGTGGTAAAATAGAGATAGTCAACATAAACATTCCAATTATGCAAAGATATTTTACTTTCAAATGTCTTTGAATCAATTTCTATCAACAGTTGACTAATATTATCTCTCGCACATAAAAGAACCCCTTCAAGGGAAGTTCATGCTTCTAATTCTATGCAACTATTGTACTTCAAAGGAGATGAAAAATCCATGATAAAGTCACCTTTATAATTTCTCAAATCATGTCCTTTTCCTGTACAACCAATTGAGGTACAAAATCTTCTATCTATGTTTATCTTCAATGCTTCTATATAGTAGGAAACTACTAGCTAACTAGAAGGATCTATATACTTGATCAGTTTGACAAGGCTGTCTCAAAAAGTTGGTATCAGATCATAGAGTTCAAGAGTCTTAGGGAGTCTATGAAGCCGTGTCTAGTAGAGTCTTGTTTATGGGTGTATTGTACACCACACTTTATAAACCAGAGGCTATAGAATAGTAGGAATTATTACACTTTCTTGTATTTAGAGTTTGTGCGATAGAGTTAAAACTCTACAAAGCTCCTTTCTAACTCATGCATTACGCTCTTCCAGATCATTCCTTCTAAGTGTACCATGACCCAAAGAAATGCTTCATCTTGCAATGCTGGGAATCCGATTTTAGAGGTGCCTCCTCAAATAGAGACGAGAGGTAGAGGTTGACCTGCTATAGCCGCTGGGGCTCCTCAGCACCCACTACCTCACCTATTCCTACTACAGAGGTTGATTTCAGAGGAGCTATTGCTATGCTCACACAGTTAGTAGCTGCCCAGAGTGGGAACCAGAGTTCACAAGCACTTGGTTCTAGCCCTCATGAGCGGACAGGTGCCACCAGATTGAGAGACTTCCCGAGTATGAATCCCCTGTCTTCACAGGGTCTAAGGTTGAGGAGGACCCCCAAAATTTTATTGATGAGATGTGGAAGGTGCTGAAAACTATGCATACAACCGAGACCGAGAGGATTGAGCTTGCTGCCTATCAGCTAAAATATGTGGCTAATGTCTAGTATAATTAGTGGGAGGAGAGTTGAGGTGAGGATGTTGAGTCTGCTTTTTAGGAAAAATTCAATAGTGCCTTTCTCTTTCACTTCTTTCCCCAGGAGTAGGGAGAGGCAAAGATTGAGGAGTTCATGAATCTGAAATAGGGGGGACTGAATGTTGAAAAGTATAGCTTGAAATTCATCCCATTATCCAAGTATGTCCTAGAGATGGTCCAATCTATGAGATCTAGGATGAGGAAATTCGTATGTGGGTTGGGTAGAAATGTGAAGAAAGAGTGCAAAGCAGCATTGCTAATCCCAGGTATGGACATCTCCGGAATTATGGTCTATGCCTAGCAAATCGAGAAGGAAAAGAAGAGAGACAGAGAGGAGCATCTGAGTAAGAAGGCCAAGTATGCAAGGTCTAAGGTCAACCAGTCTAAGCAGAGTAAGGGGAATTGGTCTTACTTCCGGAAGAGGTCCACTAGCTATGTACTATCTTCGACCAGTGCACCGTTCTTGAGCCATATGTATGGTCAAAAGTCCCAACATTAGCCAAACATTAAAGCACAGAGTTCAAAGTCTTAAGGAAGTGTAGCCTTTGGCTCAAAAGGGAAGCCACCTTGTGGGAAATGCGGGAAGATGCACCTGGGAGAATGTAGAGATGAAGCGAAAAATTGCTAAAATATGTCCAACTGGGCCATTTTTAGAAGGAGTGTCTGATGTGGGGCAATAATATCAAGTCTTCTGTCATTGCACCAGCAGTGGGGGGTAACCAAAGAGGTGCTACACTAGGGAGAAACAGTGGAATTTTTTTTTTATGCGATGGGGAATCGACAGGACTAAGAGGTTGCACTAGATGTCTTGATGGGTATCCTTCGAGTGTTTACCTTTCATTGTTATGCTTTACTTGATCCAGGTGCAACTTGTTCCTTTATGGTGATATTTGTGGATGGTAATTTTGAGATCCTTCCTGAGTGCTTTCTTGAGCCATTTTCTATTTCTACTCCTGTTGGTGAGTCCATTCGAGCCGAGAGAATCTATAGGAATTGTGTAGTGTCCATCTACCATAGAGATACTCTTGTTGAGTTGGTTGAGTTAGAGATGGTTAATTTGGATGTGATCCTTGGCATGGACTGCCTTCACGCCTGTTATGCCTCTTTTGATTGAAGAACTCAGAATGTCAAATTCTAGTTTTCAAATGAGCTCTTTATTGAGTGGAAAGGAATTTTTGACGATGTCGAATTCCAATAAGTTCCCTGATATATTTCCCGACGATCTGCCTGGAGTCCTTCCTGATAGGGAGTTTGACTTCAAAATCGATATTCTTCCTGACACCTAGCCTATTTCTATTCCTCCATATAGAATGGCCCTTGTAGAGTAGGAAGAGTTTAAAGAACAATTGAGAGATTTGCTAGAGAAGGGATTCATAAGGCTGAGTGTCTCTCCATGGGGTGCTTCGGTCTTTTTTGTGTGAAAGAAGGATGGTTCCCTTAAAATGTGTATTGACTACCGCCAATTGAATAAGGTGAGAGTCAAGTATAAGTATCCCCTTTTTAGGATTGATGACTCATTTGACCAACTTTAGGGTTCCACTGTCTTCTCCAAGATGGACCTTCGATTAGGCTATCACTAGTTGAAAGTGAGAAAATTTGACATCCCAAAGATGGTTTTTCAAACCCGATATGGTTACTTTGAGTTCTTGGTGATGTCCTTTGGTTGAAAAATGCACCTACAACCTTCATGGATTTGATGGACAGAGTATTTAGATAGTATCTTAACATGTTCGTGATAATGTTTATTTTGGATATTTTGGTGTATCCAGAGATGAAGATGAGCATGCTAATCACCTCAAGATCTCTTTACAGATGCTTAGGGATAATGAGTTATATGCAAAGTTTTCTAAGTATGAGTTTTGGCTCAAATCTTTGGCATCCTTAGGCCATATAGTTTCGGGCGATGGAATTTGAGTGGATATTAAAAAGATTGAGGTTGTTAAGAACTGGCATAGACCAACCTCACTGATAGATTAAGAAGTTTAGGATTGGCTAGCTACTACCATAAATTTGTTGAAGGATTTTCTTCCATATTCGCACCATTGACTAGACTGACTTAAAAAAAGGTCAAGTTTTAATGGTCCGATGAGTGTGAGAGGAGTTTCCAAGAGCTGAAGACAAGGTTGACTACTGCCCCAGTGTTGACCTTGCCTGATGAAACGAATGGATTTGTCATCTACTAGGTGCTTCGAGAGTGGGATTGGGATATGTGTTGATGTAGAGAGGTAAAGTTGTAACCTATGCTTCTAGACAACCTAAAGTGCATGAGAGGAATTATCCCACTCATTACTTGGAGTTGGCAGCAGTGGTGTTTGCTCTCAAACTTTGGTGCCACTACTTGTATGGAGCACATGTTAATGTATTCACAGACCACAAGAGCCTGCAATACATCTTCACATAGAAGGAGCTTAATATGAGGTAGAAGAGATGGCTTGAGCTACTCAAATACTATGACATAAGCATCCTCTAATACCCAGGTAAAGCTAACGTAGTTGCTTATGCTCTTAGCAAATTAACCATAGGAAGCACCGCCCATGTGGAGGAGGAGAAAAGAGAGTTAGCTAAAAAGGTTCACAGACTGGCGCGATTAGGAGTTCAATTAGATGAATCGGGGGAAGGAGGAGTACTTGTGCATAATGGGTCTGCATCGTCTCTAGTAGATGAATTGGGGGAAGGAGGAGTACTTGTGCATAATGGGTCTGCATCGTCTCTAGTGGTAGAGGTCAAGGAGAAACAAGATTAGGATCTTATATTATTATAGGTGATGGTGGATGTGCATAAGCAGAAGGTGATGGCTTTCTCCAAAGGGGGAGATGGAGTATTGAGGTATCAAGGTAGATTGTGTGTTCTAGATGTTGATGGTGTTCAAGAGAGGATCATGGCAGAGGCCCCTAATTCTAGATACTCTATCCATCTAGGGTCGATAAGCTATACCATGACCTAAGAGTTATTTATTGGTGGAGCGGAATGAAAAGAGATATTGCTGAGTTTGTTTCCAAATGCCCAAATTGCCGACAAGCAACAATTGAGCACCAAAGGCTTTATGGAGTAGCTCAGAATTTTGAGATTCTGAAATGGAAATGGGAGATGATTAATATGGACTTCGCAATGGTTTAGTGAGGTCTGGTAGATAACACAATTCAATTTGGGTGATAGTTGACAGAATGAACAAATCTGCCCACTTCTTGGTAGTAAAAGTGACTGACATTATAGAGGATTATGCCCGATTATACATAAGAGAGATTGTTAGATTGCATGGAGTCCCATTTTCTATCATCTCATGTCACGACCCGAATCTGGGGTCTAGGAATGACATGATGAGTGAGAACCCGAGAATCCCAGAACAAGCCTCATACCATCCATTCACACATCATTAGTTTGAAAGTGTGAATGAAATAGTAAACAAATAGTTCTAAGGGATGGGAAAGTAGGACTCACGCTCTGGGCATGTCATTAGGATAGAGATTAACATGAATGCACAAAACACATAGCAGATAAGGACTAAGGGGTGAGTAAGTATGACTCACTCTATGGGGCAATATGAGACTTAGGATCTTTTACATCATAGCATAAGTCCATATCATAACACTCACAATCAATCCATTATAACCATATCCAACAAGTATCCATAAGCATAATCTACGAATACAACACATAGCATAAATCTGCTCAATAATCTACAAGATGTCCAACAATGCCTCTAGTCATAAAATAGGACGGGGGCCAAGACATGTCCTGGACTCACCCTCAAAGTTAATAGCAAAATGGAAGGAACATAAGATAGATAGATGATGGCTTGTCCTTGGAAGATAGGACTTACCATAACACTTTCTCAAATCCGATCTAGTCGTCAAATGGTGGATGAAGGTAGACTCTGGTTCCTACATGGTTAGATCATGTAGGCAAAAGGTATGCATTAGTAAGTTTAAATGTACTAAGTATGCGGGCGTGCAATGCATATGACTTACCAAAGCTACATTCAATGTAAGATGACAAGGGCACATATATAGAAAGAATCATATGACAAGATAATAATACATCAATATGCCATGAGATGCATGATACATGAATGCAAAATACATCATATATAACGGGCATGGGACCATAATCTACATAAGACTAAGTGCGCTATAACTTGGGTATAAAGAAATGGGACTGTCACTGTATTGTAGGAAGCTCCGTTGGAAATTCTGACCATACTATTGGGTCAGGTACGTTAAAATCCATAGAGTTACATAGCTTGTTTGCTGAAGTTGGAGTCCTAACGAGCCCGAAAAGGGGGGAAAAGCAATTAAAGGATTAATGGGAGAGGGGTAACATGGTACACCTTGCTGCTGCCATATGGCACATTTGGTTGCTACTACATGATAGCGATCGTACAGCCACCTCGCTATATATATATATATATATATATATATATATATATATATATGTATTTATTTTTCCAGGAAAAGTATATAATTATATTCCTCTCAGCATCGTACCACAATTTTGAGCTCATTTTTCATCCGATTTGAGTGATCCAAAAGGCTACGTGAATCGGGTTTTTGAAAGGAATGGTGGAGTTGGGTTCAGGATTTGACCCAAATTTTGAGGTAAATCGCTGTTCTTTCCTTCTTTGATATATCGGGAACGAGTGAAAATGTTACACTGCAATATCTTAATCATTTCTCAATGGAATTAAGTGAAATTTGCATCGAAATTGTTATATGTTCCGAGAAGAATGTTATGGGTATGTTGGGTGTTTGCTGATTTTGTCCGATTTTTGAGAATTTTGGCTGAGAAAGTTTTTAAAAGAATGTTTTCTAGGTAAAGCTTTTAACTTCATTTCTGGGCCTTTTCTCGGTCTTCTAGGGTTTGTTTTGGCGAATTTCTCACTATGGACTTGGGAGTTGTGGAGATGATTTTTTGGGGATTGCTTTGGAATTTTGTGTTTGGGCTCTGATTTTCCCCATTTTAGTATTAATTGATATAATTTCACTCATTTCCTGAGATTTCATAGCCAAATCAACTATAATGATCCTATGGCTTATGTTTGTAGAGATGAGCAGGATCGAGATGTTATTAGGAGGGGAAAAGCTTGGTTGAATTGACTCAAAGCCAGAGACGTCAATTACCAGGTAGGCTAGGCTTTCTCTAAACCCTAGACTGAGCTGAAACATTTGCATTTGAGTTGGAATATGTAGGAATATATTGTTTATGGATTGAGTGGAAGATTATATATTGTATATGGCTGGATGTGATATGTGTGTTGTTTCTATATAATGCTATGGGAGAATAGTTGTTATACTGAGGGCTGTGTTGGTCATAGCTATTATATTACCTGAGTTCTTACCTTATATGACTATGAAGGAGCCTGGAAGGGGTTGGCTAGAGACGTGAATATGTGATAGGGATTTACACGGAGCTTGACTCATGCTTGTATGGGTGTGTGGTTCGAGGCTACAAGAATATACTAGCTATTGAGGTTAACTTGTGATTGTATGCTACCATGTGTACTAGATGTATTATCTATATCTGGTTGGTATGTAATAAGCATGATGTGGTTGCATTTATCTATATTATTACTGAGTATTCTTGGTAGAATTCCCTGATTAAACGTGATTCTATGTTGCTTTGTGATTTAGATGATCCTGTATACTGCTGTTATCTATCATGTCCTTGTGCCATTGGTTAGTAACTAAATATGCACCATGTCATGGGGTCGATCATAGTTATAACCCTGAAGGAGCCTTATGACCTGTAATACGAGATGCATTGGCACTGAGCTACTGGTGGGTTAGCGATAGGAGTGCGACTCGGTTAGCAAGGTGTAGGTTATATCCTACAAGCTTTCCAGCAGATCTGCGATGAGACGTTATTTATATGGGTTTGTCTTGGGGACTGGCATCAAGTTGAGAGGGGCACATTTTCAGTAGGCCAGAACATGGTTACCTTAGACAATACTTTTATGGCTACTGAGCTTCAACATAATTTTGGTAAGTGATATCCTTCCGTTTTTCTAACCTCTTGGGCGTTAGCTTAGGTTATATCTACAATGTTCTATGGGTTGCATTACACAGAGAAAGGGCCTAAGAAAGGCCAAATATGGGATAGTGCCCTGAGACTGGCTTGTGTTGTGACTTGACTTATACTCGTATTAATGTGTGTGGCCTATTGCTGCTGAGATATGATGACCAGGAGAATGTGGATTGATTATATGTCGTACTGCGGCTTGACTCTAGTATAGATATGACTCAGCTTAGTTTGGGTATCCTAGATACTTATGATTTATCGTAATGGTCTATGTTTACTTTGGGCACTTATGATTAACGAGGTTATGGTATACTTGGCCTTAGCTAGGCATGGCTCTATGGTAATTTGAGATGTATATACTCTCTGATATACTGCTGATAGTTGTCATGTATATTGATTCTCTTCATTCGATTCTAGGTATCTTTTGTATCTATGAGAGGTAGTGATTGTGATTATTTGGGTTGGATTAAAATCGTAGGATACCTTGGCTGAGAGCGTCGCCTCCTATGTTCACTCTGGGCATAATATGATTATCATTTCCTACGTTCACTCTGGGCATGATATGACTTTGGAGTTTTGGATCCAGATAGATTAGTTGAGTGATTGATTGATATATCTCATCCCAGATGACATTCCCATCACCGTTGAGCACCGGTTGTTACGTTTGCAGAGTTTGATTCATGGGTGATGCTCTTTGTGGACTTATGTCCCAGTGGCCGCAGCTGCGATGCTACGTAGCAGATGCAGATTTTGAGGACTAAGCGCCGACTGAGTTAGGGTCGAGGACCCCGATTGATATTCTATTGGAATGTGTCCCGTGATTGATATTTCGTGGGGCTGGGCCCCGAGATTGACATCTTGAGATGATACACTATTGTTTATACAAGGGGGATTCTTTCTCCCATGGGGCATACATCCCACTATTAAATTGAGTGTTGTACCATATGGCCCTGGCTGACTGCTCGACCGAACGCCACGTTAGAGGACTATGGATCAGGTGCCATGTGCCGGCACTTGGTCAAGGACCCAGTTAATTTGTGATTGTCGGGGAGAGGCCCGTGATTACTTATCTGTGGATCCACTAACAATTCATACCCTGATTGTGCGTGGGTTTACCTCCAGGGTTTGTGGGGGCTCATGGGAGATTCAGGCTTAGACACTCGGGCCTTACAGCCACGTACAACTGACCCTTGTTCTGATGATGTAGAGAGCTGGGTTCTTTGATGGTTCTATGGGATTCTGTGATGGTTCTGAGGGATTCTGTGATTATCTGTCAGCATGATTATTATATGCAGGTGTACCTTCTGGGCTTATGGGGGCCCAATTGGCATACATGCATAGATACTAGGGCCTTCTACCTGCGTATAACACTACACCTCAGTTAGGGGCAGTTGTATTATTGTCCTATATAGTCTTCGTCATTAGGTATCGATGTTCAGTACTTGGGTTTGTTCATGTTATTGTTGTTCTTCACTTTGATTGGTTCAGTTGTGGTTTGAGGTTCCCAGACATGCCTATGCCTTGATCTAAGTTTTTTTTCTACATTACTGTAGTTCTATACAATTGGACTTTACTTATGTTCACTATTTTACTCGGTCGGCTGATGATTCCTATTGGGTGCCTTTTCTGGTACGCAACAATACTTCTGCATATCTTTATGGTGCAGGTCCAGGCAGGGGTCGTGATAGTTCATTAGGAGAACTTTAGGAGCGCTTAGGAGACTTTTGGTGAGCACCAACAGCTCTGACTTTTTCACAGTCTACTTCTTCTTAATGGTCGTCTTTTGCACCCAGACATCGGCCTTGTACAGTTGAGTTTGGTCTTTGTAGGTGCACTCCTGGTTTTGTATATTATTATGGTTATTGATATATTTGTACGATATGTCCCTGTGTCATTGTAGCTCTATACAATTGACTTCCAGGTTCAAGGTAGGTTTTAGCATAAATATTATTGTTGTATCGATTTGGTTTTGACTAGAAAGCTAGGACAACTACCCTAGGGTTGGGAATTAGCTTGCTTGTCCGTGGGACCAGCGGGCACTATCTTGACCAGGATCGAGTAGTTACAAGGTGGTATCAGAGCTTAAGGTTCACTGGTCTTAGCTGTACAGAGCTACCATTTATTAGAGTCATGTGGATGGGTGTGGAGACATTCGTGGCTTATCTCCAGGAAGCTAAAAGATGTTCAGGAACTTTCTTCTGTTATTGATTCTAGTTATGCATCTTGTGAATGGTTCTTCAATTTTTGAGAATTTTGCTTCGTTCATCCCTCCGTATTGATGTCGTATAGAGGCCATACTTTGGACAGGCGAAGACATCGTCAGTCCTAGATAGGGAGCAACCCCTAGAACTCATTCAGTAGAGGCTAGATGCCCTCAAGTTATAATAGTCAGATAAGGAAGCTTGTAGGCATTGCAAATTTAGAAGGGCCTCAGCGACAAACTTTGGGATTAGTACTTGATTGGTGGTGGCTATGTATTTTACTATGAGAGATATTGTTAGAGATGGAGTTTTGTGATAAACATATTCAAACATGAGCTGCTAATTAAAGGTTATATGGGTTATGAGCACTTTTGTCTTAGAGATCCTGAAGTCGAGATAAGTTGTGACTATGGTAAGGTTGAGCATTGGTGCCATTCGGGTGTCCGTATTTGATTATTTACCAATTGGTTTGATCTGTTGGGTTTTCTAGTGTTGATGAGTATGTTTACATGTGGGACTTGAGTAGTTGTCTCATATGTTATGATGGTACCCTGTTGGTGGCTGAATGTAAGCCAAACTATGTGATAATATATATGACTGTTTTGATGCTTACCTATAGGAGTGAGCAGTTTGATACTGACGTATATTGTATTTGAATTGCCGGATGTCGGTCATACTCTTAGCTACACCTGGTGCCTCTATGGCCACGATTTCTTGTGGTGATTTATTTTTGATATCCGACTCTTCTGATTATGTGGTCACTGGATTGCGTGATGGATGCTATGCCTGGAGGCTTAGTTAGGCTCTCTATAATTATATCAGATAATATTGTGTTATAAGTTGAGCTGCCGGCCACTCCATCCTGAGGACTTGTTATGATGGTAAGCCACTAAGACTATTTTTTTCCGATTCCTGGCTATGATTGTCACTGGAGAATGTTGATCATTTTGCCAGATTGCCTAGTACTTGGGTTAGGGTTATATAGTGTTAGGTACATTGCTTCGCCCATTGTTTGCATAAGTGTGAGTTCCGAGCTTCTTTTATCCCTAGTTAGATATTCAGGTAATGGAAGGTTCCTTTTATTAGTGGGGGATTAGGCATGATGACTCTACAGGATTGTAATACGCGAGTCAAGTGATATTGCTGGATGGCCTCGGTATTAATAATGTCCTAGGGGCGGATTGACTTGTTTTTATTATGTAATTGATTTGTTACTATTGGGGCGAGGACTGTTATTACTTATTCATGAATCCATTCACTTATTCATATCCTGATTGTGCGTGGCTATACCTACATGATTTTGGGGGCACATGGGGCATTCAGGCTTAGACACTAGGGCATTACACTCACGTACAACTGATCCTTGTTCTGATGATGTTGAGACCTGCGCTCTATGATAGTTCTATGGGATTCTGTGATTGATATTTTATGTGGCTGGGCCCTGTTATTGACATCCTGAGATGATACCCAATTGTTTATGCGAGGGGGATTCTTTCTCTTGCCGGGGATACGTCCCACCATTATTTTTTTTGAGTGTCAGACCATCTGGCCCTGCCTGACTGCTCGACCAGAGGCTAGGTAAGAGAACTATGGATCGGGTGCCACGTGCCGGCATAGGGTCGAGGACCCAGTTGACTTGTGATTGTTGGGGCGAGGCCCGTGATTACTTATCCGTGGATTTACTTACCTATTCACACCCTTATTGTGCGTGGGTGTACCTCCAGGGCTTATGGGGGCTCATGGGGCATTTAGGATTAGACAGTAGAGCCTTAAACCTCATACATCTAACCGTTGTTCTGATGATGAGGAGAAATGGGCTCTACGATGGTCCTATGGGATTCTGTGATGGTACTTAGGGGTTCATGTGATTGTCTGTCAGCATCATTGTTGTGCAGGTGTACCTTCTGGGCTTATAGGGGCCCAGTTAGCATACATGCATAGATACTAGGGTGTTGCACCAGCGTACAACACTATACCTCAGTTGGGGTAGTTTTTGTATTGTCGTACGTTCTCTTCGTCAGTCAGTATCGATGTTCAGTACTTGGGTTTGTTCAGGTTATTATTGTTCTTCACTGTGATTGGTTCAGTTGTGGTTTGAATGTTCCTAGACATGCCCACGCCTTGATCTAAGTTGTTTTGCAACATTGCTACAGTTCTATACATTTGGACTTTACTTATGTTCACTATTTCACTCGGTCGGCTGATGATGCCTACTGGGTGTCTTTTCTGGTACTCATCCCTACTTCTGTATCTCCCTATGGTGCAGATCCAGGCACAGGTTGTGATAGTTAATTTGGGGAACTTCAGGAGCGCACAAGAGGCTTTTGGTGAGCACCGACAACTCTGGCTTTTTCACAGTATCCTTCTTATCAATGGTCTTCTTTTGCACCCAGACATCGGCCTTATAAAGTAGAGTTTGGTATTTGTAGGTGCACTCCAAATTTTGTATATTATTATGATTAATGATATATTTGTACGATATGTCTTTATGTCATTGTAGCTCTATACAGTTGACTTCCAGGTTCTGGGTAGGTTTCAGCGTACACGTTATTGTTATATCGACTTGGTTTGGACTAGAAAGCTAGGCAGGTACCCTTGGGTTGGGAATTGGCTTGCTTTTAGGTGGAACCAGTAGGCGCCATCTTGACTAGAACCGGATTGTTATAAGGTGGTATCAGAGCTTAAGGTTCACTAGTCTCAGCAGTACAGAACTATCGTCTAGTAGAGTCCTGTGGATGGGTGCGGAGACGTCCGTGGCTTATCTCTAGGAGGCTACGGGATGTTTAGGAACTTTCTTGTGTTATTGATTCTGGTTGTGCATCTTGTCAATGGTTCTTCATTTTTTGAGAATTCTGCTTCGTTCATCCCTCCGTATTGATGTCGTATAGAGGCCAGACTCTAGGCAGGGGAAGTACTGCATCGTAAGTCCCTGATAGGGAGCAGCCCCCAGAACCCATTGAGTAGTGGCTAGATGCCCTCGAGTTATAACAACCGGATAAGGAAGCTTATAGACATTTGAGAATTTAGAAGGGCCTTAGCGACAGGCTTTGGGATTAGTACTTGATTGGTGGTGGCTATGTACTTTTCTATGAGAGATATTGTTAGAGATCGTGTTCTGCGATACATAAATTCGTACGTCAGCGACTAATTAAAGGTTATATGGGTTGTGAGCAATTTTGTTAGAGATCTTGAAGTTAAGATAAGTTGTAACTGAGGTAAGGCTGAGCATTAGTGCTTTATGGGTGTCCATATTTGATTATTTACCTACTTATTTGACCTGGTGGGTTTTTTAATGTTGATGAGTATGTTTAACTAGTGGGATCTGAGTAGTTGTCACCTATGTTACAATGGTACCCTATTGGTGGCTAAATGTAAGCCAAACTATTTGATAATGCACATGACTATTTTGATGCCTACCTACTAGAGTGGGTAGTCTGATACCGACGTTTATCGAATTTGAAAGGCCGGCTGTCGGTCATACTCCTGGGCACACCTTGTACCTCTATGACCATGATTTCCTATGGTGATTTTGTTGATATACGACTCTTCTAATTATGTGGTCACTGGATTGTGAGATTGATGCTATCCTAGAGGCTTAGTTGGGCTTTCTATTGTAATATCGGATAATGTTGTGTTATAAGTTGAGCTGCCGGCCACTCCGCCCTAGGGACTTTTTATGATGGTTAGCCACTAAGACTATGTTGTTTGGATTCCTAGCTATGCTTGTCAATGGGAATGTTGATCTTTTTCTAGATTGCCTAGTACTTGGGTTATGGTTATATAGTATTAAGTGTGTTACTTCGCCCATTACTTGCCTGAGTGTGAGTTCTGAGCTTCTTTTATCCCGGGTCAGATATTGAGATAATAGAAGGTCCCTTTTATTAGTGGGGGGTTAGTTATGATGACTCTGCAGGATTGTGATACGTGGGTCGAGTGATATTGTTGGATGGCCTCGGTATTGATATTGCCCTAGAGGCGGATTGACTTGTTTTTATTATATTGTTATCGATATTGCACTCCAATTGGCTGGTTTAAGCCTACAGAGCCAGGCCCATACGGTATATACATGTTATAAGGCGCCTTAGCCGAGGTCCATAGCATTCAAGATAGACTAAACATAACTCTAAGATGATACTCGGTGTTATGCCAACCATGAACGCCGATTTGTATGATTGAGATTTGGGATAGAGCGGTTCTTAGGGTTTCATCCTTGAGTGAAGTCAAACGAGTCAGAAGGTAAGGTGAGCTTTGGCTCGATATGTCAACTATATTGAGGTTTTTGAATGGGTTGGACTGGTTGCATCTGAGTTAGTCCTACCTCTAGCTTGTTCTGCTATATGTCCTGTTCTTTGCGTATCGATGGTGCGTTGGTGTGTTGCAGATGAGTTACATGTACTCCAAAATGTTTTTTTTGTTGAGTTAAATAATGGGTGAATATTGTTAAGGGAGGTTGTGGTGGAGGACATTTTGGGATTTGTACCTGTATCTTTTATGACCATGATTATCCGAACATCTAGTGATGCAGTACAAATAGGTATGCCTAGTTGATTGATCTTTGTGACTTGTATGCTGATTAAGCAGATAGGACAAATAGCGGATTCTTGGGTCTTCTTTTTGGAATTGCCGCAGCGACTTGCTGTTATATACATACGGGTGGTGGAATTCTGGATAGTGAGGGTGATTTAAACATGCTTGTGACTTATATACTCGTGGTGTGGATTGGAGCCTACAGGTATGCTTGTGTCCGTACCTTTTCAGGTGAAAGTCTTATTTGTGGGGGATGTTGTAATGACCCTCTAGGTCATTTATATGGTTTTGCTACAATTATGTTGATATGAGCATATGTATAGTGACCTCAGGTCTGTTGGGATGATTATTGGTCGGCTTATTCGGGAGTTATATGGATTTTTGAGTTAACTGGGAAGTTATACTCGTAAAATAAGTTTTGAGTAAAGTCCTAGTAAATGACCTTATAATAGAATTCTGAAGATTCCATTAGCTCCGTAATGGTCAAATTAGGTTACGAATATGTTCGGTGCAATTATATCATGGATTGCGAAATTGGCCGCCGGAACCGATTAATAGTTGACCTAGTCAATGCTCTCTGGAACCATGCCTGGATGAGAATCTTGATAGCACGGTTAGCTCCGAAATATCAGTTTTGGTCTAGGGTGACCCCTCGATGGATACTGGAGATGTCCAGGTGTGATTTGAACCCCCGGGGCTTTCCTTTAAAAGTTTTGTATAAAGAAATAGGACCTTCATTGTATTGTAGGAACCTCTGTTGAAATTCTGACCACATTGTTGGGTCCGGAGTGTCGAAATTCATAGAGCTACATAGTTGTTTGCTGAAGTCGTAGTTCGAATGACCCCGAAATGAGAGGAAAAGCAGTTAAAGGATTAATGGGAGAGGGGTGACATGGCACACCCTGTTGTTACCATGTGGCTCATCTAGTTGCTGCCACATGGCAGTGATCTGGCAGGCACCTC
>JAPFFP010000080.1:8578456-8593807 GCA_026153255.1 Solanum medicagineum
TTTGAAGGATTAGGTTTTCAACCTCACCATTCCTTTCGTGGGAATACAATTCGAGATGAACAATTTTAAGAAACTTAGTTTCTTCCAAGAAATAGATTCAGAATTAAGATAAGGAATACAAAATATGAAAATAAGAGCTTCCGTTCATAAAATTTGTGAAAAATGTCGATTGATCCGTAGGTGGGGGCACAATATAATAATTTTTTCTAACCCGAGACATAAACCCATATCTAAGGCACAATAGCACATGGGTCACCCACACACTTCCTTAACATAGACACGTGGAAGACCGGATGGACCATATTCATATCATTGGGCAACTCCAACTCATAGGCCACCTTACCAATCCTCCTCAACACTCTATAGGGACCCACAAATCTTGGACACAATTTAGCCTTTTTACCAAAATGAAGCACACCCTTCATAGGTGAGACATTCAAATAGACCCAATCACCAACCTTAAATTCAAGATCTCTTCTCCTCACATCGAAATAGGACTTTTTTCTACTATGGGCTACAATAAATCTTTCCCTTATCAACCTTACCTTCTCCATGGCCTCCATAGCCAAATCAGGGCCTAACAAAGCCATCTCCCCCACCTCAAACCATCTAACTGGGGACCTACAACTCCTACCATAGAGAGCCTCAAAAGAAGCAATACCAATGTCTGAATGATAACCGTTGTTGTAAGCAAACTTAATGAGTGGAAGGTGTTCAGCCCAACGACTCTTCAACTCCAAATCACAAGCTCGAAGCATATCTTCAAGAATTTGGATAGTTCTTTCGGCTTGGCCATCCGTTTGAGGGTGAAAGGTCATACCGAGCTTAACCTTTGTACCAAGAACTCTTTGGAAGGACCTCCAAAAGTAAGAAGTGAATTGAGCACCACAATCCAAAATGATAGACAAAGGCACTACATGTTATCTAACCAACTCATAAATATACAATTTAGCATAATCTTTGGCACCATAAGTAGTCTTAACCAGTAGGAAATTAGCTGACTTTGACATTCTATCAAACTACAACCCAAATAGAACCAAAAGCTTTCTATTCTCAGGCAACCAAACTACAAAATACATGTTAATTTTCTCCCAGTTCCAAGTAGGTATCTCCATATATTGGGCTAGGCCACCCATCCTTTGATGCTCGACTTTAACTTGTTGGCAATTGTGACAATCGGATATAAACTTAGCAATGTCTCTCTTCACACCACCCCACCAGCACACTTCCCTCAAATCTCTATACATATTTGTAGAAACGGGGGTGAATACAATAGGAAGATTATGAATCTCATCTAAAATATTCTTTTTCAAGTCATCAATACTAGGCACACGCAATCTATCTTGGTACCTAAGGGCACCATCTCACCCTTAGGAGAAAACCTCTACCTTACCATCTCTCACCAAGGTCTTCAATTCTAACATGGCAGGGTCAAGATCTTGCTTTTCCTTCACCTTCTTAATCAACAAAGATTTAGAACAATCAACAACCATAGTCCCACCATTATCAATTTCATCCAACCTAACCCCCAATCTAGTCAACCGATACACTTCCCTAGCCACTTCATTACCGCTATCATCAACATGAGTTAGGATACCCATAGACACCCTACTTAGAGCATCGACCAGAATATTAGCCTTATCGGGGTGATAATACACACTCACATCATAATCTTTATGAAGCTCTAACTACCTTCTTTGTCTCAAGTTGAGATCTTTTTGAGTGAACACATATTGAAGGCTCTTATGATCGGTAAATACATTAACATGAACCTCATACAAATAATGACGCCAAATTTTCAAAGCAAAAACCACGGTAGCCAATTCAAGATCATGAGTAGGATAATTCTTTTCATGCACCATAAGTTGCCTAAAGGCATAAGCTATCACCTTACCATTTTGCATCAAAAAACAAATGAAATAAATTCTTGAGGCATCACAATACACAACAAACCCTTCCAACCCTTCCGACAAAGACAGGATAGGAGTGGAGACAAGCTTATCTTTCAAAGTATGGAAACTCTTCTCTCATTTTATCGGCCCATACAAATTTTTCCTTCTTTTAGGTTAACTTAGTTGTAGAAGAAGTAATAGAAGAGAAACCATTCACAAACCTCCGGTAGTAACCTGCCAAACCCAAGAAACTCCTAATGTCCGATGGAGTGAAAGGTCTAGGGCAATTTCTAATTACCTCCGTCTTTTTAGGATCCACCTTGACACCATCACCCGACACCACATGACCTAGAAAGGCAACCTCTTTCAACCAAAATTTGCATTTTTCATATATGGCATACAACTTCTCCTCCCTCAAGATTTGCAACACCACCCTCAAGTGATCCACGTCTCCTCCTCACTATGTGAATAGATCAAGATATCATCAATAAAAACCACCACAAACAAGTCAAGGTAAGGTTTGAAGACCCTATTCATAAGATCCATGAAGATTGCCAGTGTATTAGTCAAACCAAAGGACATAACCACAAGCTCATAGTGCCATACCTAGTCTGAAAGGCCATCTTAAATGTCATACTCCCTCACTTTCGCTTGGTGATACCCGGACAGAAGATCAATCTTAGAGAAGTGACTAGCCCATTGAAGTTGGACAAAAAGATCATCAATCTGTGGTAGAGGGTACTTATTCTTTATGGTGACCCTATTAAGTTGTCGGTAATCAATGTACATTCTAAGAGTACCATCCTTCTTCTTCACAAACAACATTGGTAAACCCCAAGATGATTGACTAGGCCTTATAAAACTCTTCTCCAACAAATCTCTCAATTTCTCCTTCAAGTCCTTTAACTCTGCTGGGGCCATACGCTAAGGGGGAATAGAAATGGGTTGAGTATCGGGAAGGAGGTCTATGCCAAAATTTGTTTCCCTATTGGGAGAAACACCGGGAAGCTCATTAGGAAAGAGATCAATGAACTCATTAACCACCGGAACCGACTCTATAGGAAGGACTTTGGACTCAACATCCCTAACCCTCACAAGATGATAGAGACACCCCTTAAAAATCAACTTTTAGGCTTTAATGCAAGAATTGAATCTACCCTTGACCACCACATCATGACTCTCCCACTCAAAGGACGGGTTCATTAGGGAATTGGAATTTAACCCTATGGGTTCTACAATCAATAGAGGCATAATACGCATGTAACCAATCCATCCAAAGAATGACATCAAAATCCACAAATATCCAACTCAACAAAAACACAAGGCAATATTCTTTGCAAAATAAATACGAGATAATTTCTATAGACTCTTCTAGAAATAATGGATACACCAATGAGTGTATACACTTCATATGGCTCACACAACAATTTGGGTTTTACATGAAGCTTTTTGAAAACAAAAGGAGTAATAAAAGAAAGAGTGGCACCCAGGTCTATAAATACATACACATCATAATGAAAGACTTTTAACACACCGGTGATGACATCGGGCACCTCATCTACCCCTTGTCTCCCATGAAGAGCATAGAACTAATTTTTTTTAACACCACCTTGTTGACCTCCCCTTTCTCTAGGACCCAAATTTGCAACTTGGCCTTGTGGACGACCATCTTTACCCTTGTGTTGATTACGAGGACAATCAGTCATCTTACCCACTTCTCCACAACTATAGCAAGCATTGGTGCTCCTCAAACATGGGCCATCATGGCCTCTACACATCTTGGGCACATAGCATTTGGCACCACACCACCACCACCTTGGAATCTTTGATTATCATTAGCAACCCTTCTATTAGGAGCATTTTGAAGAACTTTGGCCTTGGAACTTGTGGCCTTGAGGAAACCAACCACCCTTAGGATTTTGGAATCAACCTTCAAAACGGGCCCACTTGGCCTCACCCATTCTCCTCTTTCTCAACATTTTCCCTTCCAATTGTTCTACATAATTCATGAGGCGGGAAAAGTCCATATCACCTATCAACATGGTCGCATGACATACTATATTTACCAAGTCGGACACACCTATCACAAACTTGTTCATCCTAGACCTTGGCTCGACCACCAATTGTGGAGAATATTTGGGGAGTTGGTTGAACTTGTGGGCACACTCCCTAACACTCATGGACCCTTGCTTTAATTCATTAATTCCATCATTTTAGCCTCCCTTAGCTCAAGAGGGAAGAACCGATTGAGAAACGCTGCCTTAAACCCCTCCCAAAAGATCACATTGTTGTTCTCCTTCTCCACTTTCCATTGAGTAAACCATATTTGGGCCTCCCCTTTGAGTTGGTAGGCCACCAACTCCACTTTTTCTCTTAGTTAACCCCCATAATAGACAATACCTTGTACACTTTATCAATAAATTATTGAGGATCCTCATCCACTTTAGACCCATGGAACTTCGGTGGGTTCATCCTAGTAAAATCCCTCACCCTTGGGACCGAGGTAGGAGCATGAGGGGCTTGGGCCCCTTGGTTGATTTGATTAGTCATGGCATGGGCTAGCATGGTGATAGCATACCAAAACTCTTCATGGGCCACTCCCCCATCTTGAGGAGCTTGAGGAGTGGGAAGGGTCTGTTGCTCCTCAGATAAACGAGCTCTTTTTCCTCTTGGAATAACAATCTAGCATAGCAGAGAACATTTGTTAGGGGAAGCTTTACCTTAACTTCTATAGCATGACATAGATCAAGAAGGGAAACATTTCCTAAAATGCCACAGAGCCTCTTACTCATAGTTGTGGTACACTTCATAACCATGAATAAGACTCTAATCGACACGGTGTGTTGGATGTTGAGGATCATTAACAACCTAGTACTCTGATACCAAGTTTATAATAATCCAAGCCTAGAGCGTAGACGTGACATAGCGAATGGGAACCCCAATAGACCCAAACAAGCCTCTTAGCATATCAATCACACATCCTTGGTTGCGGAAGCAAAGTAAAAAACATCAAGAGATTTAAATAAGGGTAAAAGGACTAAGGGAAGTCTTAGATAATGATAAACAACCAAGAGTCAAGAACATAGCACGGTTACATCACTAGTCCAACAACCCCTCTAGATATAGACTTGAGCAGGGGCGAAGATACTTTCCAGGCTCACCCTCAAAGTATCAAGAGTTCAACATAAAGAAATAACATAAGCAAGAGTGGTATAGCTAGTGTCCCCGAACGGAATGACTCACCAAAGCTTATCTTCAAGATATCACAACTAGCCACATGGAGGATGTTCGTGAGGAGCTCTGGTTCCTACATGGTAACATCATATAGGCATAGAGTATGCATTAGTATATTTGAATGTTCTAAGTATGTAGGATGCTATGCAACAAGAGATAGGCAACATAGTCAAAATGCATAATTATAAGCAAAGGATACTATGTTAACAACATGGTATGCATGATCAATGCTTGAAGTATAACATTCTTGTATAAAACATAATACATGTGTAGGAAGAGACCATTATCATAGACCACGCAAACTAGTACTTGGAATCCAAGGCATACCACCCCTTTGAAAGGCAATTGAGGTATCTCCCTCTCAGTCGGTAGTACGGGCTTACCACCCCCTGACAAGGCAGTTGAGGTATCTACCGCTCAACATGGTAGTACGGTCTTACCACCCCTCAATAAAACAATTGAGGTATCTACCCCTCAATATGATAGTAAGGGCTTACCACCCCCGACAAGGCGATTGAGATATATAACCCTCAGGATGGTAGTACAGGCATAGCACCCCCCGACAAGGTGGTTGAGGCATATCACACCCTCAACAAGGTGTTGTCAACTTGCAACACCATAGATATTTTTCATGAAATCTTCACACACAAACATTCCTTTTATCATCATAAAGTCACTTGACTCATGGCCATGCAATAGATAATCAATAACACAAGAATCCTTAACTGGATATTATATCAAACAATTTACGGGTGTGTAACGCTAGTTCCAAATCATGCAATTCAAAAGTGAAATCATGTGAGAAAACTGAATGTAAATCAACCTACTAACACTTGGTAACACCCTCCTCCATGATACATTGAAACCCTTCATCAAATCTCATAATAGATCATAGATTTATAACTCAAAACATGCTTAAATAGTCAACATTTTATGAAATCCCAGTATAGTTTATAATCAAATTCATGATAAGATATACCTATAGATAATTCAACTTGAAAACATGCAATTTACATAAAAAAAAAGGTTGGGCACTATGGGTGAAAGGATCCAATGGTTGACACCCACATACCTCAAATTTGGGGATTTCCTTGATGAAGATTTGAATGAGAACTTAAAGCTTTAATGAATTCCTTGAGAGCCAGAAATGAGTCTGGAACACTTGAATTTGGATGAAATATTTGTCTAAGTATTAGAGAGGGTTTTGGGGAATGTCTTGAATGATATGGGGTTGAAAAATGACTAAGTATAGGTGTTTTTACGCATGGGAGGGCATATGCCCATGATCCCAAGGCCTTGGACTAAAATAGAAAAAACTACAAACAAAATACACTGGTATGTGCCCTGGTCGCGTCGCGCTAGGGGCACGGATCCTTACTTTTTTTAAAATAATTTGGAAAACAAATTTTTGCTGTGATTGCTCTATAATCGGGGTTATACCCATTCCCCACTCAATTTTTCCCCTGAACACGAATATGAAGTCAGATTTTTGATATCACGCGCGGATTTTGAGATATATGAAAATTACAATTATGGGAATTTTCGAGGCATTATTTTGGGCACTTTTTGGGGCGTTTCAGTACCTTCTCCGATGGGGTTTCATGCATTGAGATTCTAAGTAGTAGCTCTCTTGGTATTATATGTTGGTTAAGGTCTCCTCCTAGATATGTATGTTATAATATGCAATTTGAGTGTTTACATGCATGTTTTATTACAAGCATTGGTCATACATGTCATATTGAGATTATACCCATTGTTTATGAATATGCATCTTGATTGTTGTGGCTTATGTCTTTGTTTTATTGCACCCCGCATACTTAGTACATTTCAAGTACTAATTCATAC
This sequence comes from Solanum medicagineum, assembly GCA_026153255.1. NCBI lineage: Eukaryota > Viridiplantae > Streptophyta > Magnoliopsida > Solanales > Solanaceae > Solanum > Solanum medicagineum. The sequence continues at coordinate 8,585,428 of JAPFFP010000080.1, forward strand.
CTATGCCTACATGATATCACCATGTAGGGACTGGAGCTCCTGTTGATCATCCTCTTCCATGTGGCTAGTTTGGTTCATTTGAAGAAAGCTTTTGGTGAGTCCTCAACTCCGAGACAGTATCTACTTTACATTCATGCTTGTTAAGACTTGATCATGTATATTTTGGATACTTATCTATGAGGTGAGCCTAGGAAGTGACATGGCCCCCGCTCTATTCTGTGTAGAGGTGTTGTTGGATATTAGAGTACGGTTGTCTATGCTTTTGAGATTGAATCTTCTTATGTTATCATTATTATGAGAGACTTTCCTTAGTCACTGCTGAATGTTAAAGATATACCTCTATTTCAAGGTCAAAGCGATTGTCAATAGTAACAAACTTAACCAAGATTAGGGTCGAATCCCAAGGGAATATGAGTCTTTGGCACTTTGATTCACCACCAATCCATTCAAATATCAAATAACTCAATTCTCAAGGAAGAGGGGTTTTGCAATGATTGGTAGAAAATTAAACTAAACTAATAAAAATGAGTGAAAATCAAATTAGAGAGCAACTTGGGAAATTATGTTCCCATGATTCACTAACTTAAGCACCCCGGATAACACAAACTCAATTGGGACATTGCATGCAGGATGATAATTTAGATTCTTCTAGCCCTCTTTTGAAGGTGAAGGTCAAATTTCACTATAGCGCTTGGCCAGTTACCATAATGTTCCAAACTAACCTTACCTATTGTCCCAGTCAACCTCTCCTTGGCCGAGTTTGGTTGATTAGACGAAAACACATCAATCATATTCTGTTACCCACTCCTTTTTCCTATTCATCACTACTTGGTTGGGATTATGACACTAGTCGGGGTTCAATGTTGGACACCATTGAACAACCTACAAAAAGAAGGGAAATGAATAATAATGCAAATACCAACTCAAGAAGTGCAAATAATCCGGATTTTCCAAGTTAGCTACTCATGGTTCCCACAACCCCAAGTTGGGGCTTTAGCTACTCACGACTTGCGCAAGGAAACAAACAATGAATAAAGAAAACATAGTTGATAGCTTACCCAAGTAGACTGAAGAATAATAAAACCACCATTGTATTTAAAATCACAAGCTTAAATATTATAGTTAATCCACAAGTGAATCTAATCTCTAAATTTGAGTCTCCAAATAAAACCCTAGAAATCTGCGCTAGAATATTTTTGCTCTCTAACTGTCTACTACTCTAAAACTATGAAAAACTGTGTAGGCTATGTTAAAACCCTAAAATATACTATTTATTTTATTTACAAATGAGTCCCAAAATTAAATAGAAAATCTAGTCGGCATCTGCTATGGCCCGCAGTTACGACTCGTAGTATGCCCTATGAGTCGTATTCGGGCTTTCGTGGTCAGCACTTTGCATTTTGGATTTCACTACTATGATGCACCTCTATGCATCATAGTATAGTTTACGACTCGTAGTCCAAATTTGCATTTCTTGGTCCAATCTTGATTAACGCTGTAATTTGCTACGAGGCTAACCTTTATGAGTTATACAACACTGAACTCCATATTTTTAGACTTTCCTTTTGAACACTTTGAGTTAATACGAGACTGCTTCTGTGACTCGTAGGTTGGGTACGACTCGTAATGGGACCCATATGTCCTGAAAATTAGCAAAATCTGTAACTTACCTGCATTTCCTACAAGAAGAAACATAAAAACACATAACAACCATTAAAATCGCATTGAGAACACCCAAAATCCTAGGTTTTAGCCATCAAAAGTGTTGTACTTTGATAGCACATCAATTTCGCTTCCTTTTCTTATTATTATTATTATTGCTTTATTTGGCTTCTCAACCATGGATGTGTGCATGACATGCTAAGAGGCTGGTTTGGGGTCCCTTCGAATTCCCCATTCACCGTGTCATGTCTAGGCCCTAGGCTTGGGACGTGACAAGCTTGGTATCAAAGCAATAGGTCATTAATGGTCCTCGGAAATTCAACACACCTCATCAAGTAGAGTCTTATTCATGGTTGTGAAGCGCGCCATAACTATGAATAGGAGGCTATGAGGCATTTTAGAAAATGTTCCCATCTTCCTGGTGTATGTCATGCTCTAGGTGTAAAGATAAGGCTTCCTCCCCTAACGAACACTCTTTTGGTCTTTTAGATCATGCCACTACCAAGAGGAAGACCATGGAAGGCTAAGGAGGGTCTGGGTTATCAAGCTCCTCAAGGAGAAGGGGCTACACAAGTTGAGCTCCGGAATGTCATCACCATGTTGGCCCATGATATGACCAACCAATTTAAAAAAGGGGCCCAAGGCCCTCATGCTCCTATTCCGTCCTCAAGGGTGAGGGACTTTACAAGGATGAACCCTCTGGTGTTTCATGGGTCCAAAATGGAGGAAGATCCCCCAAGAGCTTATCGATGAGGTATATAAGGTGCTTGCTATCATGAGGGTGAATTCGGAAGATAAGATGGACCTAGAGGCCTATCAAATCAAGGTTGTGGCCCAAATTTAGTTTGCTCAATGGAAATTGGTGAGGAGGAAGAATGATTCCATTCCTTGGGAGGAGTTCTAGGCTGCCTTCCTCAACTAGTTCTTCCCTATTGAGTTGAGAGAGGCAAAAATAGTGGATTTCATGAATCTCAAGCAAGGCTCCATGAGTGTGAGGGTTGTATGCCGTCAAATTCAACAAGCACTTAAAGTATGATCCTCATTTGGTTGTCGATCCTAGGGCAAGAATGAACAAGTTTGTGTCAGGGATGTATAATTTGGTGAATGAAGAGTGTTACACTACTATGCTTGTGGGTCATATGGACTTGTCTCGGCTCATGAAATATGTCGAACAACTTGAGGGTGAGAAGCTTAGGAAGATGAGCAGTGGGGAGTCTAAGAGGGCTCAGTTTGATGGTGGTTTTCAGGTGCCAAGGGTGGCCATTTCAAACAATGTCACAATTTCAAGGCCAAGGGTCCTCTAATGCTCCAAACAAGAGGTTTGCTAATGATGGGGTGTTAACACAAGGCGACAAGGTGGCAATTGTAGATGACTAATCACTAGGTGCAAAAATTGTGGGAGAAATCATGGTGGTATATGCTTGAGGGACTCCAATGCTTGCTATAGTTGTGGTAAAGTAGGTCACAAGATTATTGATTTCTCCTATGCTCAAAACAAGGGTAGGGATAGTCGTCCTCAAGGCCAAGGTGCTAATGTGGGTCAAAGGACAAAGGGAGGCCAACAAGGGGGTGCTCCAATACAAAATTGATTCTATGCTCTTCAAGAAAGGCAAGGAGTGGACGAGGTGATCGATGTTATTGCCTGTATGTTAAAGGTTCTTGATTATAAATTGTATGCATTGTTAGATCCAGGTGCCACTCTTTCTTTCATTACTCCTTTTGTTGCCAATAAGCTTCATGTGGGTCTCGAATTGTTGTGTGAACCCTATGAAGTGTCTACCCCTGTTGGTATGTCTATTACTGCTAAAAGAGTCTATAGGGATTATCTCGTGTCTATGTTGCATAAAGTCTTGCCTTGTGATTTTGTTGAACTTGACATGGTGGATTTTGACATTATTCTTGGGATGGATTGGTTACATGCATATCATACTTCCATCAACTGTAGAACCTACAAGTTTAGGTTCCAATTCCCTAATGAGCCCGTCCTTGAGCGGGAAAGTCACAATGTGGTGGTTAAGGATAGATGTGATTCTTGTCTTAAAGACCAAAAATTGATTTCTAAGGGTTGAATTTACCATCTTGTAAGGGTTAGGGATGTTGAGTCTAAAGTCCCTCCCATTGAGTCGGTTCCAGTGGTCAATGAGTTTCTTGATATCTTTCCTGATGAACTTCCCGGTGTTCCTCCTGAAAGGGAAATAGACTTTGATATAGACGTCCTCCCCGATACACAACCCATTTTCATTCCCCATTAACGTATGGCCCCGACGGAGTAGAAGGAGTTAAAGGATCAATTGAGGGATTTATTGGAGAAGGGTTTCATAAGGCCTAGCAAGTTACCTTGGGATGCACCAGTGTTGTTTGTGAGAAAGAAAGATGGTTCACTTAGAATGTGCATCGACTACAGGCAACTCAATAGAGTCACCATAAAGAACATGTGTCCTCTACCAAGGATAGATGACCTATTTGATCAATTTCAAAGGGCTAGCCACTTTTCTAAGATCGATCTTTGATTTGGATACCACCAAGTGAGGGTGAGGGAGTGTGGTATTCCCAAGACGACCTTTTGGACTAGGCATTTTGAATTTGTGATAATGTTTTCTGTCTTGACTAATGCACCGGCAATAGATATGGATCTCATGAATATGGTCTTTAAATCCTACCTTGATATGTTTGTGGTGATCTTCATAGATGACATATTGATTTATTCCCAGAGTGAGGAAGAGCATGTGAATCACTTGAGGGTGGTGTTATAAATTTTGAGGAATGAGAGGTAAATATTATAAGTGTGAATTTTGGTTGAAAGAGGTTGCATTCCTAGGGCATGTGGCATCAGGTGATGGAATTAAAGTGGACCCTAAGAAGACGAAGGTGATAAGAAATTGGCCTAGGCCCTCGACTCCAATGGATATTAGGAGTTTCTTAGGTTTAGCGGGGTACTACCGGAGATTTATGAATGGTTTCTCTTCACTTGCTTCCCCTTTGACAAAGCTGACCCAAAAGAAGGCAAAGTTTGTTTTGACCGATGAATGTGAAAAGAGCTTTCAAACTTTGAAAGACAAACTTATCTCCGCTCCTATTTTTGCCTTACTGGAAGGGCTAGAATGGCTTATGGTTTATTGTGTTGCTTCAAGGATTGGTTTGGGGTGTGTATTGATGCAAAATGGCAAGGTTATAGCATATGCTTCCTGGCAACTAAAGGTGCATGAGCATAATTATCCCATGTATGATCTTGAGTTAGCAACTGTGGTATTTGCTTTGAAAATATGGTGTCATTATATGTATGGGATTAATGTAGATGTATTTACCGACCACAAGAGTATCCAATATGTGTTCACACAAAAAGATATTAACTTGAGGCAAAGAAGGTGGTTAGAACTCCTTAAGGATTATGACATAAGTGTGCACTATCATCCCGACAAGGCTAATGTTGTAGCTGATTCTCTAAGTAGAGTGTCCATAGGTAGTCTAGCTCATATTGATGATGGTAACAAGGAGGTGGCTACAGAAGTACACCGATTGGCTAGGTTGGGAGTGAGGTTAAATAAAGTGGAGAATGGTGGTGTAGTGGTTTTTGATGGCTCCAAATCTTCTTCGATTGAAGAGCTCAACTCCAAACAAGACCTTGATCCCGCCTTGCTAAAATTGAAAGCTTTTGTGAAGGATGGTAAACTAGAGGTTTTCTCCCAAGGGAGAGATGGCTTCCTTAGGTACCAAGGTAGGCTATGTGTACCTAACATTGATGGGTTGAGGGATTTAATTTTGAAAGAGGCACGTAATTCATCCTACTCTATTCACCCTGGTTCCACAAAAATGTATAGAGATGTTAGGTAGGTGTATTGGTGGGGTAATATGAAAAGATATTTCCAAGTTTGTAGTAGGTTTTCACAATTGTCAACAAGTCAAAGACGAACATCAAAGACCAGGTGGCTTAGCCTAAGACATAGAAATTCCTACTTGGAAATGGGAGGAGATTAACATGGATTTTGTGATTGGTTTGCCAAGGACTAGAAAGCACTTTGATTCTATTTGGGTTGTTGTTGATAAAATGACAAAGTCAACTCACTTTCTACTGATTAAAACAACTTATGGTGACGAGCATTATGCTAAGTTATATGTTCGTGAGTTGGTTAGGTTGCATAGGGTACCATTGTCTATTATTTTGGATCGTGGTGCTCAATTCACTTTGTATTTTGGGATATCCTTCCAAAAGGGTCTTGGTACCAAGGTCAAGCTTACCACGGCTTTCCATCATCAAAAGGATGGTCAAGCCAAAAAGATATACAAACTCTTGTGGATATTCTTAGGGCTAGTGTTTTGGAGTTTAAGGCTACTTGGGATTAACATCTTCCACTTATTGAGTTTGCTTACAACAATAGCTACCACTCTAGTATTGCACGGCCCCTTTTGAAGCTTTATATGGTAGGCATTGTAGATCCCCAGTTGGATGGTTTGATGTGGGGGAGATGGCTTTGTTGGGCCGAATTTGGTTATGGTGCCTTTGGAGAAGGTGAGGTTGATAAGGGAGAGGTTGAATATGGCTCAAAGTAGACAAAAGTCTTACTCCGATGTGAAGAGGAGAGACCTTGAATTTAATGTTGACGATTGCGTTTACTTGAAGGTCTCACCCATGAATGGTGTGGTTCAGTTTGGCAAGAAAGTGAAATTGACCCAAGGTTTGTGGGACCTTATAGAGTTTTGAGGAAAATTGGTAAAGTTTCTTATGAATTGGAGTTGCCTACGATATGAAAATGGTTCATTCGGTCTTCCATATGTCTATGTTGAGGAAGTGTGGGGGTGACCCAACTGCTATAGTGCCCCTAGAGGTTATGGATGTTGCGGAGGATAACTTGACCAATGAGGAGGTCCGAATAGAGATATTAGATAGGCAAGTGAAAAGGTTGAGGAACAAAGATGTGGTATCTGTCAAAGTCCTTTGGAGGAATCAACTAGTTGAAATTACCACTTGGGAAGCCAAAGTGGACATAGAGAAACGATATCCCGACCTCTTTCACTCTATTCAAGACGAAGGTAATAAATTAAGTCCAATCTATGATTTCAAGTCTTAAACTCTAGCCCTCATGTCATTTTTGCAGACATACATGTTCATGATGACAAGTTTTGATGAGTTATTATGCATATGTGTTTGAAACTTTTTGAAAATAATGTTTAAGTACATTTGTTGCATCCACGTTGGGCTGGAAGTCTCATGATTACTTCTCTTATGCATGTTTCTATGACATTCGGGGACAAATGTTCCCAAGGGGGAGATATTGTAATACCCCTCATGTGCTTTGGAATGCCTTATAAGTTTATTTGTCGAATATCTCAAAATTCGGGCATGATTTTAAAAATCTGACTTCATATTCTCATTCGGGGGGCAAAATTTATCGAGAAAAGGGTAGCCCTCGAACTTTAGAAGACCCGTAGCAAAAAAAAATTTTCTCAATGGGAATGATTTCTAGTGGTCCTGCGCGCCCAAACTGCATGTCATGACCCATTTGTAGGGCCTAGACATGACACAGGGAAAGAGGAACCCTAAGGAACCCCCAAACAAGCCTCTTAGCATATCAATCACACATCCTTGGTCGCAGAAGCAAAATAACAACAACAAGAACAACTATGTAGCATCTACATCGAGAATTCAAGTATTGTATACGTCATTAGTCCGATCCTTTGTAGGAACTACATAAATAAGGGAAGAAGGGACTAAGAGAAGTCTTGAGATTTATAAATCATAAAAGAGTCAAAGTTCAAAGCATAAGTACGTCAATTGTTCCAAAAACACCTCTAAACATAGATTGGAGTAGGGGCTAAGACACTCTCCAGGACCACCCTCATAATGTCATATGTTCAACATCAAGAAGTCTTAGAAATATTAAGAGAAAGTAGATAGTGTCCCCGAACTTGAGGACTCACCAAGCTTTTCTTCGAATAATCTCACTGGCCACATAGATGATGATCAACAGAGGCTTAGGTCCCTACATGGTGATATCATGTAGGCATAAAGCATGCGTTAGTACGTTTGAATGAATGAAGTATGTAGGATGCAATGCAACAAGACACAATCCAATACAGTCAAAATGCATAGTAATAGGCAATAGATAAGCATAATCTCAATATGACATGCATGATCAATGCATTTAAGTAAAACGTGCTTATAAATCATTCAACTTTCATAGAACATAATACATGTGTGGGAAGAGACCTCAACCGACAAAGAATAAGACCAAGTGAGCTACAACTTGGAATCCCGATGACTATCCCTCACCATTAAAGAGGTAGTCTACTTGCCAAGGTAAATCATACTTCACCTTATGTGTGCCAATACCATTTTGGAGAAGTAACCTTTCTTACAGGAGCCCGTCCCATTTAAGAAAGGATTTCACGAGAAACTTCGCCTTACGGGAGCCTGTCCCATTTCGAGAAGAATTTCAAGAGAAAGTGCACTAAATGGATCCACTAGTATAGCAAGGGTAATACATAATCCTATGTTGGTACATAGTTCAAGGAAAGAGAGCAAACCCTCTATCCATCGGTGCTAAGTCTAATCCCACGGAATACTTATAATAATCATACTTTAATAACTTGCAATAAAAATGGAATCATGACATGAGTATCTCTTGAAAATAATTGACTTCTAGTGGTGAGCCTAACTTGAAACATGAGAATAGATCATCATCAAACATTACCCTTGCATTAACATCAAAGGCTCACAAGA
>JAPFFP010000080.1:8603829-8621974 GCA_026153255.1 Solanum medicagineum
AAGGAATCCCTATAATTAAGGAATCTAACAGATCCCTATAATTAAGGAATCCCTATAATTAAGGATTCTAACAACAAGTTAACGCGATATTGTAAAAGATTATAAGGATTTGAATTCGACGGTCTATTAAGGCATGATGGCATAGAAATGATTATAAGGAGTAGTAGTGGAGATGTGAACACTGTGGGATACCACGGCTGGTTACATTAGAAAAGTAGCCATCGAGGTACTAGGGGTTTCGAGGGGGACCTTTGGTGGACGTCAAGGTGATTGGTGGTGGAGTAGAGAAGTTCACAGCAAAGTGAAAGCCAAGAAGATTGCCTATATGAAGTGGTTGAAATGTAGGGATGAGGATGGAAAAATGAAGCCTTTAAGGATATCTATAAGATGGCGAAGACAAGAGCGAAGTCGGTAGTGACGAGTGCTAAGACAACAACATTTGAGCGCTTGTATGTTGAGTTAGGTGAAAGAGGCGAGGACAAGAGATTATATAGACTTGCGAAGGAGAGAGAGAAAAGCTCGCGAGTTGGACCAAGTGAAGTGCATTAAGGATGAGGAGGGTGAGGTGTTGGTGGATAAGACTTCGATTAAGCTAAGGTGGCAAGCTTACTTTCATAAACTCTTAAACGAAAAAGGGTACAGAGATATCGAGTTGGGTAATTTGGCATACTTCGATAGTCATTGAGATTTTGGTTATTCCTCGCGTTTCAGAGCTGAGAAAGTTAGACGTGCTATTAGTAGGATGAACAAAGGGAGAACGATCAGACCTGATGAGATTTTGGTGGGATTTTTGAAGAGCATGGTCAAGGATGGTATTGAGTGGCTGATTAGGTTGTTTTATGCTATTATCAAGATTGCTAAGATTCCCGATGAATGGAGGAGTACAATAGTTCCATTGTACAATAATAAGTGTGATATTCATAATTGTAACAATTACAGGGGTATCAAGTTGTTAAGCCACACTATGAAGGTCTAGGAGTGTATGACGGAGCCAAAACTCGTGTAAGAACAGTAGAAGGAGACTCAGAGTATTTTAGTTGAGATGAGACTTCATCAAGGATCTGTGTTGAGTCCTTTTCTTTTTTTCTTAGTAATGGATGAGCTGACACGGTCTATCGAGGAGGAGGTGCCATGGTGTATGTTATTTGCAGATGACATTGTACTGATTGATGAGGCACGACTAAAGTCAATGATAGATTGGAGGTTTGGAGATATACTTTTGAATCTAAAGGGTTCAAACTGACCAGGACCAAAACAGAATACTTAAAGTGTAAATTCAGTGCTGCAAGAGATGAAGTAGACATTGTAGTGACGCTTGCCACTCAACCTATTCTAAAGAGAGAAAACTTTAAGTATCTTTGGTCCATCATCTAAAGTAGTGGCGATATCGACGATGATGTTACACATAGTATTGGGGCATTATGGACGAAATGGAGGCTTGCCTCTGGAGTGTTGTATGATAAAAAGATACCACCTAAACTTAAAGGCTAGTTTTATAGAATGGTGGTTAGACCGTCTCTGCTATATGGGATGGAGTGCTGGCCAATTAAAAACTCACATGTTCAGCAAATGCAGGTCGCAGAGATGAGGATGTTGAGATGGTTGTGTGGCCATACCAGGAGTGATAAGATTAGGAAATGAGACCATCCGAGAGAAGTTAGTGATGGTCCCTATGGCTAACAAGATGAGGGAAGCGAGATTGCACTGGTTTGGACATGTGCAGAGAAGAGTGCCGATGCTCCTATTAGGAGGTGTGAGAGGTTGGATTTAGGGGTTACACAGAGAGGTAGAGGTAGACTGAAGAAGTATTGGGGAGAGGTGATCAGACATGATATGGCGAAACTTCATCTCACTGAGGACATGACTTTTTAGATAGAAAGGATTGGAGGTCCAGTATTAGGGTAGAAGGCTAATAGGCTAGTAGGGGAAGATTGATGTATAGCCTTGTGATAAAGTAGGTTAATAGGAGTAGTCGTGTTTTTATATTCTGTGTTGTCATTATTCGTCTTATATTTGTTACTTTTATCATATTTACATACTATCATTTGCTTTTCATTATGAGCTGTTTTCCTTTTTCTTTTTTTCTTTTCTTTTCCCCTTTTTCTCCATATCTAATATCTTCTGCTTATGATGCTTGACCTTTTTAGACGAGGATTTTCTGGAAACAATCTCTCTATCTTTATGAGGTAGGGGTAAGGTCCTATGTACATTTTACCCTCTCCAGACCCTATTTGTGTGGTTCCACTGGGTATGATGTTGTATTTGGGTTCAGATTGACCTGATTAATCTTATATATATTTTCATGTCAGGTGACAGTTACTTTGTTTGCCATTTTCCTCAACAGATGGTATGTGGTGAATCGAACCCAATTCAGCTGATTGAACTGGAATACCTTTTCATTTTCCTTTTGCTCTGAGTTTTATATTATTGTTTTTCGTCTTCTCGTTTATATGGAAGTGAAAATGATGCTGGAATAGACTGGATCTGACATCTTATTTCTTTCTTATTGCTAAACATTTTGTGCCATTATTTGCTCTCTTCAGGCTACAATACAGTTCAAAGATCTGACGAATGTTATATAATGAACAGGAGATATTCAAAGAAGGTTGTGTACTGCTGCAGAAATTAGTTCCTACTTCAGTAACACCATAACATCAGGGTCCAATTATTTAACGCCCAACAGAAACTGTAATTTGACCTCTTGGGTTCCAGGCTGTGAACCAGGATGGGCCTGTAGCACTGACTCAGATCAGAATCCTGACTTGAGGAATTCTAGAGAAATACCAGCGAGAACGCTTGCTTGTCGGCCCTGCTGTGAGGGTTTCTTTTGTCCTCACGGTCTTACCTGTATGATACGTAAGTATTTAACCAATATTATCAGTTTTTCGAAAAAAAAAAAAAAATATGTGGGATTCCGGAAACAACCTCTCTATCTCTATGAGGTAGTGGTAAGGTCTGCGTACATTCTACCCTCCCCAGACCCCACTTGTTTGATTCCATTGGGTATGTTGTTGTCGCTGCTTCTTCTTCAACCATTTGTGAGGGAAAACTACAAATGAAGAAGTTAATTCTTCTGTTATTACAAGGACTTGTTTTTCATTTATGCTCTACTATGAAGGAAGTTATCAATTACTAGCTTCCAGATACCTGTGAGTGGACAGTAACATTTTTGTATGTAAGCATGCCTGCAGTAGTGTTATGATAAAAATAATATAAGAGATAGCTAGATACTGCAGCTTTAGTTGAACAAGGATTTGGAAAATAGACTAGATTGTCCAATTATTTGATTGTACATAGGACCAACAACCTAACAGTTGTTTCCTACTTTTTACTTCCTTTTCTGAATCCTGAGTTAAAATAACTGGTAAGGTTATCATAAACTGCTTGTGCTAAGGTTCTGGTATGATGTACTAATCTCTCTCTAGATGATGATATTTTAGTTCAAGCTTTTTGGCAGACACACACACACACACACACACACACACACATATAATTAACTTATACATTGACATCCTTCATGCACAACTTCTGTAAAAGGGATTGCTGTTGACTCTGCATACAGAGTGCCATGTCCAGTAATTTGATGTTTTGCTACATTGCCTTTGATATATGTATCCATTACATGGAATAGTTAAGTGTTTCTCTAATTTTTACTTATTTTTGTCACATTTATTCAACTTCTTAAATCTTAGTTCTATTTTTTCTGATAAGTACCTTATTGCTGATTCTTAACAAAAGAAAAGATGCCTGATAGCTTTTTCATTTTTCTAGCCTGCCCATTAGGTTCCTACTGTCCACTTGCCACACTCAATATGAGTACTGGAATATGCGAACCGTGAGTTCAGATTCTTGATACAAGGCCTCTCTGATTTCCTTACTTCCTACTGTCTACTTTTTGTTTGCATAACATGTTTATTGGTATGTCTGTAGATATAGTTATCAATTACCTCCTGGGCAGCCAAGTCATACTTGTGGTGGGGCAAACATTTGGTCTGATGTTCGCAGCAGCTCAGAGGTGTTCTGTTCCGCAGGATCATACTGTCCAACAAATACGGAGAAGAATCCTTGCAGTAGTGGGTACTATTTTCTCTCAAAAGAACTGAAGTCCGGTTATCTTGTAGCTGTAAAATGTTCAAATAAGGCTTATCTGATCAGAAAAATCCCTTAGGAAATCCTTATTACCTAGTTATACTTGCACAATACACTTCTTTGGTGATATTTCATCAGTTTTACTCCTCTTATGTCCTTTCAAGACTAATCTTTACCCTGAATTTACAGGAATTACTGCCCCATGGGTTCTACGGCTGAGAAACGTAAGTTCCAGGTTGAGGGAGACCAATTATTTTCAGTACATTGTTAAAATAGTAGTCTTTTCATGCCGAATAAATAACAAATGCATTTTAATTTCCGTTCAGCATATTTCAATTGCATGAATTTAGATTCTTTCTCCAATGTTGCTGCTTCATTTAACATTCACCTCTTGATGGACTTTCAGGATGCTTCAAGTTGACTTCATGCAATCCAAACACTGCCAGTCAGAATATTCATGCATATGGGGCAATGCTCATAGTAAGTTTTGATTATTATCAAGTCTCTGCCTGCCTGATGTCCTTCCTTCATAGTCTCTTGCTGTTTCTAGGTTTATATGAAGTGCGATCTGGATAATGCACTGTGGTTTTAGTTAAAGTTTACTGTTCTGTTGCCATGACCTTTCCGGTCATAAAAAATTTCAGATATTATTGTGCTGCCTTTCCTGTGCTGAAGTTGAAATCCGTTCCGCTCTTTAGTATTTGAACTTCTTCGTTGATTGATGTTCAAGGACATTATACCACCATAGGTGATTCAAGTCTTGTTTTTCCTTGCAGGCAGCTTTGGCCACACTTCTACTTATAATTTACAACTGTTCGGACCAAATCATCACCATACGAGAAAGGAGACTAGCTAGATCCCGGGAAGCAGCTGCGAAAGTTGTAAAAGAAAAGATTCAGGCACGTGCAAGGTGGAAAGCCGCAAAAGAGGCTGCTAAGAAGCATGCTGTTGAATTGCAAGGGCAATTTTCTCGAAAGTTTTCTCGCAAGCGAAATATTACAATCAGTGACAAGGTCACAGTACTGAATGAGGAATATACTGATATCGATGGTAATTCATATCCATCAAAGGAACACAGTACTTCTTCGGCGTCCAAGAAATCGCAAAGTGCATCTGAAGTAGAGGAAATAGGATCCAGTCCCTTGATGAAGATGATTGATGAAATTGAAGAACAAAGTTATGATAGCTCGGAACCTTTCAGTTTGGAGATCAAAGAAAGAAATTTGAAAACCAAAAAGGCCAAAGGTAAAGATATTCATACTCATAGCCAAATCTTTAAGTATGCATATGCCCAACTTGAGAGAGAAAAAGCTCAGCAGCAGCAGCATAACAACCTTACTTTCTCTGGTGTAATCTCCATGGCCACAAATACTGATTACAAGAAAAGACCTGTAATTGAGATAGGTTTTACAGACTTAACTGTTACTTTGAAAGGAAAAAGGAAGCACCTGTTACGATCTGTTAATGGAAAAATCATGCCTGGTCGAATTACTTCTGTCATGGGTCCATCAGGAGCAGGGAAAACTACTCTCCTTTCAGCTCTGGCAGGAAAAACTGTTGGTTGTACAATTTCTGGTTCCATCCTTATAAATGGAAAATTAGAACCAATCCGTTCGTACAGAAAAATTGTCGGTTTTGTGCCACAGGATGATATTGTGCATGGCAACTTGACTGTTGAGGAGAATCTATGGTTCAGTGCAAGGTGCAGGTATGTAATAGCTGGTTACTTAGATATTATGTCCTTGGGACTCTCCATTATCTTAGCATTTTAAAAAAGCTCCTTGGAATTCATGTTTTAATGAGAGACTACTGTTCAAAATTGTTAGTTACTTCGAAATCACCATATCAAGCAGCAAACAGATTGTTCTATTGACTACCACTGGCTTCTATCTCTAGTTGATTTGATCCCTGTAGCTGTTAGTTGAAAAGATAACTTGTTAAGTTTTGTATTTTTCCAAGGTTGTCAGCGGATTTGCGAAAGCAAGACAAGGTTCTTATTGTTGAGAGAGTCATTGATTTCTTGGGCTTACAGAGTGTGCGGGGTTCCTTGGTTGGAACAGTAGAGAAGCGAGGTATCTCTGGAGGCCAACGGAAACGAGTGAATGTGGGATTAGAGTTGGTAATGGAGCCATCACTTTTGTTTCTCGATGAACCTACTTCTGGACTAGACAGTTCATCTTCTCAATTACTTTTAAAAGCACTTCGACGTGAAGCCCTTGAAGGAGTCAATATTTGCATGGTTGTCCACCAGCCAAGGTAACCTACGGAATTTGTTGATTTGGATACTGATACTGCATTTATATTGGTCCTTTCTGGTTATAGGAATTAGTCTTGCAACACACAACTACAAAAGCATGCAGTTCCTAATTAATGTCAGGAAGCTATTAATTAAGGGAATAATTTTTAGAACAGAAGAAATCTTTTTCTAGCTAGTGGAGTTCCCTTATGATGAATATGCTTTTTGTTGTCTTGTGACTGAAATCCTTGCTTAGTCTTCCAGCAATAGGCAGTTAGCTTTTCAGCATATATTGGAAATCAACTCAGAAGTCCACAAAAAATAATCAATTTTGGAACTGCAAATACATTGAAGTGGGACTTATTAGGCTGCTAGTTATTTCCTTTTCTATTTATCACCTTTTTGCCACTTTGCTGTTGCAGCTACACCTTATTCAAGATGTTTGATGATTTGATACTCTTAGCAAAAGGTGGTGTTGTAGTCTACCATGGTCCTGTAAAGAAAGTTGAAGACTACTTTGCTGGCCTTGGTATTGAGGTCCCGGAACGAGTTAATCCTCCGGACTACTATATAGATATTTTGGAAGGGCTGGTGAAACCAAGCACCAGTTCAAGTGTGAACTACAAGGAGCTTCCTGTGTTATGGATGCTTCACAATGGTTATTCTGTGCCCCCAGAAATGCAACGGAGTGCTGCTGTGCTTGCATCTTCACCAGTGGAATTAAATATTGGCAATCAAGCAATTTTTGATAATGTAACAGAGGAAAATTCCTTTGCTGGTGAAATGTGGCAAGACATGAAGACTAACGTGGAGCGCCAACGTGATATTATACTGCACAACTTTATGAGGTCGAAGGACCTCTCCAACCGGACAACGCCACATGTTCTTCTGCAATATAAGTACTTCATTGGAAGGTACATATTAGCGAAATCCAATTTCTTTTCATTGGAGAGTTCTTTCTGTGTTTTTTTTATGAATTAATAATACAGAAAAAAAGCTTTACAAAAAGTTAAGTTCAAGAATTTCTCAAGTATTGAACCATTGATCTGGGAATCGGAGTTCTCAAATCATCTCTATACCCATTACCCAGCTCATATGTACTAATTTTGACACTGCCCTTAAGTTAAACAAAGTTGCCTGCATATTTATGTGACCTAATATTTCATGGACTTGCTGCATATTTATGTGACCTAATATTTCATGGACTTGCTTGATAATTGATAGCATTATCTGTTTGCTGTTATCACAACGATTGTCTAGTTTTAGTTTAGTTATATCAGTATTGGCAGGCAAGCAATTTATCCAGTGTGATCAATAACCCACTATAGAATCTTAAGCCATTGAAGAGGAAAAGTGTAGCTGAAGCTGCCTGCAAGGAGCAATATTTTGAATCTTCTACGGTGGTCTAATGTTTTGAGCATCGGTTTACAACCGTAGTGATTTTGTTGATACCAACAAAGAAAGATGATGATTGTTAACATATACCAACAAATAAAATATAGAATATTTTGAATCTTCGACAGTGGTCTAATGTTTTGAGCATCAGTTTACAACCGCAGTGATTTTGTTGATACCAACAAAGAAAGATGATGATTGATATCCTTACACTTTGGTAGTTTGGGACACATTTGCATATTCCTCTTGTGTCTAAAGGTAGAAAAGGCGTTATGCTTGTTTTCCTTCTTTTAATGTATCCATTATCCATTAGCCGGGACTATATTTTCATTATAACAACAACAACAACATACCCAGTGTAATCCCACAAGTGGGGTCTGGGGAGGGTAAAATGTANNNTAATTCGTGACCTCCACTTTTTTCTATCTAAGGTCATGTCCTCAGTAAGATCAAGTTCCGCCAGATCCTGTCTAATTCATTATGTTTGTACATTTTCTTTAGGTTATTTTCTGGGAGTCTTTTTGTGACGACCCAAGCTAGGCCCTAAACGTGACATGGTAATTAGAATCCTCATGTACTCCAAACAAGCCTCTTAGCATACATGACATACATAAGGTAAGAAGAAATATCAAAGACATATAAGAATGCGGGAATATAAGTCTCCAAGCTAGCGTCTCAATAGAAAGAGAATCGACATAGGCTCTACATAAATGGGAGCTACAACTTTCATAGTGTAACATGCCTCTATTAGTCTAGATGGGGGCATAGGACAAGCCCTAGCTCACCCTAACATAAAAAATAAAGTCATAACAAGAAAGCATAAAACTCATATTTGGGTTGCCCTTGAAGCAGGAGTTACCAATCAATTGAACTGCAATAGCACCAGGATCTAGCCACAAATGAGAGGATGAATGTCGCGTCCTATGTTATGATACAATGTAGGCAAAAAGTATGGGTTAGTACATGGAAAGTACTAAGTATTTGAGAAATATGCATAATGGATCATGATATTGACGTATACATGAAGGATGAGATGCAAGACCTATTTGAAAGCATGAGAGGTAAAATCATAAGTTATAACATATGGTCAATGCATCATGAAAGTCATAACAATGAGCTTGTAAGTAAACATAGTCATTTTTGTGGGATATCAACTTTTAACCGACATTTAAGACCATGTAAGCTATAATATGGAATTCAGTGTTACTCCCAAACCGAAAAGAGAGAGGCTACTTGCCAAGACAGACTCCTTTAAGTAACATCATTTATCATCATGAGCTATATGTGGATCTACTAGCTAGGTCAATTAACGCAACCTACGGTGGCACGTAGTTTGGAACTAGGTTGCTACTAGGGACTCCCTTACCAAGTCCCCACCACAAAATTCTCTCGGTGCCAAGTCAATTCCAGCAGAAAATTTTAATTAATTTCAAAGTATTAAATATTAGAAAGATAATGATCTTTTTCCTTTCCTTTCATTCACATCTAGACAATTATTTACATAGAATAGTCCTAAATCAAAAGTGAATTCTAAATATAAAGAAATTCTAATTCAAAAGTGAATCTTGAAATTAAATGAATAAAAGAGTAAATACTTAATTTATTAAGAAAAATAGTGAAAAGATGATTTTATCTAAAGGGGAGTATTTTAATGAAGGGCAAAAAATTCGAACAACATTTCTAACGGCCTTCACCCTTTTAATATAGTACAGATAAACTTCAAATTAGCTTTTTTGATTGAATTCTCATATGTATATGGGTGTGTTTGGTATGAAGAAGAAGAATATTTACAATGGGAAGCATTTTCTTGGAAATTGGTTGGTGTGTTACTTATTTTCTAGTGTTTTGGTGAGTGAACAAAAAAATATTATCTCAGAAACATTTATATGTCATCTAGCAAAACACTACAGTGGTGAAGAGTGGGACCTCAGGGGTGGGATAGTCAAGGCGTAGGGGTTGGGTGGGTGGGGAGGGTACAACAAACATAGATTGTCATTTTGAATCTTGGTTTCCTCTCCTTCTAGTAAGAAGTCATGTAACGTCAATTGTAAGGATCTTGCTTACATCGGGATAATGTTTTCCAAAAGCTTTGTCCAACCAAATATGGGAAACTTAGAAAACATACTTTGAAAAATACTTTCCTCCATACCAAACACACCCATGATGTTTTTCTTTTTGAAATCATCCCAGGTTAAGTAAGCAAAGATTACGAGAAGCAAAAATGCAAGCAATTGATTATCTCATTCTCTTGGTTGCTGGAGCTTGCTTAGGATCGCTAACCAAAGTGAGGGATGAAAGCTTTGGCGCACCTGGTTATACACATACAATAATTGCTGTCTGTAAGTTGAATAACCTTCTAGTTCAGAGTATAATTTCTTTTCCTGAAGTTCTGATTCAATTTTTATTTCTTATAATTAGCTTTGTTATGCAAAATTGCGGCTTTGAGGACATTTGCATTGGACAAGTTACAATATTGGAGAGAAAGTGCTTCTGGCATTAGTAGCATTGCTCATTTTGTTGCCAAAGATACAATAGATCATTTCAACACCGTGATAAAGCCTGCTGTATATTTATCAATGTTCTACTTTTTCTGCAACCCAAGATCTTCTTTCGCAGATAATTATATTGTGTTACTCTGCCTGGTCTATTGTGTGACTGGAATGGGTTACACATTTGCCATCTTCCTAGCACCAGGTCCCTCTCAGCTAGTAAGCATGAATTCCATGTGAAACATGTGATATTGCTACAATGTTAGTTTCTTTTCATACCTCTGACTAACATGCTTCACTTATACATAGTGCTCGGTACTTGTTCCTGTGGTTTTGACGCTCGTTGCATCTCGCACCGATGGTGGTAAATTCCTCAAGATCTTGGCAGATTTATGCTATCCAAAGTGGGCACTGGAGGCATTTGTCATCGCAAATGCCGAAAGGTATGTTACGACTCCCTATATTGATTGAGATATGTATGGTTCAACGCTTTTACTTTAATAGTTCTAGTTGTGCGAATCATGGCTCCCCCCGACTGAAGACCATTCAAATAGTTGAATTATAAATATACATTCTCTCTCTTTCACACAGACGTGGGGGGTGGGGGGTGGGGAGGTAAGAGCGGGACATGACGTGTGTTAAGATTGAAATAACAGGGTATTTTTCGTCATTCACTCGCTCAGATTCTTAGCCTCTTATGATGTGTTCCGTATGAAGGAAAATACTACAACGAGAACATATCCAGTGTAATTCTACAAGTTAGATAAAAATGTAATATAGAAAAAAAATGCAGTATATACTTTTCATCATTAGATCAATCGCTATGTGAATAATTTTCCACAAACAATGTATAAAATTGAAAATGTACCAAAGTAGTGTTTCTGTATATAGCAATCTTAAATTGCGAAAGACATTATCATACATAATTTCAAATTTGAATGCACGTAATAAATCATTATGTTGTATGATTTCAGGTATTATGGTGTGTGGCTAATAACTCGTTGTGGTGCACTTATGAACTGGGGATACAGTCTTCATGATTGGGGTCTATGTTTGTGCATTCTCCTCCTCATTGGTTTAGGTAGCCGAATCATTGCTTTTATTGGCATGCTAAGCTTCCAGAAGAAATGAGAATTGATAATTCATGTCAATTCATTTTGTAGTTAAATCATTTTCTCAGGAGGATTCTATCCTCCATTGATGATAAATATAATTGCTCGTCTTCTGCAATGAAGTTATTGAGCTCTTCCATTCAGTTTAACAACATTGACCCGCATTATTTGCACAAAAGCAAAAGAGAAAAACACCGCATATACCCTTATACTAAAAATTACATTGAATATAATTTTATACATTGGCGCTAATTTGCCTCTAATTTAGATGGAAAGACACGTGACAAAATCAAAAACAAATAATCCACCCCTCATTACATTTTTCTCCTCCCACTCCTGCTCCTCCTACCAAAGTTACACCAGCTCAATCTTTATCGTCTACAGTTTTAAATTAACTCAAAAAACATTCAGGTTTGTAATTTTTCTAGAAGGGCTATTAGGTCAAACTGTAAGGAGAAATTGTTTTTAGCCCAAATACAAATCGTGGCGTTTATAATTAAGAAAAGTTACGCGAATAAACAATTATATACTAGATTACTAGTTAATTAGTTAATATAGTTATAGTTTAGTTAATTTATATTTCTCCACCAATATTTAGGATTAATTATGGTTTGAGTTTGTACAATTCGCACGTTTCTATAATTCGAATTTTGTATAACTTTTGTATAGTATAATTTATATAACTGTTTAAAGTTCAGATGTTTGTGTTGCATACATTCATCATTTCGAGTTTATATAAAAATAGCTCAGTTATACAAATATATCTGCAGATTATAGAAACTCATTCGCAAATTATACAAACAGATATGCGAATTATACAACCAGCTACTATAGGTACAATTATGCAAAGACAAATTAAACTGTAGTTATTTCGGCCTATTAAATTTTAGAACTAAGCTATTTATGAAAATTCCACTACAATTAATTAAGGAGATTTGATCTCATTATATAGCCTTGTAAACTTTTATGTCTATCATTATCCTAAATTTAATTATATTACATGCATAATTCTTAAAAGAGAACTTAATTGTTCTTCTCGTAGCAAAAGCACAAGAGTAGGATTAACCATAGTTGAATTTTACTAGTCGATGGTGGTTGTCATAATGTGTTGGAGCAAACTCTTATACCCTAACATAACCCCTAATTGATTGAGAAGAGATAGAGTGTAGGATTACTTTATTCTCTGTATCTATTACATTTTTATTTTTTTCTATATCTACACACCATATGTGTGTTTAAATAAAAATTATCAGGCTCACCGATTATCCTAATTGGCCTTAAAGCACCCATTATGGTTGGGCTCCAATTTCTTACATCTCCCGCTCACGTATAAGATGAGAGAAGCGAGACTGCGATGGTTTGAACATGTGCAGAGGAGTACCGACGCTCCTGTTAGGAGATGCGAGAGGTTGGATTTGGGAGTTACACGGTAGAGTAGAGGTAGACCGAAGAAGTATTTGGGGAGGTGATCAGACAAGATATGACGAGACTTGATCTCACTGAGAACATAACCATAGATAGAAAGGAGTGGAGGTCGCGAATTAGAGTAGCAGACTAATATGTTAGTAGGGTTAGGTGGATGTTCGGCCCTGGGGTATAGTAGGGTACTAGGATTAGTCATGCTTTTATAACTTGTGTTGTCATTATATGTCATAGATATGTTGATTTTATCGTATTTATACACTATCCTTGTCATTATCATGTGCTTTTCATTGTTAGCCATTCTTTCTATTTCCTTTTCTTTTCCTTTCCCTTTTTTCCATATCTAGTTTATTTTGCTTATGGGTTTTTGAGACGAGAGTTCCGAGGAAACAACTTCTCTACCTTATGAGGTAGTGGTAAGGTCTGCATACATTCTACCCACTTATGGGATTCCCCCTCACCAGACCCCACTTATGGGATTCCATTGGGTATGAGGTAGGGTAATAGGAGTGCTTTCTCTAATTTGAGAAACAAATTCTCTCTTCATCTCCTCAATCATTCATACAGGGAAGTAGACCGTGCAATTCGTTTGTTTATTGGAGAGTTAAGCGGTATACATCAATTAGGAGTACATAGTCTCTGGTCGAGTGCAAACATGTAAACAAATCATAAAGTATGCGGTACCCTAGATCATGTTAATCACATTTGATGTAATCTCATATATTTGTATTCACAGTTATATCTCATAAGCTGTAACTGGTGCACTGATAAACACAAATAAATGAGATTCCGTTATTGATATTTCTCTTTGCACAATTTTCTTAACATTAATTTAACTGATTTTCTATATGTGCTCTCTAAACTAAATTTGTGTTTATCGTCTTTCTAAAAAAACACTACGATAGATACAACAAACTACGTCTCAAGTATCAGACTAGATTCAATAAGGAACAAGCCTTGAACCATCATACTACAAGAAACAAGACTTATTGTGGTGACGAAAGGCCCTACCAAAGGCTCAAAAGTCGCCGCTAAAGACCTATAGCAGCGACAACGGTTTCTTTGGTTGTAGTTCCATAACTAAAGGTTATTTGTGACAATAAGAAAATGTCGCCACAAGAAACTGTAATCTGTGGCGACACAATTCGTCACAATTTAGAAATAAATATGCACAAAAAAATAATTTACAACACAAATATTTTCAAAGTCGCTACTAAAATATGACCTAACAAAAAATTATGAACTAATTGTATGTCGCCACAAAAAATTATGAACTAATTGTGGCAACTTTAGTATCATTACTAAACTATGAACACAAAAACTTATGAACTAACTATGACAACTTTACTGTCGCTACTAAATAATTTTATTAGTAGCATCTCTTGTTGCTGCAAAATAGCTAATTAGCATCGATTTTTATGTCGCTGCTATATAATCATTAGTCGCAACTTTCTTCCACCATAAAATCAACCAACTTTCAGTGGCAACATTTTTTCACTGCCATACATACTAACTAGTAGCGACTTTTTTCGCCGCAAAATCAACTATCAGTGACAAATTTTATGTCATTGCAAAAGGTAAGAACCTTCTCATTACTAAAGAACAATATTTAGTGTTATAAATCAAATCCTCTAAAATTAATGTATAGCTATTAAAAAAATCTAGTAGTATTTTACAAAATTAGAGCAAAAATATTTTTGAGTCAAATATTACAAATACTTGTAGTACGAGAAAATTCAACTACGTAAACTTTAGTTATCATTGTTTCGACAACAATAAAAAGTTTCATTGTATGCAAATACATATGATAAAAGCAAAAAAAATATTCAGACCTTCAAACTACTTCTTGATCAAGCCCCATTACTTAAGAACCTTATCCCTGAAAATAAAAAAAAAAAACACATGATCACATGATCAAATATGCAAAAAAAAAAAAATTGATGCATTAAGTTCCTGATGTGTCGACTAGAAGATAGATCAATCTTTACTATACGTTTTTATAAAAGATTATTTATAGATTTAATAATAAAGTTTTTTTTCCTAGAATAAAGAAACTTGTCAAAACTTTAAAAAATGTCTTCTGGAAACTTGACTTAATAATGATCAAATAAGTTGTTTCTTTCTTTCTTTTTTTTTTTTTATCTAAACAAAATGTCTAGAGGTATCCAGTAAACTAGTCAAGTAATGAACTAATTAGAGGTCAAAAATCTGTTCTTCCTAAGAGAAAGATTGAGGGTAAGGAGTCTCAGGTGCAGCAAAAGTCTCCGACTGGTAACTTTGATTCCAATTATTTTGTAGTGGATCAAAGCAAATCTCCAAATTCAAATGGATCTGATCTATACCCGATTTTCCCATATTAATACACTATCATGGGATATAAGGGCCATAACCAACAACAACCAAGAGAACAGACAAAGCTAAAGCCGAGTACACTAGATTCCTTAAATTGCAGGATAAAGTGTTAAGTCAGTGCCAACGATGACCATGTTATTGCTTTAGCCCCAAGGCTTTTCGATATTAGACCCATTAGTTTATGCAGTACTTCTTGTAAATACTTGCTAAACTCATCAATGCTAGACTCTCTAAAATTCTTCCTAGAATCATTAGTCATAATCAAAATGGCTTTTTCAAAAATAGAGACAGTATTGAAAGTATCCTCCTTGCTTAGGAAATTGTTAATGACATTAAGAAACCAAATCGAGGTGTGATGTTACCATTAAACTTGACATGTCTAAAGCATATGATAGAATGTCTTGGTCTTTCCTCTACTTTATTTTATGATAATTTGGTTTTGCTGAGAATTAGGATTGACATCATTTACAAATTTATCTCTAATAACTGGTCTTATTGTGAATGATACTAGACATGGTTTCTTTAAATCAGGGAGGGGTCTTAGACAAGGTGACCCTCCCTCTTTCTCCCTCATTTGGCACTACTGCTGATCTTCTCTCAATAAAGCTCCAACTGCTCTACATTATAGTCCTGCATTTAAGGTTTCTACATGAACATTAACAGTGCTCCAATTGATCACCTCTCTTTTTGCAGATGACACAATTATTTTCAGCAGTGGGAACAAGGTGTCCCTTCCAATTAATTTTCAAGACTCTGAAATTCTATGAGAAAGTATCAGTGCAAGTTAGAGAACACCTGTACAGAAGCAGTAAATCTTAGAGAATTCCTGTACAGATCCTAGAATGTCAAGGGCATAAGTCCATTGCAAAAAAAGTTGCTAAGTTTGAAACTTTACTACAAGCATCGAAAGGATTCTTAAATCCCTGCAAAGAACCCTATACAATTATACATTGCCAATTCAGTATACTAACTCTCCTACTTCCCCCTATATATTGTGTTCACACTAAAAGAAGAATAAGCTAAGACAATTCATCCTAATTTTCCTGATAAAATTGCTAGTGCCTTCAAAATGTCTACCATTCGTTTCTTTTTCAGATCCACCTCTCTAATATAACTGAGTTCGCCTTTACAAACTTGTTTATTCCAGATAATTGGAGAAGCTTAATCACAATACCGGACGCCTACCTCCTAGAGACTACGATCATGCTCCACTTTTGTTTGTGAAAATGAACTCAGATGGATGACACAATGAGATTAAAAAAATGTTGATTTTGTTACTCAACTATATATCCAGGCCATGGTATTCAATTTGTTCGAAACAACGCAAAGATCTTTCCATTTTGTAGGTCTAAGCACCACAAGAACTTTAAGAAGAAGAGGAATCCTTGTAAAGTTAAATGGACAAAAGAATATAGATGGCTGCATGTGACGGGCATGACTCGGGACTCATCATTCTAATTCGAGAGGAAACACAATAGGCTGGAGAGATGTGACAGGAATATAACTAAGAACACTTTGAAGGCCATCAAGAAAATTGATAAAATATTTGTAACATTTACTTAATGATTGCATGAAGTAGTGCAGTTGATGCAAGAAATGAATTGGAGAAAGTACCCGTTGCATTCTAGTCATGATGGCAGCCATTTGTTCTTGGATCATCTTGTTTACTTCGCCTTTCATGTGTTCACGCTCCTCTTCCAATTTTTGTTTGCAAATCTTCTTCCATTTTCCTTTTTAAATCAACAACCATTTGTTCACATTCTTGTTGCAACTTCTGATCCAAATCATCTTGCATCTCTTGATGAATACTTTTCATCGTCAAAGACACACTTGCCTCTATGTTTGCTTGCTGTAGTTGAGTCTTTTTAGGAGGCTTCTTTCCATATTCTTTTCCACGAACATAGCCTAATATCTCACAGAGAACTGATGCTAAAATCTCATCATTAGTCATGGGATGCTCGATCTCTTCAGATAAGCCGGACCTATAATAATGTGCAATCAATTTACACCAAAAAGTAATGTACATATTGAAAGTAACATATTGTATATATAAAAACTAATAAGACACTTTAGGAAATTACATGAATCTGTTGGGATTGTGGATCCAACCATCCACATTCTCCGTTAGCATTTTTACGTGTGTGTTAAATCTCCCAAATCTTATTCGGTGTGTCTTTTTCTCCCGATTTAGGATTTCTCTACAATATAATTCAATAAGAAAAACAATATTTATAAGTAAATAATGATACAAGTGATGAGAAGTATATACAATAATAGAGGAACAAATTTATTTTTACCGTTGATTCCTCTATTTTGGCAAATGTTCTTGTACCATAAAAATGCTTAGTTATCTATTTTTACTCTATCTTTTTTTTCTCTCGCTAACATTCTGCACTAAGTCAAGAGATCAGGAAATATTTATGCTAGTGTAAATAGATAATGAAAACGTGCATATTATCCATGTTCATATGCCCAAGATTATTAAATCTCTAATCAATTTAAGCTCATAACAAATAGTATTTTTTAGATAAGAAAATTTTCTAATAGTATAAATGTTACGACCCAAGCCTAGGGCCTAGATGTGACACGGCGAATGGAGAACCCGAAGCGACCCCAAACAAGCCTCTTAACATATCATTATACATCCTTGATTGCGGAAGCAAGGAAACAACTAAGAGAATAAAAATAAGGGCGAAGGGACTAAGGAATTCTTTCATAGCTTAAAACATATAAGAGTCAAGAGAGTCAAAGCTCATAGCATCATTACATAACTTGTCCAACAAAACCTCTAAACTTAGAATTGAGCGGGGGCCAAGACAACTTTCTTGGCTCACCCTCATAGTCAAAAACATACAAGAAGATAAAAAGAGTCTTTGCATAAGATAAGATCAAAAGATATCGTCCTCGGAGTTGAGGACTCACCAAACTTGCTTTGAGAAGGTAGTAATAGCCATGTGGAGGAAGATGATTAAGTGGAGCTCCGGTTCCTATATGGTAACATCATGTAGGCATAGAGTATGCGTTAGTATGTTTGAATGTACTAAGTATGT
>JAPFFP010000080.1:8622074-8668933 GCA_026153255.1 Solanum medicagineum
CGTAATCTCCTTAATTCAATGCAAAACATGTATACCCTTGACCCCTTTAAGCGTTAGACACACATATAGCCCATTAATACGAGATTCAAGCACTTTTAAAATTTAGCGTCAATTTTTCCATTTCATGTCATGTTTCCTTTGAATTGTACTAGTATTGTAAGGTGTGGGGTGTTACAGTACCTTGGTAACCTATGGGTTCTATAATGATGGTCTCTTCTGACCAATGTATTATGTTATATGTAAGCATGTTTTACTTAAGCATTGATCATACATGCCATATCGTTATTGTACTCTCTATTTCTAATAATTATGCATATCGATTATGTTGCCTATCTCTTGTTGCATTACATCCTACATACTAAGTACATTCAAATGTACTAACACATGTTCTATGCCTACATGATGTCACCGTATAGCGACCGGATCCCCTCTTGGTCATCCTCCTCCATGTGGCTAGTACGATATCTCTCAAGCTCTTTGGTGAGTACTTCATTTCGGAGATGAAGTTTATGATCTTATACTATGCTCTATGACTATCTTTCTTTTATGTATATATTGACTATGAGGGTGATCTCGGTTTCTTGTCTTGGCTCCCGCTAAGTATCTACGTTTTAGAGGTATTGTTGGATATGTTATGTAAAATGCTATGAGCTTTGACTCTCTCTTGACTCTTGATGCTTATGATATGAAAGTTGTCCCTTAGCCCCGTTTATCCCTATTTACTTACTCTTATTGTATTTTATTGCTTCCGCGACCAAGGATGTGTAATGATATTTAAGAGGCTGTCTTGGGGTCCCTTCGGGTTCCCTATGTGCCGTGTCACGTCTAGGCCCTAGGCTTGGGTCGTGACAAACCTAGTATCAGAGCAATAGGTTGTTAATGGTCTTCAGCATCCAACACACCGCGTCGATTAGAGTCTTATTCATGGTTGTGTTGTGTACCACAATTAAGAGTAGGAGGCTATGAGATGTTTTTGGAAATGTTTCCCTTCTTCTTACTCTATGTCGTGCTATATGAGTTAAGGTAAGTTTTTCCCCGAATGATTATTCTTTGCTATGCTAGATATGCCTAACACAAGAGGAAGAACGTACCGCACACCCCAGGAATAATCGGCTCATGGTGAGATCCGGGATGATCTCACTTTGCTTGCACAAGTTGTGGCTAATCAAGTAAGGGGCCTAGGCTCATGCTCCTACACCGGTATCTCGGGTGAGAGACTTCATGAGGATGAATCCCCCAGAATTTTATAGGTCAAAGGTGAATGAGGACCCACAAGAGTTCATTGATGAGGTCTACAAGGCAGCTTTACTTAATCGGTTCTTCCCTCTTGAGCTTAGGGAAGCCAAACTGGTAGAATTTATGAATTTCAGACAAGGGTCTATGCGTGTCACAGAGTATGCCCTCAAGTTCAACCAACTTTCGAAATATGCTCCACACTTGGTGGCCCACTCAAGGTCTAGAATGAATAAATTTGTGATGAGGGTATCCGACTTTGTGAGTGAGGAGTGCTGGTCCGCTATGTTGATTAGTGACATGGATTTGTCTCGTTTGATGACCTATCCCGAACAAATGGAGGAGGAAAGGTTAAGGAATAGAAGGGGTAATGAGGCCTAGAGGGCCCGCTTTGAGGGTAGGTTCCAAAGTAGAAAGGGTGGCCGGTTCCATCAAGGCCAAGGATCTTCTCATGCTTCTAATAGGGGATTTTCCAATAACATCCCAAGGGCCCAAGGTGTTGGTGGCATGGTTCCTAATAATGTGTGTTCAAAATATGGTAGGGTTCATGGGGGCCCATGTTAGAGAGACACAAATGCATGTTATGGATGTGGGGAAGTTGGTCACAAGAAGATTGATTGTCCTCATAACCGCAACAAGGGTAAGAAAGTCCGTCCACAAGGTGCAAATACGTTTCCTTTGTGGAGAGGTGGTTAACAAGGTGGTGCCCTAAGTCACAATTATTTTTCATGGGAGACAAGGGGTTGATGAGGTGCCCGATGTCGTCAACGGTATGTTAAAAGTCTTTGATTTTGATGTGTATGCATTGATTGATCCGGGTGCCACTCTTTCTTTTGTCGACCCCCTTTGTTGCCAAAAAGTTTCATGTTGAGCCCGAATTGTTGGTGAGTCTTATGAGGTGTCTATTCCTACAAGTGCATCTATTGTTGCCAGAAAGGTGTATGGAAATTGCCCCGTTTGCATCTTACATAAACTATTGCCTTGTGATCTTGTTGATTTGGATATGGTTGATTTTGATGTCATTCTTGGGATGGATTGGTTGCATGTATACTATGCCTCTATTGATTGTAGAACACATTGGGTCAAATTCCAATTCCCAAATTAAACCAATCCATGAGTGGGAGAGTCATGATGTGGTGGTCAAGGGTAGGTTCATCTCTTGCATTAAAACCCGTAGGTTGATCTCTAAGAGGTGTCTTTATCATCTTGTGAGGGTTAGGGATGTGGAGTCCAAAGTTCTTCATATAGAGTTCTGGTTCTAAATGAGTTTCTTGATATCTTTCCAAATGACTTTCCCAGTGTTCCTCCCGAAAGGAAAATAGATTTTGGTATAGACATCCTTCTCGATATTTAACCCATTTCTATTTCCCCTTATTGTATGGCCCCTGCGGAGTTAAAGGAGTTAAAAGAGCAATTGAGGGACTTGTTGGAGAATGGTTTTATTAGGCCTAGCCAATTACCTTGGGGTGCACCGGTGTTGTTTGTAAAGAAGAAAAATGGGTCTTTAGAATGTGTATTGACTACTGGTAACTTAATAAGGTCACCATCAAGAATACGTATCCTCTTCCAAGAATTGATGATTTGTTTGACCAATTGCAGGGGGCTAGCCACTTCTCTAAGATTGATCTTCGGTCTGGGTATCATCAAGTGATGGTAAGGGGGAGTGATATTCCCAAGATGGCCTTCTGGACTAGGTATGGGCATTATGAGTTTGTTGTGATGTCATTTGGGTTGACCAATGCACTGGCTATCTTTATGGATCTTATTAATAGGGTCTTCAATCCCTATCTTGATTTATTTGTGGTGGTCTTCATTGATGATATTTTGATTAATTCATGTAGTGAGGAGGAGCATGTGGCTCATTTGAGGGTAGTGTTGCAAAGATTGAGGGAAGGAAAGTTGTATACTACGTATGAAAAATATGAATTTTGGTTAAACGAGGTTGCCTTCCTAGGTCATGTGGTGTCGGGGGATGGTATTAAGGTGGATCCTAAAAAGACGGATGTGATTAAAAATTGTCCTAGACCATTGATCCCATTGAATATTAGGAGCTTCTTGGGCTTAGCATGTTTCTATCGGAGGTTTGTGAATGGGTTCTCTCTATTTCTTCTCCCATGACAAAATTGACTCAAAAGAAGGTTAAGTTTGTGTGGGTCTATGAGTGTGAAAGGAGCTTCCAAACCTTGAAAGATAAGCATGTGTTCGCTCCTATATTGTCACTACCAGAAGGGCTAGAAGGATTTGTTGTGTATTGTGATGCTTCCCGGGTTGGTTTGGGTTGTGTGTTGATGCAAAATGGTAAAGTCATAGCCTATGCCTCTAGGAAACTCAAAGTGCATGAAAAAGAACTATCCTACCCATGATCTTGAACTAGCCACCATGGTACTTGCATTAAAGATACGACATCATTATTTTTATGGGGTGCATGTTGATGTGTTCACCGATCATAAGAGTCTCCAATATGTCTTCAATCAAAAAGATCTCAACTTGAGGCAAAGAAGGTTGCTAGAACTTCTTAAGGACCATGACATGAGTGTGCAGTATCATCCCGATAAAGCTAATGTTGTGGTGAATGCTTCGAGTAGGGTGTCGATGGGTAGCCTAGCTCATGTTGATGATGGTGGTAAAGGGGTGGCTAGAGAGGTCAACGATTGGGTAGGTTAGGGGTTAGGTTGGAAGAGGTTGATAATAGGGTTGTTGTTGTTGTTGATGGTTCTAAATCTTCATTGGTTGAGGAGGTGAAAGCTATGCAAAATCTTGACCCTTTGTTTGAATTGAAGGCATTGGTAAAAGATAGTAAGGTGGAGGTTTTTTCCCAAGGGGAGATGGTGTCCTTAGATACCAAGGTAGCTTGTGTGTGCCTTGTGTTGATGGCTTGAGAGAAAAGATTATTGATGAGGCTCATGATTCTTCCTATTCTATCCACCCTGGGCCTACTAAGATGTATAGAGATTTGAGGGAGGTGTATTGGTGAGGAGGCATGAAGAGGGATGTTGCCAAATTGTTTCTGGTTTCCATAGTTGCCAACAAGTCAAAGCTGAGCATCAAAGGCCGGGTGGCCTAGCCCAAGACATAGAGATTCCTACTTGGAAGTGGGAAGATATTAATATGGATTTTGTAGTTGGGTTGCCCAAGACTAGAAAGGGTTTTGATTCCATTTGGGTTGTGGTTGATAGGATGACAAAATCGGCTCACTTTCCACCTGTTAAGACTATATAAGGGGGTGAAGATTATTCTCAATTGTACATTCATGAATTGGTGAGATTTTATGGGGTGCCCTGGTCTATCATATCGGATCGTGGTTCTCAATTTACTTCACACTTTTGGAGGTCTTTCCATAGTGGTCTTGGTACAAAGGTTAAACTTAGTACGACCTTTCACCCTTAAATAGATGGCCAAGCCGAAAGAACTATCCAAACTCTTGAGGACATGCTTAAGGCATGTGTATTGGAGTTTTGAGGTAGTTGGGATGATCATCTTCTGTTGATTTAGTTTGCCTATAATAATAGCTGTCATTCTAGCATCGGTATGACTCCTTTTGAGGCCCTCTATGGTAGACGTTGTAGATCACCAATTGGGTGGTTTGAGGTTGGAGAGGTGGCTTTGTTGGGACTAGATCTAGTTGTGGAGGCTTTTGAGAAGGTTAGGATGATTAGAGAAAGGTTGAAGATGACCCAAAGTCGCCAAAAGTCCTATGCCGATGTGAGGAGAAGGGATCTTGAATTCAAAGTTAGTGATTGGGTTTATTGGTAGGTTTCACCCATGAAGGGTATGGTTCATTTTGGTAAGATGGGTAAGTTAAGCCCTAGATATATAGGTCCTTATAGGGTGATGAGAAGGATTGGTAAGGTGGCCTATGAGTTGGAATTGCCTAGAGAAATGGAATTGGTTCATCCAGTTTTCCATGTGTCTATGTTGAGGAATTGTGTGGGTGATCCTAATGCTGTTGTGCCTCTTGATATTTTGGGGGTAGTTGAAGACTACTTGACATATGAAGAAGTTCCAGTAGAGATCTTGGATAGACAAGTGAAGAGGTTGAGAAATAAGGATGTTGCTTCCGTTAAGGTCCTTTGGGGGAATCAACAAGTTGAAAGTGCTACATGGGAGGCCGAAGCGGACAATCAAAAATGAAATCCTTATATATTCCCTTCTACTCAATACTAAGATACTAATTCTAAGTCTTCTATGTGATTTCATGTCCCATGTTCCATCCCCTAAGTCATTTGCATGCATTCATGTTTATGTTGTCAAGGTTCATGGAAATTTTATACTTATGTTGAGATTTTGAAAATGGTATTTTAAGTGTATTGTTGTATTCTCACTGGGGCTGATTTCTTCATGATTTCTCTTCTCATGTACATTTCTTTGACATTCGAGGACGAATGTTCCCAATGGGGAGATATTCAAACGACCCCAAAAAGTGCCCGAAAATGTGCCTCAGAATTGCCTGAAATCGTAATTTCCATATATCTCAAAATCTGTACATGATATCAAAAATTCGACTTGATATTCTTGTTCACGAGAAATTGAGTGGGGAATAGGTCTAACCTTGATTTAAGAGCAACCATAGAAAAATTTGAAAACCTCAAAAATGTGATTTCCAGTGACGACCGCGCCACTGGCACGTTTCTGTGTATTTTTGTGAACTATTTTCTATCTGGATCCAAGACTTTTGGGTCTTGGGCTAAGTGTTCCCATGCGTGATAATACCTATACTTAGCCTTATTTCACGCTCATATCATTCAAGACATTCCCAAATACTCTCTCAAACACTTAGACAATATTTCACCTCCAAATTTCAAGTCCCAAAACTCATCCGGATCTTAAGGTTCTCATTCAAGCTTGAAGTCTCCATCTCCAATCTTCTTCAAGGATTCTCCAAAGTCAAGGTATGTGGATTCTTTCATGGGATCCTTTCACCCATGATGTCCAAGCTTTCTTTTACCTAAAATTGCATGATTTAAAGTTGATTTACTCATAGGTCTTGCTTATAATGAATTTCACTGCACGCTATGTTGGGATCTCATGAAATTATGATTATTTTAGCATGTTTTAAGCTATGACTCTAAGAACTATTGTGAGATATGTT
Organism: Solanum medicagineum; assembly: GCA_026153255.1. Taxonomy (NCBI): domain Eukaryota; kingdom Viridiplantae; phylum Streptophyta; class Magnoliopsida; order Solanales; family Solanaceae; genus Solanum; species Solanum medicagineum. The sequence continues at coordinate 8,628,397 of JAPFFP010000080.1, forward strand.
GAAGGCTTTTGATATATGTTGCTTGAGGGTTTTACCAAGTATCTATTGATGGTTTTACATTGAATTTTCTTACATGAATCCTCTCTTGAATTGCATTGTTTTACACTAGCACTACACATTCGCCTAGTGTTTGATAAAATGTCCGGGTTATGATTTCTTGAGGGATTAAAGGTCTAATGCATGTATTATGAGTTGAATGACTTTATGATGTTGAAAGAAATGTATGTATATGGTATTCTTTTATATAGTGTTGGAGAGTGACCCTGGGTCGAGGGGTTAGTACCTCAATCACCATGAGTGGTAGGGTGCGACGATCCATCAACCAACCAAAGGGGTTTATACCTTGGTAAATTATGGGTTCTATAATGATGGTCTCTTCTTAAACATCTATTATGTTATATGTAAGCATGTTTACTTGAGCATTTTCATGCATTCCATATCGTTATTATGCTCGCTATTGCTTATCATTATGCATTCCGATTATGTTGCCTATCTCTTGTTGCATTGCATCCTACATACTTAGTACATTCAAATGTACTGACGCATACTTTATACCTACATGATGTCACCATGTAAGGACTAGAGCCTGGCTTGGTCATCTTCCTCCACATGGCTAGTACCATATCTTTCAAGCTCATTGGTGAGTCCTCCATTTCCGTAACGAAGTCTATCATCTCATGCTATGCTTTATGACTATCTTTCTTTTATGTATATATTGTCTATGAGGGTGAGCCCGGTTTCTTGTCTTGACCCCCACTAAGTATCTTATTTTTAGAGGTATTGTTAGACATGTTATGTATAATGCTACGAGCTTTGACTCTCTCTTGACTCTTGATGCTTATGATATGAAAGTTGTCCCTTAGCCCCGTTTATCCCTATTTACTTACTCTTATTGTATTTTATTGCTTTCGCGACCAAGGATATGTTATGATATGTTAAGAGGCTTGCTTGGGGTCCCTTCAAGTTCCTCATGCACTATGTCACGTCTAGGCCCTGGGGTTGGGTCATGACAATTTGTCCCCGAATGTGGTAAGGCAAGCTCTGAGGAATGGAATACATGCACTATATACCAAATGCACCATATATAAAAGATGCAACATATGCACTATTAAAATCTTTAAACCATGCCTCAAATAGCACTTATAATGCAACATCAAACATCACATAACCAAGCATAAATAACATGAGAATGGCATGCAAGGAAAGGAGGTTCTAAAATTGGAAAGATCGTAGTACCTCAATCTTGATTAGAATGGAAGAGATAGGGATATTACTTCTTCATATCAGCTTCGGCTTCCCCAGTGGCACTTTCCATATGTTTGTTCTTCCAAAGGACCTTGACGGAGGGTATATCTCTATTTCTCAACTGCTTGACTTATCTATCCAAAATTTCTACCGGGACTTCCTAATAAGTCAAGTTCTCTTTAACATTTACCATTTCTATGGGCATAATGGAACTAGGTTCCCCAATACATTTTGTCAACATGGAGACATGAAAACCAGATGAACCATACTCATTTCCATGGGCAAACTCTAATTCATATGCAACTCTACTAACATGCCTCAAGATCTGGTTAGGCCCTAAATACCTAAGGATTAATTTTCCTTTCTTACCAAATCAAACCACATCCTTTATCGGTGAAACCTTCAAGTACACCCAATCATCGACTTCAAACTCAAGGTCTCTCCTTCTAGTGTCGGCATTGGACTTTTGCCGACTTTGAGCTACTTTCAAGATCTTCCTTATCCCCCTCATCTTCTATAATGCTTCCATAACTAGATCTGGACCCAAAAAAGTCATTTCTACCATTGCAAAACAACCGATTAGGGATCTACAGCGCCTCCCATAAAAGGCTTTAAAGGGCCCACTCCAATGCTAGGGTGATAGCTATTGTTGTAAGCAATCTCTATAAGTGGAAGATGCTCATCCCAACTACGCTTAAACTCCAAGACACTAGCCCTAAGCATATACTCAAGAGTTTGAATGGTCCTTCGGCTTGGCCATCTATTTGTGGGTGAAAGGTCGTGCTAAGCTTGAATTTAGTGCCAAGGCATTTTTAGAAGGACCTCCATAAGTGTGATGTGAATTGAGCACCGGGGTCTGAAATAATGGCCAATGGAACCCCATCCATCTCACCAACTTATGAATATACAACTTCGTAAAAATAGGTCGCCTTAACTGATAGGAACTGACCCAACTTCATCATTCTATCAGCAATAAGACAAATGGAATCAAAATGACTTCTAGTCTTTGGCAACCCAATTACAAAGTCCTTATTGATCTCTTCCAACTTCTAAGTAGGAATATCTATGTCTTGGGTTAAACCACTCGGCCTTTGATGCTCGGCCTTGACTTGTTTGCAATTGTGGCAACTGACTACAAATTGGGCAATATCTTTCTTCATACCACTCCACCAATACAATTCTCTCAAATCTTTGTACATCTTGATAGAATCGGGATAAATAGAATAAGAGGAGTTATGGGCTTCTTTCAAAATCAAATCTCTCAAGTCATCGACACTGGGGATACACAACCTACCTTGGTACCTAAGAATGCCGTCTCCCCCTTGGGAGAAGACCTCTACTTTGCCATCCTTCACCAATGACTTCAAATCCACCAAAGTGGGGTCAAGATCTTGTTTCGATTTGACTTCTTCAATCAAGGAGGACTTTGAACCATCATCTACCACTGCATCATTATTTTTGGCTTCATTCAATCTAACTCTCAACCTAGCCAACCGATGGATGTGCCTTGTCAACTCCTTCTTACTATCATATGGTGGGCCACACTATCTATGGATACCAAGCTTAGGGCATTGGCCACAACATTAGATTTACCCGGATGGCAATGGATTCTCATGTTATAATCTTTAAGGAACTCTAACCACCTTCTTTGCCTCAGATTTAAATCCCTTTGGGTGAACACATATTGAAGACGCTTATGGTCGGTGAACACGTTGCATGACCCCATACAGATAGTGATGCCATATCTTTAAGGAAAGTACCACAACCGCTAGATCGAGATCATGGGTGGGATAATTACGCTCATGCACCCTTAATTGCCTAGAAGCATAGGCAATGAATTTACCATTTTGCATCAATATAAACCCTAAGTCCACTCTCAAAACGTCACAATACACCAAGAACCCTTCTAACCCTTCCAATAAAGCCAAAATAGGAGCAAATGTGAGCTTGTCCTTCAAAGTTTGAAAGATCCTTTCACATTCATCAGTCCATACAAATTTTTCCTTATTTTAGGTAAATTTTGTTAAAGGAGAAGCAATTGAGGAGAAACCATTCACAAACCTTTGGTAGTAACCAGCCAAATCCAAGAAGCTCCTAATGTCCATCAGAGTCAAGGTTTCAAGCCAGTTTCTTATTACCTTTGTCTTTTTTTGATCCACCTTAATCCCATTACCCAACACCACATGTCCTAAGAAATGAAACATTTTTCAACCAAAACTCATACTTTTTGAACTTAGCAAAGAGCCTTTCTTCCCTCAATGTTAGCAACACTACCCTTAAATGATTTGCATGCTCCTCTCCATTCCAGGAATGGATCGAAATGTCATCAATAAATACCACAACAAACGTGTCAAGGTAGGGCTTAAATACCCTATTCATGAGATCCATAAATATTGTCAGAGCATTAGTTAGCTTGAAGGACAACACCACAAATTCAAAACGCTCGCACCTTGTTTGAAAGGCTGTATTGGAAATTTCACACTCCCTTACTATCAATTGATGATACCCAGATTGAAGGCGAATCTTTGAGAAGTGACTAGCCCCTTGCAATTTACCAAATAGGTCATCGATCCTTGCAATGGATACTTTTTCTTTTACGGTGACCTTATTGAGTAGCCAGTATCGATGCACATTCTAAGAGAACCATCCTTCTTTCTTACAAACAACGCCGGTGTACCCTAGGGTGACTTATTAGGTCTTGTGAACCCCTTCTCTAATAAATCTTTCAATTGCTCCTTTAACTCCTTCAACTCCACCAGAACCATTTGGTAAGGAAGAATGGAGATGGGTTGAGAATTCAGGAGGAGATCTATATCAAAATCTATCTCCCTTTCTAGAGGTACACTGGGAAGTTCATCAGGAAAGACATCAAGAAACTTATTGGCAATCGGGGCCAACTCGATAGAGGGGACTTTAGGCTCGACACCTAACCCACACAAGATGATAAATGCAATCTTTGGAAATCAACCTTTGAGCCTTAAGATAAGAGATTAACCTACCCTTGACCGTCGAATTATCACCTTTCCATTCAAGGATGGGGTCATTAGAGATTTGGGATTTAACCGTACAAGCCCTACAATTAATAGTAGCATGATATGCATGTAACAAATCCATCCCAAGAATAACATCAAAATCTACTATAACAAGTTCAGCAAAATCATAAGGAAAAACTTTATGCAATGTAGATATAGGACGACCCTTATAGACTCTTTTAGCAAGAATGGATTCATCGACGGTGGTAGACACCTCAAAGGGTTCATATAATAATTCGGGACACATATGAAGTCAATTACCAATAAATGGAGTAATGAAAGAAAGCGTGCCACCTGGATCCAATAAACCATATATATCAAGATTGTAGATCTTTAACATACCGCTAACAACATCAGGTGTCTCATCAACCCCTTGTTGCCCTTGAAGAGCATAGAACCAGTTGTACTGAGGAACACCTTCTTGTTGGCCACCTTATATGTCCTTTGATCACCATGGGGTGCCTTACCTTTGAGGACGACCATCCCTTCCTTTGTTTGGACACTTCACAATCTTGTGAACCATTTTTCCATAATTGAAGCAAGCACCTGTATTCCTCCAACATGTGCCACTATGATTCCTTGCACATTAGGATGATTCATTCACCCATTTCCACCTTGAGACATTGGTTTGGGAACCCTATCATTTGCAAACATTTGGCCTTGGGCATTGGAGGACCCTTGGCCTTGGAATTTCTGGCCTTGTTGGAGTCGACCACCTTTAGCACCTTGGAACCCGCATTCAGGTCGAGCCCTTTTGAACTCCCCTAGCCTTCTCTTTCTATGTTTCACCACCTCAAGTTGTTCGACATATGTCATAACCCGTGATATATCCATATCGCCATTGAGCCTAGTAGCATGGTACACTTCATTGGTCAAGTTGGATACACCTGACACAAACTTGTGCATACTTGCCCGAGAGTCAGCCACCAAGTGAGTCAAAAATTTAGAGAGATTGTTGAATTTGAGGGAATACTCCCTCACAATCATAGAATCTTGTCTAAAATTCATGAACTCCATCAACTTTACTTCCCTTAGCTCAATCGGAAAAAAGCGATCAAGGAAGGCAACTTTGAATTAGTCCCATGTAATGGGCTCCTCATCCATCTTCTATATCTTCCATTAATTGTACCATATTTGAGTAAGGCCCTTGAGTTGGTAGGTCGCTAATTCCGCTTTCTCCTCCAAACTTATCTCCATGATAGCCAAGACCTTATACACTTTGTCAATGAACTCTTAGGGGTCCTCTTCTACCTTTGAGCCATAGAATTTTGGGGGATTTATCCTTGTGAGATCCCTCACTCTTGACAGCTCGGGTCTTTGTAACAATCGTCTCGGTGGCATGATCTAAAAGAGCAAAAGATTGCCCATTAGAGAGTGGAAACCTTATTTTAAAGCTAAGGCATGACATAAAATCTGAAAAAGTTAATCATTTCCTAAAATGCTTCATAGCCTCTTATTCATAGTTGTAGAGTGCTTCACAACGATGAACAACACTTTGTTCGACATAGTGTGTTAGATTTCCAAGGACCATTTACAAACCTAGTGCTCTGATACCAAGCTTGTCACGCCCAGGACCATGTCCTAGTCGTGACACGGTGAATAGGGAACACGAAAGAGCCCTAGACAAGCCTCAAAGAATTCATAGCACATCCTTGGTTTTGTGGAAGCATAATTTAGAAATAAGCATGTAGCACATAATTTCTAAGTGAAACAGGGATTTAGACTCACGCTATGGAGATGTTGTGAGGAAGAGGATGAGCATGGATCACATAGCAAGTAAATCTAAGGGGTGGGTAAGTATGACTTACGCTTTGGGGGAAATTAGGGACTTGGGACTTACATCTCATAGCCATCATCATACAACAAGCACATAAAGGAATGGGGACTAAGGGAAACTTCCATTCACTCTATAGCATAATGAGTTGAACTCAATCGTACATAGCCATAACAATATCCAACAACACCTCACCCTTAAAAGATTGTATCTAAAATTAAATGAGTCTAAATAAGGCATTAAAGTAAGTGGAATTTTTTCCTCGAATGTGGAGGACTCACCAAGTAGTCTTCAATTGGAATATCTAGCTGCATGGAGAAGAAGGATGGAAAGGAGCTCCAGTTCCTACATAGTGAGGTCATGTAGGCAAAAAGTATATGTTAATACTTGGAATGTACTATGTATACGAGGTGCAAATGCATCAAGGAACATAGGTCATAAATAATCAATATGTATAATCATAAATAATAGATATAAGCTCAATATGTCATAAGTGAAAATAGTCTAGAGGGACATGCACGAACAATCATCAACTTACATGACATCATATACATAATGGGAAGGGACTGTAACACATATAAGACAAAGCAATCTACTACTTGGAATCTCGATGTTCACTCCATATCAGACAAGGAGTGGTCTACTTTGCCAAGGTAGACCAAAAACTCTATCCTTATGGCATGGCCTTTTCGGAGAGTGCCACCACCATACGACATAGACCTTTTGGTGGGTTTCAAATTTTATCTTTGCCTTATGGATAGCCTTTTTGGTAGGTTCAACTAGTATCCATACCTTATGGAATTGCCTTTTCTGTAGGTACATGCCCATATGGGGAATTGATATCATAACCTATAGTGACACATAGTTTAGGAGCCATGGGAGGCTCCAAGGTCCTCTTGGTGCTAGGTCACAATCCCACGGAATACTTGAAACATGGTCATAGTCATGGCATGTATAATCTCAAAATATCTTAGTATCATTCTTGGAGTTGCTCATTAATAAAAACTTGTAACATCAATGTTAGGGATTTAGATAATTCTTATCATGCTCATGTGCTCATAGTGTACTTGTTAGCCCCCTAGTTAGTCTAAACATGCTTATCATATATATCATGCCATAAGGCATTCATGACTTATGGACTTAACATGCATCTTTAGATCAAATCATGGTGGGTACATGTACATAAACTTGAAATTATACAATTCATGAATAAATGTCATGAGAGGAGTAAAATGAGATCCTTAAACATTATTCAAACATACCACTGTCATCATGAGGAAGCTTGATTTGGGTACCATCAAACCCATAAGTAAAAATCATAGATTTCACATGATATTGCATGACATGAAAGTGTAGGATAAACCATCAAAAAATACTTCATAATATCATCATATAAGGGTTATCATAAAATCACCTTATTTTATCATGACTTGGGAAATCATAAAGGAGGTGAGGAGTGATTGAGCTTGTGGAGGAAAGGTCTCCATAATCAAAACCCACATACCTTAGTAATTTATTAGAGGAAAATAGGACTTAGAAGGAAAGGATTCAAAAGCCTATCTTGCTTTCTTTCTCTTGAAGCCTTGGATGACTTGGGAGTGTTTTGAGAGAATTTTAGGACTTAGGGTATTTGAGAATGAGAGGAATTAGGGTTAAGAGGGCCGATAAGGGGTCTCTTGGAGGTCAAAATGACATAGTATAGGCATAAAATGCTGGGAAATGACAAATCTTCCCCTTTTAAAATCATACCGGGCAGGACCACAAGACGTCATTTACGGGTTGTGGTCCATTCTACGAGCCGTAGATAGGGGATTCATCTGACAGCATTTCAAACTTTCAGAAAAAATCCTCTCGATTTACATTCCATGACATGTTCTACAGCTCTAAAAAGATTAGTTGTGCCATCTAATGAGTCGTAGATTGAGTCCCTAAAAGATCCCAAATTTCACCAAGTTTGCCCCAGGTTCCATAAACCAACTTACTGGCCATACAATGACTTAGAGCTTGTAAAACCCCTTGTAGAAGCTGACAATTAAAAATATTCCTAAAGCTTATTTTCTTGCAATTTTTCATACTACTTACAGGTGAGGTCTTACACTAGGTGTGACATGGCGAATGGCGAGCCTAAGGGTACCCCCAAAGAAGCATCATATAGCATACTTAGGGACATCCTTGATTGTGGATTATAAAATAGGCATCAACAACAAATCATTCTAGAGGAAATCGGGGCTTTGGACTCATGCTATGGGGGTATATAGGAATAGGAATTTCCACCATCAAATAACAAGCAAAAACTAAGGGGAGGGTAAGTAGGACTCAAGTTGTAGGGAAGTAGGGGCTTAGGAAGATCATCACTTGCCAACATCATCAACAACATCTATAATAACATAGAGGGGATAGGGACTAAAGGACAAGTCTCCATAGAAACTTAAACATTGTGTAGTGCGTACACAACATGAGTATCCACAATATCTCTAAACAAGAGTAGGATGGGGGCCAAGACATGTCCCAGACTCACCCTTAAAATGGAAAGTAAAGTGATGATGTCTCACATGAAAAGCTAGATAGAAAACGGTTATTTCCCTTGAACTAGAGGACTCACCACAACAAACGATCTTCATGAACCAAACCAGCCAAGAAGAGGTGGATAAAGAAGTGCTTTGGTCCCTACAAGGTTAGATCATGCAGGAAAAAAGTATGTCTTAGTACTTTGAATGTAGTAATATGTGAGATGCCATACAACATACACAATAGACAAGATGCATAATCATTGACAATAGGATTACACTCAATATGACGTGGAGGAATCATACTTTAATGAAAACATATATGAGAGACAAGATCATAAGTTCATAACATCATACATATGTAGGAGGAGACCATAACCGACATATAAGACCATGCGAGCTATGATATGGAATCCAATATAACTCCTGACATTGGCATGGGGAGACCACTTACCGGGTGGAACTCCGTTAACTTGTATATGTATCTTTAGTAAATAAAATGGCCTATGTAGTTCCACTAGCCTAGCCTACAAGAGCTTCTTTGGTGGCACATAGTTAATGAGACAAGAGGTTGCTTCTAGTATTTTTAAGACCCGGGCCTAGGGCCTAGGAGTGACATCGGGAATGGGAACTAGAGAGTACCTAAACAAGCCTTATAGCATATGCACATCATTAGTTCAGAAGCGCATGATTAAATAATAAATACATAGTTCTAAGGGATGGGTAAGTATGACTCATGCTATGGAGATGTCATAGGTATAGGGATTTGTATGGATTCACATAACACATAGCACATAAGAACTAAGGGGCGGGTAAGTATGACTCATGCTATGGGGATATAAGGGACTTAGGACTTTCAATATTTCCACATCTCATTATTAAGATATCATCATAACATCAACCACATCAAATAGACATAATCATAGTCTCCATAAGAAAAATAGCATAACATATACAAGCTCGTACATAGATTTTAAGTGATGTCCAACTATGCCTCTAAGTCATAGAATAGGATGGGGGCCAAGACATGTCCTGGGCTCACCCTCAAAGTATATACATAAGTGGAAAAAGCATGTTAGGTAGATAGAAGGTGGCTGGTCCTTGGATGATAGGACTTACCATAAGTAACTCTCACAATTCAAGCTAACCATCAAGAAGTGGATGAAATGGTTAGATCATGTAGGCAAAGAGTATGCATTAGTATGTTTGAATGTACTAAATATGCGGACATGTAATGTATAAGAACACATTAAACATGCTTTTCAATATTAGATGACCAGTCCACATATAAAAAGAAGTATATATCGGAATAGGTAATATACCAATATACCATGAATTCATGATGCATGAATGCCATAATACTTTAAACATACGGGGATGTGACCTTAACTGACATACATAGACCAAGCGGGCTATTACTTGGAATTCTGATGCACATCCTACATCAAAGAAAGGGCGATTTACTTGTCAAAGGTAGACCATACTTCTCTGCACGGGCCTCCCATTTTGGAAAAGTAACTTTACCTTATGGGCCTCCCATTTTGGTAAGTTTTCATACATAGCATATCCTAATCATCCACAAAGAGGTATAAACATGAACCTATGTGCACACATAGTTATGGCACTTGAGGATTTATATAAGGGTCCTTGAGGATAGACCCCCTCACACAAGTCCACTCGGTGCTAAGTCATTATTCCACTTAGTACATATACATATACGTGCTTGAAAAAGAGGCATAAGTCTTTTCAAAATATAAAAGTGAGTACTTAGGCTTAAAATCCAAACATACTTCATGATCATGCATGCTTGGATAAAAGCCAAATTATACTTCAATTCATACTTGCATGCACAGGAATAGGTCATTAATACTTCTACATGTTGGGGTAAACACCCATAAATGCTCAAGGATTCATATCGTAGATATTATGTGATCACATATCATGTCATAACCATACTTGATTGAAATCATAGTCATATACATAGTTAAGTCTTAAGCCACATTATAAACTTCATGAAAATCAATGTTCATGCATGCATGCCATGAATGAATGAGAGAATAGCATAGGTACTAAGAGTACATAGTTAAATCATCATAATATAGTAAAATCATAGTCAATTAGTGAAGAAAGCATCAATTAAAGCATACTTGAAACTACCCTTGCATAAATTCAACATTTAAATAGACATGCATATTCAAACCTTCTTAATACCAATGCAATTCAACATAATAGGACTTAAATCACTTTAAAAACATCAATTAAGCATAGTTCATATCTGAATTGAATCAAATCAACGCTAATTTAAAAGACCCATTTGAAAATCATACTTGAAACTCATGTAATTTGAGAAAACAAGATTTGGGTCTTCATGGTTGGAAGGGAATCAAGAATCAAAATTACAGTCCTTAAATAACTAGAAGAAGTAACAATAAATTTATTTGAGAAGAAGGCCCTCGAATTTTCAAGTTGAATCTTGATGTGACACTTGAGATAAGTTCTTAGAAGAGAGAAATCTTTTTGAGTTCTGAGTTTAATGAATGAACTTGAATAAAATGAAGGAGTATAGGTCTTTTCAGGGGTTTAGGATAGGTGAGAAAGTCACAACAACCCTTAAAAAAACCAAAATTGTGAGATAGCCATTAATAAAACGAGCACTAAAAAGTGCCCAAGGGTCCCATGGTAGAGCACACGGCTCGTGAAAAGGACCATGGATCGTACAAGGGTCTGTGGTAGGAGTCTTCAGACAGTTGACAAAAATTTTGGACTAAGGACATTTCCATTGAAGGCTTCATGATCCATTCAAAGGTGCACTGATCATTCAACGGTTCAAACAAATGACCTAAGTTTCAAGATGGTAATTTTATACTTAGAATCACATTTTGGGATGAGGTCTTCACAAAACACCCCACCACGGCTCGTGGTAGGTTGCATGACCCATACAAGCCCTCTTGGGGGCTGCCTTAGCAAATTTCTTAGCTTGAAGGCTGGGCACCTACTAAGAGCCCCTTCTACTACCACTGGTGAGAACCACAACTTGTGGGAGGTTCCCTGCAGAGCCACCAAGCTAAAATCGCTTCTTAAGCCACACCCAAGCACCCCAATGGGCCACAAACCTCTAGAAGCTTGATTTTAGGCATCAATAAGGTCTCATATGATCCAGCTCCTTACAAGGATTCCTTTACTGAATCCCACCACCATGCCCCATTTTGTGTTAAGCCATTCCCACATAATACATTTGTAAACATATACAATCGCAGTCATTCTTAAGCTTAAAAACATAGAATCATCGTAAAAGTGTAGCTCATTAAAACATGAGATCTGTCACGTCCAAAGCCTAGGGCCTAGACGTGACTGACGAATGGTGAACCCGAAGGGACTCCAAACAAGCCTCATAACATATCATTGCACATCCTTGGTCGCGGAAGCACTATAAAACATCATAAGAAACATGAACAAGGGGAAATGGAACTAAGGGAGGAAGATAGAGTGTAATACTTAACAACATAGAGGAGTCAAAGCTCATAGGTAAATACTCAATATGTCCAACAAGCACCTCTAAATACATAGATAGAGTCGAGGCCAAGATAAAGTAACCGGGCTCACCCTTATAGTCAAATAGAACATGATATAGTGTCTCAATACATAGATAATAGGTAAACATAAACCAAAGTCCCCAGAATGGAGGACTCACCAACAAGCTTGGATTAGCACCGCCTAGCCACGTGGAGGAAGATGATCAACTTGGGCTCCGGTTCCTACATGGTGATATCATATAGGCAAGAGTATGTGTTAGTACATTTGAATGTACTAAGCATGTGAGATACAATGAAATAAGAGACAAGCTTCATAATCAATATGTATATCAATAGGCAATAGGCATAATATAGTAATATGTCATGTATGATCAATGCATAAGTAAAACATGCTTAGGTATATCATGCTCATAAAGAATAACATATGTAAAGATGAGACTAAGCTAGATTTCCAAGGTATAAACCCCTTGGTAGGTTGGTGATGTTGCCACCCTATCACCTAGGTGGAGATGAGTATTAACCCTCATTCTAGGTTGGTGATGTTGCCACCCCATCAACTAGGTGAAGATGAATATTAACCCTCATTCTAGGTTAGTGACGATGCCACCTCGTCACCGTGGTGGTGATGAGTTTTAACCCTCATTCAAGGTTACCTAGGCTCTTGTCCCCCCAAATCGGGCATGGTCTATGAAACACTTTATATAGGATTCATCATAGCTCTAATGAAATACCTCATGTAGGAATAATCATGTACATAATCTCATTTCATCATCATAACATCATTCATATCATATCTTATGCTTTGGACCTTCAATTAATTAACAAAACATAACAGGACATTTTATCAAACACTTCGGGGGTGTGTCATGGGGGTAAAAGAGCATGCAATTTGGAGATGAAAAATCATGCAGAAAAATCAGTGGTAAAACCTTTAATCAACACCTTGCAACAACCCCAAGACATTCATATCAAAACCCCTCATCAAATCCAACATTAGATCCAAGATTTGAAGCTCAAAACACGCTAAAACAACTATACTTTCATGAACTAAAATCAATGTGCGGTAAATTTCTCAATATACAAGACCCACATGTAAAGTCAACTTTAAATCATGTAATATTAAGTAAAAGAGGGATTAGGCACCATGGGTGAAAGGACCCAATGGTTCAACACCACATACCTTATCTTTCGTGAAGTTCTTGAAGAAGACTTTAATGGAGATTTGAAGCTTGGGTGGTGAGATCCTTGAAGAAATCTTTGAGATTAGCCTTGACTTTGGGACTTGAATTTAAGGTTAGAAATGAGTCTAAGTGCTTGGGGAAATATTGGGGAATGTTTTTGGGTGATAGAGGGTGTAATAAGGCTAAGTATAGGTGAAATTACGTTTGGAAAAACTTAGGTCCAACACTTAGAAAAATCTGGGCGAACTAGTAAAAGACAATGCAGGAAAATACACCTCTCCGCGTCACGGAGAGGTTGCGGACCCTCACTGGAAATTGCACCAAGTGAAATTTCATAATTCGGTTCTTTTGCTTTAAATTCGAGGTTAGACCCTTATCACCCTAATTTGACCATCTGAACAAGAATATAAAGTCGGATTTTCAAAATTCCATATGGATTTTTAGATATACGAAAAACAAGATTTCAAGTACTTCCGAGGCACGTTTTCGGGAAATTTTTGGGATCGTTTCAATATCTCCCCCTTGGGAACATTTGTCCACAAATGTAGAAGAGACGTACAAGAAAAGAATAATCATGAACAAATCAGCCCCAACATGAATGCAACATTACATTTTAAACATCACTTTCAAAATCCCATTATAAGTTTGAAATCATATAAATTACCAACTTAAACATGAATGCTCATGAATGACATAGGGCTGAAATGTAAGACTTGAAGTCACATAGGGGAATTAAAATTAGTACCGTAGGCTTGAGTGGAGTGGAAGAGATAATGGTACCGCTTTTGCGTATTTGCTTCGGCCTCCAAAGTAGCACTCTCGACTTGTTGGTTCCTCCAAAGGACCTTAACGGATGCCACCTCTTTGTTCCTCAATATCTTTACTTGCCTATCCAAGATCTGAACCAAAACCTCCTCATAAGTCAAGTTATCATCAACAACACCCACAACATCAATAGGCACAATGGCATTAGGATCACCAACATACTTTCTTAACATAGAAACATGGAATATCGGATGGACCAAATTAATTTCACTAGGCAACTTCAACTCATAAGCTACCTTGCCAACCCTCTTTATTACCTCGTAAGGACCAACATACCTTGGAATCAACTTCCTCTCCTTACCAAAATAGACCACACTTTTCATTGGAGAAACTTTCAACTAAACCGAATCCCCTACTTGGAATTCTAGGTCTCTTCTCCTTACATCGAGATAGGATTTTTGACGACTTTAGGCTGCCATCAACCTTTCCCTAATCATCTTAACCTTATCAAGGGCATCTATAACTAGATCCGGGACCAATAAGGCCACCTCTCCAACCTCAAACCAACCCACCGGTGACCTACAACGTCTCCCATAAAGTGCTTCAAAAGGAGCCATACCAATGCTACAGTGATAGTTATTGTTGTAGGTAAACTCAATCAATGGAAGATGGTCATCCCAACTACCTTGAAGCTCCAAGACAAAGCCCTAAGCATATCCTCAAGTGTTTGAATTGTCCTCTCGGCTTGGCTATCCTTATGAGGGTGGAAGGCCGTACTAAGGTGTACATTGATTCCAAGACCCCTTTGAAAAGATCTCCAAATGTGTGAAGTAAATTCTGCACCGCGATTCGATATAATGGATAAGGGAACCCCATGCAACCTCACCAACTCATAGATATACAACCTTGCATACTCTTCAACCCTATATGAAGTCTTGAACGATAGAAAGTGAGCCGATTTCGTCATCCTATCAACCACAACCCATATGGAATCAAAACCTTTTCTAGTCTTGGGAAACCCCATCCACAAAATCCATATTAACTACCTCCCACTTCCAAGTAGGAAACTCGATGTCTTGGGTTAGGACACCTCGCCTTTGATGTTCGGCTTTGACTTGTTGACAACTATGGCAATCGAAAATAAATTGAGCAATATCTCTCTTCATGCCTCCCCACCAATACACATCCCTCAAGTCTCTATACATTTTGGTGGAACCGGGGTGGATAGAATAGGAAGAATTATAGGCTTCACCAAGAATTCTCTCCTTTAGACCTTCAACACATAGCACACACAACCTACCTTGGTATCTAAGGGCCCCATCTCCCCTTGGGAGAAAACCTCTAGCTTTCCTTCTTTCACCATGGCCTTCAACTCAAGGAAGGAGGAGTCTAGATCTTGTTTTGCTATACCTCATCAATCAAAGAAGATTTAGAACCATCATCAACAACACCACCATTACCCACATCTTCCAACCTCACCCCAATCTAGCCAACCTATGCACCTCCCTAGCCATCTCTCTTTCGCCACCATCCACATGAGCAAGCCTACCCATGGACACCCGACTCAAAGCATTTGCCACAACATTTGCCTTACCCGGATGGTAATGCACACTCATGTCGTAGTCCTTAAAGAGTTCTAGCCACCTTCTTTGTCTCAAGTTGAGATCTTTTTGAGTGAAGACATATTAAAGGCTCATATGATCGGTGAAGACATCAATATGCACCACATACATATAATGACACCAAATCTTTAATGCAAATACCACGGCGACCAATTCAAGATCATGGGTAGGGTAGTTCTTTTCATGCACTTTGAGTTTTCTAGAAGAATAAGCTATGACCTTACCATTATGCATTAGTAAACAACCCAAACAAACTCTAGATGCATCACAATACACAACAAAATCCTCAAGCTCATCCGGTATTGAGCATATAGGAGCGGACACAAGTCTATCCTTCAATGTTTGGAAACTTTTCTCACATTCATCTGTCCACACAAACTTAACCTTCTTTTGAGTCAATTTTTTCATAGGAGAAGCAATGAAGGAGAACCCATTCACAAATATTCTATAGTAACCCGCAAGGCCCAAGAAACTCCTAATATCCGACGGGGTCAATGGTCTAGGCCAATTCCTAATCACATCCGTATTATTAGGATCTACTTTTATACCATCCCTGGACACCACATGACCTAAGAATGCAACCTCTTTCAACCAAAATTCACTCTTGTCGTATTTGGCGTCCAACCTCTCCTCCCTCAATCTTTGCAACATGACCCTTAAATGGCCCATATGTTCTTCCCTACTCTGTTAATAAATCAAAATATCATCAATGAAGACCATAACAAAGGAATCAAGATAGGGCTTGAAAACCCTATTCATTAGGTCCATGAAGATGGCCGGCGCATTAGTCAATCCAAAAGATATCACCACAAATTCATAATGCCCATACCAATATCATACTCCCTCACCCTTACTTTATGGTACTCAGATCGAAGGTCAATCTTAGAGAATAAACTAGCCCCTTGCTATTGGTCAAGCAAGTCATCAATCCTTGGAAGAGGATATCTATTCTTTATAGTGACCCTATTGAGTTGCCGGTAGTCAATGCACATTCTAAGTGGCTCATCTTTCTTTTTTACAAACAACACCAGTGCACCCAATGTGATTGTTTAGGCCTAATAAATCCCTTCTCCAACAAATCTTTCAATTGCTCCTTTAACTCCTTCAACTCTGCCGGGGCCATACAGTAAGGGGGAATGAGATAGGTTGGGTGTCGGGGAGGAGATCTATGCCAAAATTTATCTCTCTTTCGGGAGGGACACCGGGAAGATCATTTGGGAAGACATCAAGAAATTCATTTACAACTGGGACTGACTCAATGGAAGGGACTTTGGACTCCACATCTTTGACTCTCACAAGATTATACAAACATCCTTGGAAATCAACCTATGGGATTTAATGCATGAGATGAACCTACCCCTCACTATTACATCATGACTTTCCCACTCAAGGACGGGTTCATTGAAAATTGAAACTTGACCCTACGGGTCCTACAATCAGTAGAAGTATAGTATGCATGCAACTAATCCATCCCAAAAATAACATCAAAATCAACCATATCTAACTCAACAATATCACAAGGTAAGAGTTTATGTAAGATGCAAATCGGAAAATTTCTATACACCTTCCTAGCGACAATAGATACGCTAATAGGAGTAGACACCTCATATGACTCAGCAACAACACTGACTCAACATGGAACTTTTTAGTAACAAAGGGGTTAACAAAGGAAAGGGTGGCACCCAGATCAATCAAAGCATATACATCACGATCAAAGATTTTCAACATACCGGTAACTACATCAGGGACCTCACTAACCCTTACCTTCCATGTAGAGCATAGAATTGATTGTGTCTTGGGGTACCACCTTGAGGACCACCTCTACCCAATGGGACGCATTTGCACCCTGAACCTTGCCACGATATCTCGGACAATTTACCTTCTTGTGACCAAGCTCCCCACAACCATAACATGCACTAGTACCCTTCAAACACGAGCCATTATGGCTGTTATCACATCTAGGACACACATCATTAGTTGCCACAACACCTACACCTTGGGACCTAGGGAAATCATTAGCAAACTCCCTATTTGTAGCATGAGGAGGCCCTTGGCCTTGATGGAATCGACTACCCCTAATACAAGATCTCTTGGCCTCCTAGCCCCTCATCATTATTAACTTTTCTTCTATTTGTACGGATGTCATTAACCTAGAAAAGTCCATATCACTAATAAGCAAGGCAGACTGACACTCTTCACTTACCAAATCGAAGACCCCCATAACAAACTTATTCATCCTTGACCTAGGGTCAGCCACCAAATGAGAAGCATACTTTGAAAGTTGATTAAATTTGAGAGGAATACTCCCACACACTCATACCACCTTGTTTCAAGTTCATAAACTCAACCAACTTTGCTTCCCTAAGCTTAAGAGGGAAGAACCGATTAAGGAAGAATAATTTAAATTCCTCCCAAAGCACCACACAGCCATTACCCTTCTTACCTTTCCATTAATCAAATCAAATTTAGGACACCCCCTAGAGTTGGTATGCCGCCAACTCCTCCTTCTCATTTGGTCCAACACCTACGATCGACAAAATTTTGTAGATTTCATCAATAAACTCTTATGGATCCTCATCTACCTTTGACCCATGGAAAATCCAAGGATTTATCCTCATGAAATCCCTTACCCTAGCTCCCAGGGTAGTAGCATGATGGGCTTGGGCCCCTTGTTGGACTTGGCTAGCCACTACTTGGCCAAGCATCATAAGAGCATCCCGAAGCTCACCTTTAGTAGGTTGTTCATCGGGAGTTTGGGCATATCTTTCTCTAGTATTTGGCATTATCTAGCATAGAAAAGAACAATCGTTAGGGGGGAAGCAACTTATCATAACTCTAAAGCACGGCTTAGAACAAGAAGAAGAGAAAACATTTCTTAAAATGCCTCACAGCCTCCTATTCATAGTCATGGCGCACTTCACAACCATGAAATAGGGCTCTAATAGGTGCGGCGTGTTAGACTCCGAGGATCTATCAACCTAGTGCTCTGATACTAAGATTGTCATGTCCCAAGCCTAGGGCGTAGATGTGACCAGCGAATGGGGAACCCGAAGGGACCCTAAATAAGCCTCATAGCATATCAGAAATCCTTGGTCGCGGAAGCAATATAAAACATTATAAGGAACATGAACAAGGGGAAATGGGACTAAGGGAGGAAAAGATAGTGTAATACTTAAACAACATAGGGGAGTCAAAGCTCATACATAAATACTCAACATGTCCAACAAACACCTCTAAATACATAGATAGAGCGGGGGCCAAGACAAAGTAACCAGGCTCACCCTCATAGTCAAATAGAACATGAGATAGTGTCTCACTACATAGATAAGAGGGAAACATAAATCAAAGTCCCTGAAATGGAGGACTCACCAAAAAGCTTGGAATAGCACTGCCTAGCCACGTGGAGGAGGATGATCAACTTGGGCACCAGTTCCTACATGATAATATTATATAGGCAAGAGTATGCGTTAGTACATTTGAATGTACTAAGTATGTGGGATACAATGCAACAAGAGACAAGCTTTATAATCAACATGCATAATGATAGGTAATAGGCATAATATAGCAATATATCATATCAATGCATAAGTAAAAAATTCTTAGGTAAATCATGCTCATAAAGAATAAGATATGTGAAGATGAGACCAAGCTAGATTTTCAAGGTATGAACCCCTTAGTAGGTTGGTGATGTTGCCACCCCATCACCTAGGTGGAGATGAGTATTAACCCTCATTATAGGTTAGTAACGATGCCCTCCTATCACCCTAGTGGAGATGAGTTTTAACTCGCATTCAAGGTTACCCGGACTCTTATCCCCTCGGATCGGGCATGGTCTATGCAACACTTTATGTAGGATTCATCATAGCTCTAATGCAATACCTCATGTAAGAATAATCATGTACATAAGCTCATTTCATCATCATAACATCATTCATATCATGTTTCATGCTTTGGACCTTCAATTCCTTAAGAAAACATAACCGAACATTTTATCAAGCACTTTGGGGGTGTGTACTGGGGGTAAAAGATCATGCAATTTGGAGATGAAATCATGCAGGAAAATCAGTGGTAAAACCTTTAATCAACACCTTGCAATACCCCTAAGACATTCATATCAAAACCCCTCATCAAATCTAACATTAGATCCAAGATTTGAAGCTGAAAACATGCTAAAACAACCATACTTTCATGAACTAAAATCACTGTGTAGTAAATTTCTCAATATACAAGACCCACATACAAAATCAAATTTAAATCATTCAATATTAAGTAAAAGAGGGTTTAGGTACCATGAGTGAAAGGACCCAATGTTTCAACACCACATACCTTATATTTTGTGAAGTTCTTGAAGAAACTTTAATGAAGATCTGAAGCTTGGATGAGATCCTTGAAGAAATCCTTGAGATTGGCCTTGAGTTTGGGACATGAATTTAGGGTAAGAAATGTGTCTTAAGTGTTTGAGGAAATATGGGGGAATGTTTTTGGGTGATATGAGGGTGAAATAAGGCTAAGTATAGGTGAAAATACGTTTGGGAAAACTTAGGTCTAACACTTAGAAAAATCTAGGTGAACTAGGAAAGATAGTGCAGGAAAATACACCTCTCCACGTCACAGAGAGGTCGCGGACCCTCACTGGAAATTGCACCAAGCAAAATTTTATAATTTGGTTCCTTTGCTTTAAATTCGAGGTTAGACTCTTGTCACCCTAATCTGGACCCCCCGAAAAAGAATATAAAGTCAAACTTTTTCCAAATGGATATTTAGATATACGGCAAAACAAGATTTCAGGCACTTCCAAGGCACGTTTTTGGGAACTCTTTGGGGTCGTTTGAAGATCCATCAAGTGAGAATTGTCCTTATCACAAGGGTATCTACCTTTTTGGTGATAATTGTTCTTATCACCACCTTTAACATTCATAAGAGGGATTCATAACATTATAAATTTTCATAAAAATTCACAACATATTATTAAACCCTCATCATTAGGAAATCATACTTCATTAAACACTCGATATGAAAATTGGGTGGGCTAATGCGTGAGAGCTTTAAATCATATAACTCAAGAGAAGTATGCACCATTGGAGTGAAAATCATCAATGAAAATCATTCTTAAAAATAAATGACCACAATTATTCACATCATCATTCAAACATAGGTATAGGAATATGAAATTCATCTCATAAAATCATCATTCTCATAGTATCTCATGGCATCACAACTCGGTGGTCAGTGTTCAAATTGACTGTCGTCCATTTCAACAGCTCTGACTGACTTTAGTAAAATGGCCATAACTTTTTACTCCAAACTCGAAAATTTTACGCCCTTTATCTAATGCTGCATTGGAAAGCTAATTCAAAGATCTAAACTTTTGTAGGTAGTGACTCAGATAATTCATTATGTGAAGTTGACCCTTATACGAATTCACACTGAAACTTAGCTAATTGGAATCCTATGGTCTTAGCTCAATGTAAGAGATGCTTGATGACTCCAAATAACATTTAATAAACTTTTAATACTTAGAAATTTATACCACGACATTAGAAGTCATCAAGTTGAGCCTATACATGTTTGAGGAATGACTCCGGCCCTAACTTAAGATGTAAGACATTAAACTATGGCAACTGAACCAAGAGTAGGAACATTGGACTAAACATCCATGATTCGGACAACGTGGTATATACAACCTCTAGAAACAATTTTCATGGCCTTCATATAAGAAATAAACTTTTCCTTCAAACACCAAATTTCTTCCCTTCAATTCGAAAATAGGCTTATTATGAACTTGGAATGTAACCTTACGAGTTCTGCAATCAATAGAAGCATGCACTGTATGTAACTAATCCAACCAAGAATCATATTACAATTGTCACATCAAATTCGATAAGATCACATGGGAAGGGTTTATGTAAGACAACATGGGACAAAACTTTCTTGGTTAATATTGACTCACCAATCGGAGTATAGACTCAGTAAGTTCTAATAAGACTTCCGGAGACATAGTTAAGGAGTATAAAAAGACATATTGGCACAAGGGTCAAGCAAAACATATATATCATGATCGAAGACTCTTAACATACCAGAAACCACATTGGGACACTCATCAACCTCTAGCCTAATATGCAAACCATAGAATTGATTACCACGTGGACCACTACCTTAAGCTTGGGAACCTTGTTGCACTTGCTCTCTTTGAGCTACTTGAACTTGTTGTTGCCCTTCTTTCCTTTATTAGTGACATTAGGACACTCAAAAATCTTATATTCCATCTTTCCACAACCAAAGCAAGCTTTGGTACCTCTCAAGTATTCACCAGCATGGTTTCTCCCACGCTTAGGACACCTAGAAGGAATAGCACCATCCTTCAATATCACGAACCAAGCCTAGGGCCTTGATGTGACAAAGCGAATGGGGACCAAAATAGGGCCCCAAACAAGCCTCTTAGCATATCATTTACATATCCTTGATCGCGTGACAATTAAACAACAATAAGAGAACAGAAATAAGGATAAATGGACTAAGAGAAGTCTTTCATAGCATAAATCATCAAAAGAGTCAAAGCTTACAGCATAAACACATAACTTGTCTAATAAGACCTCTAGCATAGATTGGGCGGGGGCCTCGACAATGTTCCCACTCACCCTCATAATCATAAGCATCTAAACAAAGAAAAGAGTCTTTACATAATATACGCTCAATAGCTATTATCCTCAGAGTTTAGGAGTCACCATGCTTGCTTCAAGAGATAGTACTAGCCACGTGGAGGAGGAGGATGATCAAGTGGAGCTCCGGTTCCTACATGGTAATATCATATAGGCATAGAGTATGCGTTAGTACATTTGACTGTACTAAGTATGTAGGATGCAATGCAATGAGAGATAGCAACATAATCAAAATGCATATACATAAGCAAGAGATGGTATATTAGCAACATGGCATGCATAATCAATGCTTGAAGTAAAACATGCTAATATAGAACATATTACATGTGTAATAAGAGACCATCGTTATGAAATCGAAGGCCTACCACACCCTTGGAGAGGCAATTGAGGTATCAACCCCTTAACTAGTTGATGGTTGTCACAGCCTACCATCCATGGGGATTAAGGTATTAACCCCTCAATTGGTTGATGGTTGTCACACCCTACCATCTATAGTAATGAGGTATCAACCCCTCAATTTGGTTGATGGTTATCACACCCTACCATCCATGGTGATTGAGGTATCAACCTCTCAATTTGATTGATGGTTGTCACACACTACCATTTGGTGATTTAGGCATAACACCCTCTCAACAAAGTGTGGTCACTTCCAACTCTATAGATACTTTTCATGAAATCAATACATATATATTTTCCTTTCATCATCATAGAGTCATTCAAATCATAGGTCATGCAATAGATTATCAATATCTCAAGAACCCTAAATCGGACATTTTATAAAATACTTGGCGGGTGTATAATGCTAGTTCAAAATCATGTAATTCCAGAGTGAAATCATGTGAGAAAACTTAATGTAAATCAACCCACCAATACTTGGTAACACCCTCATGCAAGATACGTTAAAACCCTTTATCGAATCTCATCATAGAACATAGATTCATATCTCAAAACACGCTTAAACAGTCCACATTTCATGAAAACCCCAACATAGTTTATAATCAAGTTCATAGTAAGAATACCCATAAGTAAATCAACTTGAAAGCATGTAATTTGTATAAAAAGGAAGGTTGGGCACCATGGGTGAAAGGACCGAATGGTTGAAACCCACATACCTCAACTTTGGAGATTCCCTTCATGAAGATTGGAATGAGAAATTGAAGCTTGAGTGAATTTCTTAAGATCTGGAATGAGTTAGGACACTTGAATTTGAGTGAAATATTTGGCTAAGTGTTTAAGGGGGTTTTGGGGAATGTCTTGAATGATATGAGGTGGAAAAATGACTAAATATAGGTGTTTTTATGCATCCAAAAGCTTATTCCCTAGACCCAAAGGCTTTGGACATAAGAAGGATAATCATGAAGAGATCATCCCCAAAAAGAATGCAACAGTGCAATTAAACATCATTTCAAAATCTCACCATAAGTGTCAAAATTACTATGAACTTGTCAACATAAATATGAATGCATGCAAATGACAAAAGAGCTGACACATAACACTTGAAGTCACATAGGAAACTTAGAATTAGTACCTTAGGTTTGAGTAGGATGGAAGAGATAGGGACATCACTTTTGCATATCTGCCTTGGCTTCCCATGTAGCACTTTTAACTTGTTGGTTTCTCCAATGAACCTTGATGGAAGAAACATCCTTGTTCCTTAACCTCTTCACTTGTCTATCTAATATTTCTACCAGAACCTCTTCATAAGTCAAATAGTCTTCAACAATACCCATAACATCAAGAGGCACAATGGCATTTGGGTCACCCACACACTTCCTCAACATAGACACATGAAAGACCGGTTGAACCATATTCATATCATTGGGCAACTCCAACTCATAAGCCACCTTACCAA
This sequence comes from Solanum medicagineum, assembly GCA_026153255.1. NCBI lineage: Eukaryota > Viridiplantae > Streptophyta > Magnoliopsida > Solanales > Solanaceae > Solanum > Solanum medicagineum. The sequence goes on from JAPFFP010000080.1 coordinate 8,652,567, forward strand.
TCCTCCTTAACACTGTATAAGGACCAATAATGAAACGACCCCAAAAGTGCTTGAAAATGTGCCTCAAAAGTGCCTGGAATCATAATTTTCATATATCTCAAAATTCGTGCGCAATATCAAAAAATTGACTTCACATTCTTGTTTTGGAGGTCAAATTGAGTGTGAAATGGGTCTAATCCCAATTTTAGAGCAAACCAATTGCAAATTTATTTTCCCAAAAATCAATTTTTAGTGAGGTAAGGCTTTTGGGTCTTGGGCCTAAGTGTTTCCATGCGTGCAAATGCCTATACTTAGCCTTATTTCACCCTCATATCATTTAAGATATTCCCAAATACTTACTCAAATACTTAGCCAATATTTAATCTCCTGAATTCAAGTCTCAGAACTCATCCGGATCTCAAGGTTCTCATTCAAGCTTTAACTCTCCATCTCCAATCTTCTTCAAGGATTCTCTAAAAGCTAAGGTATGTGGGTTTCTTTCATAGATTCCTCTCACCCATGATTCCCAAGCTCTATTTTAACCTAAAATTTCATGCTTTAAAGTATATTACAAATGGGTCTTATCCAGTATAAATTTTACTGCACATTATGTTGGGGTTTCATGAAATTGTGATTGTTTTAGCATGTTTTGAGCTATAAATCTAAGATCTATTAGGAGATATGATAAAGGTTTTTGATGTGTATTTGTTGGGGGTGTTACCAAGTATCTATTGTTAGTTTAACATTGGAATTTCTAGCATGATTCCTTTCTTGAAATGCATGGTTTTACACTAGCTCTACACAGCCGTCAAGTGTTTGATAAAATGTCAGGATAATGATTTCTTGAGACATTGAAGGTCTAGCATGTCTTATGAGTTGAATGAATTTATGATGATGAAAGGAATATATGTATATTACATTATCTTATATAGTGTTGGGAATTGACCACACCTCACTCGAGGGGCTGTAGGCCCGGTAACCTTGTTGAGTGATTTGTACCTCAATCGCCTCGCTCAGGAGGTGGTAAGACCATGCAACCATGTCAAGGGTTTGTATCTTGGTAACCATGTTGAGAGATTTGTACTCCATAAACCATGTTAGGGGGTTTGTACTCCATCAACATGTTTGGGGTTTGTACCTTATCAAACTATTGAGGGGTTCGTACCTCATCGCCTCTCCAAGGGGGTGGTAGGCTATGGATATGCGCTAATAATGGTTTCTCCTTACATATGTATTATGTTCTATATTAGCATGGTTTTACTTCAAGCATCATTCATACATGCCATATTGCTATATGCTTATTCATTACCTATGCTATGCATTTTGATTGTGGTGACTATCATTTGTTGCATTACATCCTACATACTTAGTACATTCAAATGTACCAATGCATAGTCTATGCCTACATGATGTAACCATGTAGAAATCGAAGCCCTTCTTGAGCATCCTCATCCACATGACTAGTACGATTCTACTCAAGCTTGTTGGTAAGTCATCCATTTTGGGGACATTGCTTATTGTCTCATGTTATGTTCAAAGACTACTTTTATTTTATATAAATGTTGACTATGAGGGTGAGCTTGGTTGCTTGTCTTGGCCCCTGCTCTTATCTATATAGTAGAGGTGTTGTTGGATATGTCATGTGTAATGTTATAAGCTTTGACTATCTCTCTCTCTCTTGACTCTCGTTGATTATGATATGAAAGATATCTCTTAGCCCTGGTTATCCCTATTTTCTATCTCTTGTATTATTTTATTTCTTCATTGACCAAGAATGTTTCATGATATGTTAAGAGGCTTGCTTGGGGTCCCCTACAGGTTCCCCTTGTGTCGTGTCACGTCCAGGCCCTAGGCTTAGGCCATGACAAACTTTGTGTTAGAGCACTAGGTTGTTAGATCCTCGGAGTCCAACATACCACGTCGATTAGAGTCTTGTTCATGGTTGTGTTGTGCACCACAACTATGAGCAAGAGGCTATGAGGCGTTTAGGAAATATTTCTCTTCTTCTTACTCCATGTCATGCTATAGAAGTTGAGGTAAGATTTCCCCCCCTAACGATTGTCCTTTGCTATGCTAGATCATGCCTAACACTAGCGGGAGAAGAGCCTGCACGCCCGAGGGGCATCCGGCTAATGGAGAGCTTTGGGATGCACTCACTTTACATGCACAAGTTATGGCAAGGGGCCCAAGCCTCTCATCCTCCTACACCGGCATCTTGGGTGAGAGATTTCATGATGATGAATTCCCCAGAATTCTATGGGTCAAGAATGAAGGAGGACCCTCAAGAGTTCATTGATGAGGTCTACAAGATTTTGGTTATCATAGGTGTGATGTCAGAGGATAAAGTGGAGTTGGCAGCCTACCAACTCAAAGGGGTAGAACAAATATGGTACAATCAAAGAAAAGAAGAGAAGTGGGTCGACAATGTGGTACTTTGGGAGGAGTTCAAGGTGGCTTTCCTTAATCGGTTCTTCTCTTTTGAGCTTAGGGAAGCTAAATTGATTAAATTTATGAATTTGAGACAAGGGTATATGAGTGTGATGGAGTACGCCCTCAAGTTCAACTAACTTTCAAAATATGCTCCACACTTGGTGGCCGACTCAAGGTCTAGGGTGAACAAATTTGTGATGGGTGTTTCCGACTTGGTCAGTGAGGAGTGATGGTCTGCCATATTGATTATTGACATGGATTTATCCTATTTGATAACCTATGATGAGCTAATGGAGGAGGAAAAGTTGAGGAAGAGGAGGAGTCATGAGGCCAAGAGGGCCCGTTTTGAGGGAAAGTTCCATAGTCGAAAGGGTGGCCGGTTCCATCAAGGCCAATATGGTTCCTAATGGTGGGTGTCCAAAATGTGGTAGGGGTCATAGTGGCCCATGCTTGAGGGATACTAATGCTTGCTATGGTTGTGGGGAACTTGGGCATAAGGTGATGGATTGCCCCCGAAATCGCAATAAGGGTAAGGAGGTTCATCCAAAAGGTGCTAATGCGGTTCCTTTGGGAAGAGGTGGCCGACAAGATGGTGCCTCAAGGAATAATCGATTTTATGCTTTGCATGGGAGACAAAGGGTTGATGAGGTGCCCAAAGTTGTTATCGGGTTGCTAAAAATCTTTGATTTTAATGTGTATGCATTGATTGATCCAGGTGCCACTCTTTCTTTTATGACCCCCATTGTTACCAAAAAGTTCCATGTTGAACCCAAATTTTTATGTGAATCACATGAGGTGTCTACTCCTATTGGTGCATCTATTATTGCTAGGAAGGTTTATAGAGATTGTCCCATTTGCATTTTTCATAAAGTATTGCCTTGTGATCTTGTTGAGTTAGACATGGTTGATTTTGATGTCATTCTTGGGATGGATTGATTGCATGCATACTATGCTTCTATTAATTGTAGAACCCATAGGTTCAAATTCCAATTCGCAAATGAACCCATCCTTGAGTGGGTGAGTCATGATGTGGTGGTCAAGGGTAGGTTCATCTCTTGCATCAAATCCCATAAGTTGATGTCTAAGGGGTGTCTTTACTATCTTGTGAGGGTTAGGGATGTGGAGTCCAAGGTCCTTTCTATAGAGTTGGTTCCGATTGTAAATAAGTTTTGTGATCTCTTTCCAAATGACTTTCTCGGTGTTCCTTCCGAAAGGGAAATAGGTTTCTGTATAGACCTCCTTCCCAATACTTAACCCATCTATATTCCCCCTTACCGTATGGCCCCAACGGAGTTAAAGAGTTTAAGGAGCAATTGAGGGACTTGTTGGAGAAGGGTTTCATTGGGCCTAGCCAATCACCTTGGGGTGCACCCATGTTGTTTGTTAAGAAGAAGGATGGGTCTCTTAGAATGTGTATTGACTACTGACAACTTAATAGGGTCACCATCAAGAATAGGTATCCTCTTCCAAGGATTGATGATTTGTTTGACTAATTGCAAGGGGCTAGCCACTTCTCTAAGATTGATCTTCGGTCCGGGTATCATCAAGTGAAGTTGAGGGAGTGTGATATTCCTAAGACGACCTTCTGAACTAGGTATAGGAATTATGAGTTTGTTGTGATGTGTTTTGGGTTGACTGATGCACTTACTATCTTCATAGACCTTATGAATAGGATCTTCAAACACTACCTTGATTCGTTTGTTGTGATTTTCATTGACGACGTTTTGATCTATTCACATAATGAGGAGGAGCATGTGGCTCATTTGAGGGTAGTGTTGCAAAGGTTGAGGGAAGAAAAATTGTATGCTAAGTATGAAAAGTGTGAATTTTTGTTGAAGGAGGTTGTCTTTCTAGGTCATGTAGTGCCGGGGGATGGTATTGAGGTGGATCCTAAGAAGACGGATGTGATTAGAAATTGGCCGGGACCATTGACCCTGTCGGCTATTAGGAGCTTTTTGGGCTTAGCGAGTTACTACCTAAGATTTTTGAATGGGTTCTCTTTTATTGCTTCTCCTATGACAAAATTGACTCAAAAAAGGCTAAGATTATATGGACCGATGAGTGTGAGAGGAGGTTCCAAACATTGAAATATAAGCTTGTGTCCACTCATATATTGTCACTACTGGAAGGGCTAGAGGGATTTGTTGTGTATTGTGATGCTTCTAGAGTTGGTTTGGGTTGTGTTCTAATGCAAAATGGTAAGGTCATAGCCTTTGCTTCTAGGAAACTCAGAGTGCATGAAAAGAACTATCCTACCCATTATCATGAACTAGCCGCCATGGTATTTACATTAAAGATATGACATCATTATTTGTATGGGGTGCATGTTGATGTGTTCACCGATCATAAGAGCCTCCAATATATTTTCACTCAAAAGGATCTTAACTTGAGGCAAAGGAGGTGGTTAGAACTTCTTAAGAATTATTATATGAGTCTCCATTACCACCCTAGTAAGGCTAATGTGGTGGAGGATGCTTTGATTAGGGTGTCTATGGGTAGCCTAACTCATGTTGATGATGGTGGAAAGGAGGTGGCTAGGGAGGTCCATCAGTTGGCTAGGTTGGGAGTTAGGTTGGAAGAGGAGGATAATGTTGGTGTTGTTGTTGTTGATGGTTCTAAATCTTCATTGGTTGAGGTGAAAGCTAAGGAAGATCTTGACCCCACTTTGTTGGAATTGAAGGCATTAGTAAAAGATGGTAAGGTGGAGGTTTCTCCCAAGGGGGAGATGGTAAGGTGACCTAGAGAGATGGAATTGGTTCATCCGGTCTTTCATGTGTTTATCTTGAGGAAGTGTGTCAGTGATGCCAATTCTATTGTGCCTGTTGATGTTGTGGGGGTGGTTGAAGACAACTTGATATATGAAAAAGTTCAAGTAAATATCTTGGATAGGCAAGTGGAGAGGTTAAGGAACAAGGAAGTTGCTTCGTTAAGGTCCTTTGGAGGAACCAACAAGTTGAAAGTGCTACTTGGAAGATCTAAGCGGATATGCAAAAGCGATACCCTCCACTCCACTCAAGCCTAAGGTATTGTTTTAAGTCCTTTATATTATCTCAAGTCTTAAGTTCAACCCTCATGTCATTGCATATATTCATGTTTAACTTGACTAGTTCATGATGATTTAACACTTAAGATGAGATTTTGAAAACGATGTTTAAGTGCATTGCTGCTTCCTTAGGTGGGTTGAAATTGTCATGTTTTCATCTCTCATATACGTTTCTTTGAAATTCGGGGATGAATATTCCCAAAGGAGAGATATAGAAACGACCCCAAAAAGTACCAAAAATGTACCTTGGAAGTGCCCAGAATTGTAATTTCCATAAATCTCAAAATCCGTGCGTGATATCAAAAATCTTTCTTCATATTCTTGTTTAGGAGGTCAAATTGAGTGGGAAATAGGTCTAATCCCGCTTTTACAGTTCGCAATTTCATTTTTCCGAAAATCGATTTCTAGTGAGGTTTTCGCGCTCCTAGCGCGATGCGCCGAGGGTGCGCGTCAGTACAAATATTGCCCAGTTTCAAGTTCCTTCCAAGGCTTTAGGGTCTTGGGCCTAAGTGTTCCCATGCGTGAAAATGCCAATACTTAGCCTTATTTTATCATCATATCATTCAAGACATTCCCAAATTCTCACTCAAACACTTAGCCAATATTTTATCTCCTAAATTCAAGTCTCAAAAAGTCATCCGAATCTCAAGGTTCTCATTCAAGCTTCAAGCCTCCATCTCCAATCTTCTTCAAGGATTCTTGAAAAGCTAAGGTATGTGGGTTTCTTTCATGGGTTCCTTTCACACATGACACCCAAGCTCTATTTACCTAAAATTGCATGATTTAAAGTCGATTTACACATGGGTCTTATCCATTATGAATTTCACTGCGCATTATGTTGGGGTTTCATGAAAGTGTGACTGTTTTAGCATGTTTTGATCTATGAATCTAAGTTCTATTGTGAGATATGATGAAGGTTTTTGATGTATATTGCTTGAAGGTGTTACAAAGTATCTATTGATGGTTTTACATTGATTTTGTAGCATGATTCCACTCTTGAAATTCATGGTTTTACACTGGCACTACACACCCGCCAAATGTTTGATAAAATGTCTGGGTTATGATTTCTTGAGAAATTGAAGGTCTAATGCATGTCTTATGAGTACAATGACTTTATGATGATGAAAGAAATGTATGTATATGATATTATCCTATATAGTGTTGGGAATTGACCATGGCTCCCTTCGGGGGTTATAGGCCCGGGTAACCTTGTTGAGGAGCTTGGACCTAGATCGCCTCGCTCAGGATGTGGTAGGGCCGTCCAACCATGTCGAGGGATTTGTACCTTGATAACCACGTTGGGGGTTTGTACTCCCTCAACCATGTTGGGGGGTTTGTACTCCATCAACCATGTTGGGGGGTGGGGGTTTGTACCTTATCAACCTGTTGAGGGGTTCATACCTCATTCGCCTCTCCAAAGGGGTGGTAGGCCTTGGATACACACTAATAATGGTCTCTTCTTACCCATGCATTATTTTCTATATAAGCATGATTTTACTTCAAGCATCATTAATACATGCCATATTGCTATATGCTTATTCATTGCCTATTCTATGAATTTTGATTATACTAACACATACTCTGTGCGTACATGATGTCACCATATAGGAACCTGAGATCCAATTGAGCATCCTCATCAACGTGGCTAGTACGATTCCACTCAAGCTTGTTGGTGAGTCCTCCATTCTGGGGATATTGCTTATTGTCTCATGTTATGTTCTAAATCTACTTTTCTTTTATGTAAATGTTGACTATGAGGGTGAGCCTAGTTGGTTGTCTTGACCCCGGCTCTTATCTATGTAGTAGAGGTGTTGTTGGACATGTCATGTGTAAGGTTATAAGCTTTGACTCTCTCTATCTCTTGACTCTCGTTGATTATGATATGAAAGATGTCCTTTAGCCCTAGTTATCCCTATTTGCTATAACTTGTTGTATTTTATTGCTTCCACGACCAAGGATCTGTGATGATATGTTAAGAGGCTTGCTTGGGGTCCCCTTGGGGTTCCCCTTGCGCCGTATCACATCTAGTCCCTAGGCTTGGTTCATGAAAAACAAATCTTGGACTCAATTTACCCTTCTTACCAAAAAGAACCATACCCTACATGGCTGAGATCTTCAAATAGACCCAATAACCAACCTTAAATTCAAGATCCCTTCTCCTCACATCGGAATAGGACTTTTGATGATTTGGGCTGTTTTCAATCTTTCTCTTATCAACCTTACCTTCTACATGCCCTCCATAACTAGATCCGAACCCAATAAGGCCATTTCCCCTACCTCCAACTATCCAATCAGGGACCTACAACGTCTACCATAGAGAGCCTCAAAAGGAGCCATACCAATGCTTGAATGATAGCTATTGTTGTAAGCAAACTCAATGAGTGAAAGATGATCATCCTAACTACCCTTAAACTCCAATACATAAGCTCTAAGCATATCCTCAAGAGTTTGGATAGGTTTTTCGGCTTGACCATCCGTTTGAGGGTGAAATGTTGTACTAAGCTTTACTTTGGTACCAAGACCTCTTTGGAAGGACCTCCAAAAGTGAGAAGTGAATTGAACACCATGATCCGATATGATAAACAAGGACACCCTAGGCAATCTAACCAATTCATGAATGTACAACTTAGCATAATCTTTGGCACCATAAGTAGTCTTAACAGGTAGGAAATGAGCCGACTTTGTCATTCTATCAACCACAATCCAAATAGAATCAAAACCCTTTCTAGTCTTATGCAACCCAACCACAAAGTCCATGTTAATCTCCTCCCACTTCTAAGTAGGAATCTCTATATCTTGCGCTAGGCCACCCAACCTTTGATGTTCGACTTTGACTTATTGGCAATTATGGCAACCAGATACAAACTTAGCAATATCTCTCTTCATACCACCCCACCAAAACACTTCCCTCAAATCTCTATACATTTTTGTAGAATTGGGGTGAATAGAATAGGAAGAACTATGAGCCTCATCTAAAATCTTCTCTCTCAAGTCATCAACACAAGGCACAAACAATCTACCTAGGTACCTAAGGGCACCATCTCCCTCTTGGGAAAAAACCTCCACCTTACCATATCTCACCAAGGCCTTCAATTCTAGCAAGGCGGGGTCAAGATCTTGCCTTGCCTTTACTTCTTCAATCAACGATGATTTGGAACCATCAACTACCACTACTCCACCATTGTCAACCTCCCAACCTAACTCCCAACCTAGCCAACCGATGAACCTCTCTACTCGCCTCTTTGCCACCATCATCAACATGAGCTAGGCAACCCATAGACAGCCTACTTAAAGCATCGGCCTCAAAATTAGCCTTAACAGGGTGATAATGCACACTCACATCATAATCTTTAAGAAGCTCTAACCACTTTTGTTCTCTCAAGTTAAGATCACTTTGGGTGAACACATATTGGATACTCTTATGATCGGTAAACATACCAACATACACTCCATACAAATAATGATGCCAAATTTTCAAAGCAAATACCACGACGACCAATTCAAGATAATGGGTAGGATAAATTTTTTCATGCACCTTAAGTTTTCTAGAAGCATAGGTTATCACCTTACCTTTTTGCATCATAACACAACCCAAACCAATTTGTGAGGCATCACAATACACAACAAATCCTTCCAACCCTTTCGGTAGAGACAAGATAGGAGCGGAGACAAGCTTATCTTTCAAAGATTGTAAACTCTTTTCAAACTCATCGATCCACACAAATTTATCCTTCTTTTGAGTTAACTTAGTCATAGGAGAAGCAATAGAGGAGAACCCATTTACAAACCTTCGGTAATAACCCGCTAAGCCGAAGAAGCTTCTAATATCAGATGAAGTCAAAGGCCTAGGCTAATTTCTGATCACTTTATTCTTTTCAGGATCCACCTTAATACCATCCCCCGACACCACATGACCTAGAAAGCCAACCTCTTTCAACCAAAACTTACACTTCTCATACTTAGCATTCAACTTCTCTTCACTCAATTCGTGTAGAACTACCCTCGAATGACTCACATGATCCTCCTCACTATGGGAATAGATCAAAATATCATCAATTAAACCACCACAAACAAATCAAGGTAGTGTTTAAAGACCCTATTCATAAGATCCATGAAGATATCTAGTGCATTGGTCAACCTAAAAGATATAACCACGAATTCATAGTGCCCATACCTAGTCCGGAAGGCTGTATTGGGAATGTCACACTCCCTCACCTTCACTTGGTGATAACCGGACCGAGATCAATCTTAGAGAAGTGACTATCCCCTTGAAGTTGGTCAAATAGATCATCAATCCTTGGTAAAGGGTACTTATTCTTGATCATGACTCTATTAAGTTTCCGCTAATCAATGCACATTCTAAGGGACCAATCCTCCTTCTTCACAAATAGCACCGGTGCACCCCAAGGTGATTGGCTAGGCCTAACAAAATCCTTCTCCAACAAATCCCTCAATTGCTCTTTCAATTCTTTTAACTCCACCGAGGCCATATGGTAAGGGGGAATAGAAATGGGTTGAGTATTGGGAAGGAGGTCTGTACCAAATTTTATTTCCATTTTGGGAGGAACACCGGGAACATCATTAGGGAAGACATCAAGAAACTCATTAACCACCAGAACCAACTCCATAGGAAGGACCTTGGACTCAACATCCCTAACCCTCACAAGATGATAGAGACACCCCTTAGAAATCAACTTATAGGCTTTAATGCAAGAAATAAATCTACCCTTGACCACCACATCATGACTCTCCCACTCAAGAACAGGTTCATTTGGGAATTGGAATTTGACCCGACGGGTTGTACAATCAATAGAAGCATACTATGCATACAACTAGTGCTTCCCAAGAATGACATCAAAATCCACCATATCCAACTCAACAAAATCACAAGGAAACATTTTATGCAAAATGCAAATGAGACAATTTTTATAGACTCTTCTAGCAACATAGATGCACCAACTAGAGTAGACACTTCATACGGCTCACACACAATTCGGGTTCAACATGAAAGTTTTTGGCAACAAAAGGAGTAACAAAAGAAAGAGTGGCACCAGGGTCTATCAATGCATACACATCAAAATTAAAATTTTTTAACATATCAGTGATGATATCGGGAACCTCATCTAACCCTAGTCTCCTTGGAGAGAATAAAACTGATTGTACCTTGGGGCACCACCTTATTGGCCACCTCTCCCCCTAGGAACCACATTCGCACCTTGTGGACGAACATCCTTACCCTTGTTCCAATTATGAGGGTAATCCATCACCTTATTCCCCACTTCCCCACAGCTATAACAAGCATTATTATCCCTAATGCATGGGCCAGTATGACCCTTACCACATTTTGGACACATGACATTAGGCATCATCCTACCATCACCTTAGACCCTTAGGTTGTCATTGGCAAACCTTCTATTAGGAGCATACAACTTGGCCTTGATGAAACTGGCCGCCCTTGAGACTTTGGAATTTACCATCAAAACGGTCCCTTTTAGCCTCACCACTCCTCCTTTTTCTAAGTTTCTCCCCTTCTAATTGTTTAGCATATGTCATTAGGTGGGACAAATCCATGTGATTTATGAACATAGCGGCACGACACGCCTCATTAACCAAATCGGATATGCCCATCACAAATTTGTTCATCCTAGATATTGGCTCGGCCACCATTTGTGGAACATATTTAGAGAGTTGGTTGAACTTGAGGGCATACTCCCTCACACTCATAGATCCTTGCTTCCAATTCATAAACTCCATCATTGTGGCCTCCTTAAGCTTAATAGGGAAAAATTGATTATAGAAAGCCACCTAAAACTCCTCCCAAAGAATCACATTGTTGTTCCTTTTCTCCTCTTTCCATTGGGTAAACTGAATTTGAGCTACCCCCTTGAGTTGGTAAGCCGCCAAGGTCGCCTTCTCCTACGGTGGGTTCATCCTCATAAAATCCCTTAGCTTAGATGTCGGAGTAGGAGCATGAGGGGCTTGGACCCCTTGGTTGATTCGATTGGTCATGGCTTGAGCTAGCATGGCAATAGCATCCCGGAAATCTTCATGAGCCGGTTGTTCTTTGGGAGTGCGGGCTCTTCTTCCTCTTGGGATAGGCATGATCTAGCATAGCAAAGAATATTCATTAGGGGGAAAAAGTTACCTTAACTTTTATAACACTATATAGAATAAGAAGAAGGGAAATATTTCCTAAAATGTCTCATAGTCAATTATCATTGTCGTGGTGCACTTCACAACCATGAATAAGACTCTAATCAACATGGTGTGTTGGATGTCGAGGACCATTAATAACCTAGTGCTCCGATACCAAGATTGTCATGACCCAAGCCTAGGGCTTATATGTGACAAGGCGAATAAGGACCCAAAAGGGGCCCCAAACAAGCCTCTTAGTATATCATTTACACATCCTTGGTCACCGAAGCAATTAAACAACAATAAGAGAATAGAAATAAGGATAAAGGGACTAAGGAAAGTCTTTCATAGCATAAATCATCAAAAGAGTCAAAGCTTAAAGCATAAATACATAGCTTGTCCAACAACACCTCTAACATAGATTGGGTGAGGGCCAAGACAACTTTTCGAGTTCACCCCCATAGTCATAAGTATCTATACAAAGAAAATAGTCTTTACATAAGATAGGATCAATAGCTATTGTCCTCGGAGTTGAGGACTTACTAAGCTTGCTTCAAGAGATAGTACTAGCCACGTGGAGGAGGAGGAGGATCAAGTCGAGCTCCAATTCCTACATGGTAATATCATGTAGGCATAGAGTATGCGTTAGTATGTTTGAATGTAGTAAGTATGTAGGATGCAATGCAACGAGAGATAGGCAACAAAATCAAAATGCATATACATAGGCAAGATATGGTATATTAGCAACATGACATCCATAATCAATGCTTTAAGTAAAACATGCTTATATAGAACATATTACATGTGTAGTATGATACCATCATTATGGAATCCAAGGACTACCACCCCCTTGGAGAGGCGATTGAGGTATCAACTCCTCAATTTGTTGATGGTTGTCACACCCTATCATCTATGGTGATTGAGGTATTAACCCCACAATTAGTTGATGGTTGTCACACGCTACCATCCATGGTGGTTGAGGTATCATCCCCTCAATTTTATTGATGGTAGTCATACCATACCATCCATGGTGATTGAGGTATCAATCTCTCAATTTGGTTGATGGTTGTCACACCCTACCATCCATAGTAATTGAGGCATAACACCCTCTCAACAAGGTATGGTCACTTGCAACACTATAGATACTTTTCATGAAATGAATATATATATACCTTCCTTTCCTCATCATAAATTCATTCAAATCATAGGTCATGCAATCGATCATCAATAACTCAAGAACCCTAAACCAGACATTTTATCAAACACTTGATGGGTGTATAATGCTAGTTCAAAATCATGTGATTCAAAAGTGAAATCTTGTGAAAAAACTTAATGTAAATCAACCCAACAACACTTACTAATACCCTCATGCAAGATACATTAAAACCTTTTATCAAATCTCATCATAGAACTAGATTCATAGATCAAAACACGCTTAAATAGTCCACATTGCATGAAACCCCAACACAGTTTATAATCAAGTTCATAGTAAGAATACCCATAAGAAAATCAACTTGAAAACATGTAATTTGTATAAAAAGGAAGGTTGGGCACCATGGGTGAAAGGACGGAATGATTGAAACCCACATACCTCAACTTTGGGGATTACCTTGATGAAGATTGGAATGAGAACATGAAGCTTGAGTGAATTCCTTAAGATCTAGAATGAGTTTGGGACACTTGTGTTTGAGTGAAATATTTGGCTAAGTATTTGGGAGGGTTTTGGGGAATGTCTTGAGTGATATGAGGTTGAAAAATAACTAAGTATAGGTATTTTTAGGCATAGGAAGGCTTAGGCTCAAGACCCAAAGGCCTTGGACCGAAACAACAAAATTGGGAAAAAAATTATATAGGTCCGCGTCCTGGCCGCGTCACGCCAAGGGCGCAAATCGATTCTGGAAATCGCAAATCTTGGATAATGAAATTTCGATATGGTTCTCTAAAATTGGGGTTAGACCTATTTCCCACTCAATTTCTCTCCCTGATCACGAATATGAAGTCAGATATTTGATATCACACACGGATTTTGAGAAATATAGAAATTACGATTATGGGCATTTTCGAGGCATATTTTCAGTCACTTTTGGGGTCGTTTCATTCACAACCTCACCTTGAGCATTAGGGTTAGAGACCCTTTCACTGTCAAACCTTTGAGAAGCACCTTTGTTAGACCCTTGGCCTTGTTTGAAACGGCCAGCACTAGACTTAGACTGAGAAAAGCCACCATCATATCGAGCCCTCTTAGACTCCCTCATCCTCATCTTTTGAAGTTTCTCCCCTTCCACTTGTTTGAAATATTCCATGAGCCTAAAAATATCCATTTTCTTAATAAGTATCACGGCCTTACACTTCATCTTCACCAATTTAGACAATCTCAAGCTGAATTTCTTCCTGCAAGCCCTAGAGTCGGCCACAAAGGACAGAGCATACTTGGACAACTTTGTAAACTTGAGGGCATATTCCCTCACACTTATACCACCTTTCCTCAAATTATGAACTCCATAACCTTAGCTTCCTTTAGTTCAAGTGCAAAGAAACAATCACGAAAAGTGGCCTTAAACATCTCTAGCATTACACACCCTATAAGTGTTTGATAAAATGTCCGAATGTGGTTTCTTGAGGAGTTGAAGGTCCAAAGCATGATATATGATATCATTGACTGTATGATCATGAAATGAGCTTATGTATGTGATAAGTTCTATATAAACTATTGCGTTAGACCATGCCCAATCCGGGGGGACTAAGAACACGGATAACCTAGATAGGGGTTTGTACTCATCAACCAAGTAAAGGGTTTGCACTTCTCCACCTAGTGATAGGGAGGCATCATCACTAACCTAGATAGAGGTTTGTACTCATCAACCTAGTGAAGGGTTTGTACTTCTCCACCGGTGTGATGGGGAGGCATAATCACAAACCTAGTGAGGGGTTTGTACCTCACCACCTAAGTGATGGAGCAGCATCATCACTAACCTACTAAGGGGTTTGTACTTTAGAAATCTAACTTGGTATCTTCTACACATATGATATCCTATATGAGCATGATCTACTTAAGCATGTTTTACTTATGCATTGGTCATACATGTCATATTGTTATATTATGTTTATTGCCTATGGTTATGCATTTTGACTATGATGCCTAATTCTTGTTGCATTGCATCCTACATATTTAGTACATTCAAACGTACTAACATATACTCATCTAGGTTAGTGATGATGCCTATATGATATCACTGTGTTGTTATTATTATGTATTGAGACATGTTCTTTATTGTCCATTTTGACTATGAGGGTGAGCCCGGTTGCTTTGTCTTGGCACCCGCTCTTATCTATGTATTAAAGATGTTTGTTGGACATGTTATGTATCTATGCTAAGAGGCTTGACTCTATTATTCTTGATGTCTATGATATGAAAGTGCTTTCCCTTAGCCCCTGTTGTCCCACTTTATTATCTCTTGATGCTTATTTGATTGCTTCCGCGACCAAGGGTGTATAATGATGTTCTAAGAGGCTTGCTTGGGGTCCCTTCAGGTTCCTCTTGCGCTGTGTCATTCCTATGCCCTTGGCTTGGGTCATGACAAATAAGGTATCAGAGCACTAGGTTGGTAGATCCTCGGAGTCCAATGCACCGCGTTGAATAGAATCCTATTCATGGTTATGATGCGCGCCATGACTATGAATAGGAGGCTACGAGATATTTTAGGAAATGTTTCCCTTCTTCATGTTCTAAGTCATACTATAGAGTTGTGATAAGTTTTTCCCTCTAATAATTGTGCTTTACTATGCTAGATCATGCCAAACACTCGAGGAAGAAGGGCTCAAACTCCCGAGGAGAAACCTACCAATGGTGTGCTTCGGTATGCTCTCACTATGCTTTCCCAAGTTGTGGCCAATCAAGTCAACTAAGGGGCCCAAGCCCCTCATGCTACCACCCCGGGAGCTAGGGTAAGAGACTTCATGAGGATGAATCCTCCGATGTTCTATGGGTCAAAGGTGGATGAAGATGCACAGGAATTCATTGATGAGGTCTACAAGATCATAAATATCACAGGTGTTAGACCGAATGAAAAGGCGGAGTTGGTGGCATACCAACTCAAAGGGGTAGCTTAAATATGGTATGATCAATGGAATGGTGAGAAAGGGATTGGTAATGTGGTGCTTTGGGAGATTTCAAATTGGCTTTCCTTAGTCGGTTTTCCCTTCTGAGCTTAGGGAAGCTAAGTTGGTGGAGTTTATGAACTTGAAACAAGGTGCTATGAGTGTGAGGAATTATGCCCTCAATTTTAATCAACTTTCAAAGTATGCTCCTCATTTGGTGGTCGATCCTAGATCTAGGATGAACAAGTTTGTGATGGCGGTATTCGACTTGGTAAGTGAAGAATGTCAGTCCGCTATGCTAATTAATGACATGGACTTGTCTCGGTTGATGAAATATGCCATGCAAATAGAGGAGGAGAAATTAAGGAAGAGAAGGATGCATGAGGCCAAGAAGGTCTAATTTGAGGGTAAATTCCAAAAAGTTGCTAGATTTCGTCAAGGCCAAGGGCCTTCTCATGCTATTAATAAGGAGTTTGCCAGTGACTTCCCTAGGCCTCAAGGTTTTGGTGGTCTGGCTCCTATTGATGTGTGAAAAGTCGTAGGGGCCCATATTTTAAGGGTTCAAATGCATGCTTTGATTGTGGGGAGCTTGGTCACAAAAGGATGGATTGTCTAAGAAATCATGGCAAGGGCCGGGGGGCAAATGCGATTCCATTAGGTAGAGGTGGTCCTCAAGGTGGTT
>JAPFFP010000080.1:8669033-8689814 GCA_026153255.1 Solanum medicagineum
AATTAGCGTCCATTTGTCCAAACCATGTCATGCTTCATTTGAATTGTACTAGTATTGTAAGGTGTGGGGTGTTACATTTCAATTTTCCAAAAATGCAAATTCCAGTAAGGGTTCGCGCCCCTGTGTTATTTTTGCCTAGTTTTTGTTACTCGGTCCAAGGCTTTTGGGTCTTGGACCTAAGTCTTCCCATGCATGAAAGCACCTATACTTAGCTATATTTCACCTTCATATCATACAAGACATTCACCAATACTCTCTCAAACACTTAGACAAATATTTTACTAAAAATTCAAGTGTCAAATCTCATTGTGGATCTTAAGGATTTCAATCAAGCTTCAAGTTCTCATCTCAATCTTCATTAAGGAATTCTCCAAAGTCAAGGTATGTGGGTTTCAACCATTGGGTCTTTCACCCATGGTGCCCAAGCTTCCTTTTTACGTAAATTACATGTTTCTAAGTTGATTTTACTTATAGGTCTCTATCATGAATTTTACTATGAACTATGTTAGGGTTTTGTAAAAGTGTGACTGCTTATGCATGTTTTGAACCATGAAACAAAAATCTAAGATGAGTTTTGATGAGGGGTTTCAATGTACATTGCAAGGTAGTATGACCAATTGTTGGTGGGTTGATTTACTTCAAGATTTTCTATATGATTTCACTCTTTAATTGCATGGTTTTATACTAGTATTACACACCCACCAAGTGTTTGATAACATATCCGGTTTAGGGTTCTTGAGCTATTGATGATCCATTGCATGTCCTATGACTTGTATGACTTTATGATGATGAAAGGATGGTATATATGTGTTGATTTCATGGAAAACATCTATAGTGTTGCCAGTTGACCACGCCTAGTTGAGGGGGTGCTAGACCTCAACCACCATGGATGGCGGGGTGTGACCACCATCAACCAATTGTGGGGTTAATACCTCAATCACCATGGATGGTAGGGTGAGTCCACCATCAACCAATTGAGGAGTTGATACCTCAATCACCATGGATGGTGGGATGAGACCACCATCAACCAATTGAGGGGTTGATATCTCAATCGCCTTTCCAAGGGGGTGGTTGGCCTTGGACATGATGGTCTCTTACTACACATGTAATATGTTCTATATAAGCATGTTTTACTTAAAGCATCACTAATGCATGCCATATTGCTATATGCTTATTTATTGCCTAATTATGCATTTCGATTATGTTGCCTATCTCTTGTTGCATTGAATCTAACATACTTAGTACATTCAAACATACTAACGCATACTCTATGACTACATAATGTTACCATGTAGGAACAGGAGCTCCTCACGATCATCCTCATCTTCCTTGTGGCTAGTACAATCTCTACAAAGCAAGTTGGTGAGTCCTCAATTTCGGGGACAATATCTTTGATCTTATGCTATGCATACAAACTCTCTTTCCTTTATTGTATATTTTGACTATAAGGGGGAGCCCAGTTTCTTGTCTTGGCCCCCGCTAAGTTCTATGTTTAGAGGTGTTGTTGGACAATTTATGTAATGATGCTATAAGCTTAACTCTTTTTGACTCTTTTGATGTTTTATGATATGAAAGATGTTCCGTAGCCCCGTATTCCCTTTTTACCATCTCTTATTGTTGTTTTATTGCTCCTGTGACCAAGGATGTGTAATAATATGTTAAGAGGCTTGATTGGAGTCCCTTCGCGTTCCTCATTCGCTGTGTCACGTCTAGACCTTGGCTTGGGTCGTGACAATAAATGGGCACATCTATCATCTACTCTCAAAATAATAGTATAATTGAAAGGCTAGTAGAAAGAACTAGCTCAATCTTAACAATCAACATCCTACTCTAGTCTATGAATCCTCTATCACTATTAGGTAGAGCCAATGACAGACCTATGACTACCTAAATCAAAATAAAGCTAAGCAACTCTAACTCTAAAGCATGATGAAAATAAAGTAAATGAATCCGCCGAAGTAGGGGAGGCTCACTAATCTGCTGAAGGTCCAAAGATCCTCAATGATGTACCTGTTGACAATTTCTATCCCATGTATCTACATCATAATACGATGCAGCGCTAGAGTGGCATCAGTATGTGGAATGTACGGTATGTAAAATAGATGAGTGAAACTGAAA
The DNA here is from genome assembly GCA_026153255.1 of Solanum medicagineum. NCBI lineage: Eukaryota > Viridiplantae > Streptophyta > Magnoliopsida > Solanales > Solanaceae > Solanum > Solanum medicagineum. The sequence goes on from JAPFFP010000080.1 coordinate 8,671,152, forward strand.
CAGGTAGAACAATATAGAAATAACAATCAACTCAATACAGAAACCAATCAATATGTCAAATTTCTATCTAAAGCAAGAATAAAGAGTAGACATGTGACCCATCAACCAATCAACTCATCAATCAAATCAGACCCGTCTCAAAAGGACTTATCTCAACTCATCTCATCTTTACTCAGAGTACTCAAGGTGGAACTTTCTAGGAGTTTCTCTTATTTGACAATAATCACTTTTAAGCCAGTGATAGTACAACAATCATGCTGATGTTGTCACAGCCGTTCTCTACTTGCCAGGTAGAGAACGAATCGAAACCATAAGGATAAGTCCAAATGGAGACAGCAGATCTTTAAGTCCTCTATTAATTTCAGGGACTTCTAATCAAAGGGGACCTCAACACAATATGACGTGGTGGTCCTAATCGTTACCTATGCTCAGCTACGTAGTTAGACAAGTGCGAGTTAGTTTAACTCTTACTTTTTCGGTGCTCGATACTCCTCCAATGACTCAATGCTCATAAAAGAATCCATCCAATCAACCTATCTCAATCCAATCATCTCAATCAACCTTATGGAGGAACAATCTTTAAATTAGTTTCGTTCAGTCTCCCATGTGGCTGATGATGGTCACGCTCCAATAAGAAAGGGGTCGCTATTAGTAATTAACCTAACAGTGGTTAGGGTCGAATCCACATATAATGCAGGGCTTGATTATAAGATTTCATTACTAATCATTCCTAGTATTTATAACTACAATCTCTAGATGGGGGGTTTGTTGTGATTCAAAGGTAACTTAAAATGAACACTAATTAAAATTCGAGAAAACACTCAATTTTGGGGACAACTTGGGAATTGTGTTCCCCATGGCTCGTTGACTCAATTACCCTAGGTAGCATAACTTTGATCAGTGAATTGCATGCAGGACTGTAACTTAGGTTCTTCTAGCCCTCTTGTGAAGGTGAAGGTCGAATTTCACCATGGCGCTTGGTCGGCCACCATGGCGTGCCAACTAACCGTTACCTATTGTCCCAGTCAACCGCCCCTTGGTCAGGTTTGGTCGATTAGACAGAAAAGCATCAACCGAATCCTGTCATCTTCCTTTTTCCTATTCGTCACTACCTTGGTCGAGATCGTGATAGTAGGCAGGGTTTGGTGTTGGCCACCACCAAACAACACTAATCATGAAGGGAAATAATGTAAAACCCCAATCATAGACATGCACAAAACCTAGGTAATCTCAAGTCAACTACCCATGGTTCCCACAAGTTGTGGGTGTTTTGCTACTCATGTCTAAGATAAAACACACAAAAATGAACATAATAGACATAGTTGAGAGTTTCACCAATAACAATGGAGAAGATAAGCACCACAAGTTGAAAACCCACAAGCTTGATTGATCAATAATGAGTACAAAGAAAGATTTGTAATCTCCAAAATGGGTTTCCCAAAGAGAATAGTAATCTACTCTAAAAACCAAAGAAAAGCTTTTAAATGTAATAGAGAAATGTCTACTGTTCGAACTATCTTCAAAAACCTAAGTTAAACTATTTATAGTATTTACAAAACAACCCTAGGAATTATGCAGAAAAGACAGCTGGCATCTAATAAATTTCGCAGTTACAACTCGTAGGTTGGCCTATGAGTCGTAGTCGGAGTCTCGTATCAGGTTCTTAGCATCTTAGACTGAACTGGTACGACCCATAGGTATGAGTCGTTACTCAAGCTACGACTCGTATGTTGGTCTCGTAGTCATGGTCTTCAATTTTTGGTCCAACATTTAGGCTCTCTGATTCTTGCTACGAGTCCACCTATACGAGTCGTAGTATGTCTTACGACTTGTAGGTTGGGCTCGTAGGGGTGACCTTCACTTGGCAGATTTCTGATTCTTGGTTTTGATTCCTGCTACAACACAACCTGTTACTCGTAGCATGAGCTATGACTATCATAGGAGGGCTCGTATGGGCTATGCTTCAGCAAAATCTGCAATATTTCTTCAAAATCATGCCAACGTAACTTTTCTGCAAGATTAACACAAAAACACATCAAAACACTAAAATGTCGCTTTAAGAACTCTCAAAATTCCTTGTTTTAGGCACCAAATATGCTGTAATTTGGCAACACACTCGTGGCCTCCTCAACAAATTCTCCTCCAAAGGACTTTGACTGAGGCTATCTCTTTGGTTCTCAACTTATGAATCTGACGATCAATGATTTGGACCGGGATTTCTTCATAGGTCAAACTATCCTTCACTTCGATGCTCTCCACAGGGATTACCAAGTTAGGATCTCCCAAGCATTTGTTCAACATCAACACGTGTAACACTAGATAAATACCATCTAACTCGGAAGGCAACTCTAATTCATAAGCAACCTATAAGTAGTGGCGCTAGATTATGCTATGCATACAAACTCTCTTTCCTTTATTGTATATTTTGACTATAAGGGGGAGCCCAGTTTCTTGTCTTGGCCCCCGCTAAGTTCTATGTTTAGAGGTGTTGTTGGACAATTTATGTAATGATGCTATAAGCTTAACTCTTTTTGACTCTTTTGATGTTTTATGATATGAAAGATGTTCCGTAGCCCCGTATTCCCTTTTTACCATCTCTTATTGTTGTTTTATTGCTCCTGTGACCAAGGATGTGTAATAATATGTTAAGAGGCTTGATTGGAGTCCCTTCGCGTTCCTCATTCGCTGTGTCACGTCTAGACCTTGGCTTGGGTCGTGACAATAAATGGGCACATCTATCATCTACTCTCAAAATAATAGTATAATTGAAAGGCTAGTAGAAAGAACTAGCTCAATCTTAACAATCAACATCCTACTCTAGTCTATGAATCCTCTATCACTATTAGGTAGAGCCAATGACAGACCTATGACTACCTAAATCAAAATAAAGCTAAGCAACTCTAACTCTAAAGCATGATGAAAATAAAGTAAATGAATCCGCCGAAGTAGGGGAGGCTCACTAATCTGCTGAAGGTCCAAAGATCCTCAATGATGTACCTGTTGACAATTTCTATCCCATGTATCTACATCATAATACGATGCAGCGCTAGAGTGGCATCAGTATGTGGAATGTACGGTATGTAAAATAGATGAGTGAAACTGAAACAGGTAGAACAATATAGAAATAACAATCAACTCAATACAGAAACCAATCAATATGTCAAATTTCTATCTAAAGCAAGAATAAAGAGTAGACATGTGACCCATCAACCAATCAACTCATCAATCAAATCAGACCCGTCTCAAAAGGACTTATCTCAACTCATCTCATCTTTACTCAGAGTACTCAAGGTGGAACTTTCTAGGAGTTTCTCTTATTTGACAATAATCACTTTTAAGCCAGTGATAGTACAACAATCATGCTGATGTTGTCACAGCCGTTCTCTACTTGCCAGGTAGAGAACGAATCGAAACCATAAGGATAAGTCCAAATGGAGACAGCAGATCTTTAAGTCCTCTATTAATTTCAGGGACTTCTAATCAAAGGGGACCTCAACACAATATGACGTGGTGGTCCTAATCGTTACCTATGCTCAGCTACGTAGTTAGACAAGTGCGAGTTAGTTTAACTCTTACTTTTTCGGTGCTCGATACTCCTCCAATGACTCAATGCTCATAAAAGAATCCATCCAATCAACCTATCTCAATCCAATCATCTCAATCAACCTTATGGAGGAACAATCTTTAAATTAGTTTCGTTCAGTCTCCCATGTGGCTGATGATGGTCACGCTCCAATAAGAAAGGGGTCGCTATTAGTAATTAACCTAACAGTGGTTAGGGTCGAATCCACATATAATGCAGGGCTTGATTATAAGATTTCATTACTAATCATTCCTAGTATTTATAACTACAATCTCTAGATGGGGGGTTTGTTGTGATTCAAAGGTAACTTAAAATGAACACTAATTAAAATTCGAGAAAACACTCAATTTTGGGGACAACTTGGGAATTGTGTTCCCCATGGCTCGTTGACTCAATTACCCTAGGTAGCATAACTTTGATCAGTGAATTGCATGCAGGACTGTAACTTAGGTTCTTCTAGCCCTCTTGTGAAGGTGAAGGTCGAATTTCACCATGGCGCTTGGTCGGCCACCATGGCGTGCCAACTAACCGTTACCTATTGTCCCAGTCAACCGCCCCTTGGTCAGGTTTGGTCGATTAGACAGAAAAGCATCAACCGAATCCTGTCATCTTCCTTTTTCCTATTCGTCACTACCTTGGTCGAGATCGTGATAGTAGGCAGGGTTTGGTGTTGGCCACCACCAAACAACACTAATCATGAAGGGAAATAATGTAAAACCCCAATCATAGACATGCACAAAACCTAGGTAATCTCAAGTCAACTACCCATGGTTCCCACAAGTTGTGGGTGTTTTGCTACTCATGTCTAAGATAAAACACACAAAAATGAACATAATAGACATAGTTGAGAGTTTCACCAATAACAATGGAGAAGATAAGCACCACAAGTTGAAAACCCACAAGCTTGATTGATCAATAATGAGTACAAAGAAAGATTTGTAATCTCCAAAATGGGTTTCCCAAAGAGAATAGTAATCTACTCTAAAAACCAAAGAAAAGCTTTTAAATGTAATAGAGAAATGTCTACTGTTCGAACTATCTTCAAAAACCTAAGTTAAACTATTTATAGTATTTACAAAACAACCCTAGGAATTATGCAGAAAAGACAGCTGGCATCTAATAAATTTCGCAGTTACAACTCGTAGGTTGGCCTATGAGTCGTAGTCGGAGTCTCGTATCAGGTTCTTAGCATCTTAGACTGAACTGGTACGACCCATAGGTATGAGTCGTTACTCAAGCTACGACTCGTATGTTGGTCTCGTAGTCATGGTCTTCAATTTTTGGTCCAACATTTAGGCTCTCTGATTCTTGCTACGAGTCCACCTATACGAGTCGTAGTATGTCTTACGACTTGTAGGTTGGGCTCGTAGGGGTGACCTTCACTTGGCAGATTTCTGATTCTTGGTTTTGATTCCTGCTACAACACAACCTGTTACTCGTAGCATGAGCTATGACTATCATAGGAGGGCTCGTATGGGCTATGCTTCAGCAAAATCTGCAATATTTCTTCAAAATCATGCCAACGTAACTTTTCTGCAAGATTAACACAAAAACACATCAAAACACTAAAATGTCGCTTTAAGAACTCTCAAAATTCCTTGTTTTAGGCACCAAATATGCTGTAATTTGGCAACACACTCGTGGCCTCCTCAACAAATTCTCCTCCAAAGGACTTTGACTGAGGCTATCTCTTTGGTTCTCAACTTATGAATCTGACGATCAATGATTTGGACCGGGATTTCTTCATAGGTCAAACTATCCTTCACTTCGATGCTCTCCACAGGGATTACCAAGTTAGGATCTCCCAAGCATTTGTTCAACATCAACACGTGTAACACTAGATAAATACCATCTAACTCGGAAGGCAACTCTAATTCATAAGCAACCTTCCCAATCCTCTTCACAATCTGATAGGGTCCAATATAGCGTGGACTCAATTTACCTTTTTTCCCAAATCTCATGACACCTTGCATAGGTGACACTTTCAAATATACCCAATCATTCACCTCGAACTCCAAATCTCTCCTCCTCACATCGGTGTAGGATTTATGGCGACTTTGCGTAGTCTTCAATCTTTCTCTAATGATCTTAACCATCTCCATTGCTTGATGGACAAGGTCGGGCCCCATCAACTACGCTTCTCCAATCTCGAACCACCTAATTGGTGGTCTACATCTCCTCCCATATAAACCTTCATATAGAGCCATCTGAATACTTGCATGATAACTATTTTTATATGCAAACTCAATCAATGGTAGGTGATCATCCCAATTTCCCTTGAAATCAAGGGCGCAAGCTCTCAACATATCTTCTAACGTCTGAATTGTATGCTCTGCCTGGCTATCTTTCTATGGATGGAAAGTTGCGCTCAAATTCACTTTCGTACCCAATACTTTCTGGAATGATCTCCAAAATTAGGAGGTGAATTGAGCTCCTCTGTCCACAGATGATGGACAAGGGGACCCATACAACCTTATAATCTCTTGGATGTACATCTTGGAGTACTCCTCCATAGTGTTAGTTGTCTTGACTACTAAGAAGTGAGCCAATTTAGTCATCCTATCCACAATCACCCATGTCGAATCATGTTACTTTCAACACCTCAGTAGACTAGTAATGAAGTCCATATTGATCACCTCCCACTTCCATTCTAGAATCTCAAAGTTCTGAGCTAATCCACATGGCCTTTGGTGCTCAACTTTCACTTGCGGACAGTTTGGGCACATAGAAACAAATTCAGCAATATCCTACTTCATTCGCCTCCACCAATAGCCTTCTCTCAAGTTGTGGTACATTTTGGTAGAGCCTGGATGAATGGAATACCTAGTGCTATGAGCTTCAGCCATGATCCTATCTCGAATACCATCAACATCTGGAACGCACAATCTACTCTGGTACCTAAACACCCCATCTCCCCCTTTGGAGAAGACCATCACTTTCTGTTTGTGGACAACCTCCTTCAATTGGAGTAAGACAAGATCTCAGTCTTGATTTTCTTTCACCTCTGTAACGAAAGATGAGGCAGACCCATTCTGAACATTTACTTCTCCTTCATCATTCTTCTCAAGTTGAACTCCCAATCGGGCCAATCGATGCACTTCCTTAGCTATCTCCATCTTCCCTTCCTCGATATGGGTTGTGCTACCTATTGACAACCTGCTAAGAGTGTTGGCAACAATTTCAGCTTTACCTTGATGGTAGAGAATGGTCATGTCGTAATTCTTGAGCAACTCCAACTATCTCCTCTATCGCAGGTTGAGCTCTTTCTAACTGAAGACATATTGCAAGCTCTTGTGGTCAGTGAACACATCAACATGCACTCCATATAAGTAGTGGCGCTAGATTTTAAGTGCAAACACCACTGCTGTCAACTCAAGATCATGGGTTGGATAGTTCCTCTCATGAACTTTAAGTTGCCTGGAAACATAGGTGATCACCTTCCCCCTCTGCATCAACACACATCCCAATCCAACCCTCGAAGCATCACAATAAATTACGAAATCTTCTGTCCCATAGGGCAAGGTTTGGACTGGTGCAGTAGTCAGTCTAGTCTTTAATTCTTGGAAACTTTTCTCACACTCATCGGACCACTGAAACTTGACTTTTTCTGAGTCAACCTTGTCAATGGTGCAGATAAGGAAGAAAATCCCTCAATAAATTGGCGGTAGTAGCCTACAACCCCAAGAAACTTCTTATGTCAGTTGGAAAGGTCAATTTGGGCTAGTTCTTGACCTCTTCAATCTTTTGAACATCCACTTGAATACTATCACTAGAGATAATATGGCCTAAGAAAGCCATGGATTTAAGCCAGAAGTCACATTTTGAAAACTTTGCACACAACTCATGGTCCTTAAGGATTTGGAGGATAATTTAGGGTAATTTATATGCTCCTCTTCATCTCTTGAATACACCAAGATATCGTCAATGAACACAATCCCAAACATATCAAGTTATTGTTTGAACACTCTATTCATCAAATCCATGAAGGTTGCAGGTAGATTCGTCAACCCAAAGGACATGACCAATAACTCAAAATGGCCATATCTAGTCCTAAAGGCTGTCTTCGGAATATCACATTCCTCTCACTTTCAACTGATGGTAACCAGATTGGAGGTCTATCTTTGAGAAACAGGAGGCACCTTGAAGTTGGTCAAAGAAGTCATCTATCCTTGGGAGAGGATACTTGTTCTTTATGGTGACCTTGTTCTGCTGCCTATAGTGTATACACAGTCTAAGAGACCCATCTTTCTTTCGCACGAATAGGACAGGGGCACCCTAAGGCGAAACACTCGGCCTTATGAAGCCCTTCTCTAACAAATCTTTTAACTGTTTTTTCAATTCTTTCAATTCAGTGAGGACCATCCTAAAAGGTGGAATAGAGATAGGTTGGGTATCAGGAAGAACATCAATCCCAAAGTCAATCTCCCTATCAGGAGGGACTCCGGGGAGATCATCAGGAAATACTTCTGGAAAACTCATTCACGATGGGACTGGCTTAAGAGTTGGGGACTCAACAACATCATATTTGACTCTCACAAGATCGTAGATACACCCCTTAACAATCATCTTTCTAGCTCTAGGATATCTGATAAACTTTCCTTTAGGTGCTACGAAATCACACTTCCATTCTAAAACTAGTTCATTCGGAAATTGAAGCTTAGTGGTTCAGTCTCTAAAATCAATAGAGGCATAACAGGCATGGAGCCAATCAATGCCAAGGATCAAATCAAAATCGGTCATTTCTAACTCAATCAGATCAATAATAGTATCCTTATGATGGATGGACACTACACAAGCTCAATAGACTCTCTTAACTCGAATAGAGTCACCCACAGAAGTAGAAACATTAAAAGGTTCAACAAGACTCTCAAGGTTTCTATCAAATTTACTGGCCACATAAGTGAAGCGACCCCAAAATGTGCCCAAAATGTGCCTCCTAACTGCCTAAATTCGTAATTTCTATATATCTCAAAATTTGAGCGTGATATCAAAAATTCGACTCAATATTATTAATGGGGAGCAAAATTCAATGGGAAATGGATCTAACCCTAATTTTAGAGCAATCGCATCAAAATTTCAATTTTCCAAAAATTTAATTTTCAGAATTGATCTGCATTGGTACCGCGACGCACAAACATTGCGGAACTATGTAAAAATGTCCTCAGCATCCCAGACCAGACGCGGACCGATGTTATTCTGTTGTCAGTTTTTTCAGTTTGGTCCAAGGCTTTTGGGTCTTGGTCTAAGCCATCCTATGCGTAAAAACACCTATACTAAGTCATATTTCAACACCATATCATACAAGACATTCCCCAATACTCTCTCAAATACTTAGACAAATATTTTACTCAAAATTCTAGTGCCAAATCTGATTCCGGATCTTAAGAAATTCACTCAAGCTTTAAGTCTCCATTCCAATCTTTACCAAGGAATTCTCCAAAGCTAAGGTATGTGGGTTTCAACCATTGGGTCCTTTCACCCATGGTGCCCAAGCTTCCGTTCTACATAAATTTCATGTCTCTAAGTTGATTTACTTATGGGTCTTATTTACTATGAATCTGACTATGAACTATGTTGGGGTTACATAAAAGTGTGACCGTTTGAGCATGTTTTGAGCTATGAATCTTGGATCTATCGTGAGATTTGAGGAAGGGTTTTGTGATTTGTGAAATGAAGAATTTACTTTAGTCCTTTTGTCCTTATTTCTATTCTTTTATTATTGTTAATTGCTTCTGCGACCAAGGATATGTAAAGATATGTTAAGAGGCTTAGCTGGGGTTCCTTCGGGTTCCCTATTTGTCGTGTCCTATCTAGGCCCTGCCTAACACAAGAGAAGGAAGAGCCCACCCACCCGAGGAACAACCAGCTCATGGAGAGCTCCGGGATGCTCTCACCTTTCTAGCTCAAATTGTGTCTAATCAAGTCAATCAAGGGGGCCAAGCTCCTCATGCTCTTACTCTGGCATCTAGGGTAAGGTATTTCATGAGGATGAACCCACTGGAGTTCAATGGATCTAAAGTGAATGAGAACCCTCAAGAGTTTATTGACGAGGTGTACAAAAATTTTGTCGATTATGGGTGTTAGATCGGACTAGATGGCAGAGTTGGTGGCTTACCTACTCAAGGGGGTGGCCCAAATATGGTGCACTCAATGGAAGGAGGAGAAGGAGAACAACAATGTGATCCTTTCGGAGGAGTTTAAGGCAACTTTCCCCAATCGATTTTCCCCTCTTGATCTTAGTGAGGCCAAAATGATGGAGTTCATGAATTTTAAGCAAGGATTTATGAGTATGAGGGAGTATGCCCTCAAGTTCAACCAACACTCAAAATATGCTCCACACTTGGTTGCCAACCCGAGGTCTAGAATGAACAAGTTCGTGATGGGTGTATCAATTTTGTAAATGAGAAGTGTCGAGCTACTGTTGATTAGTGATATGGAATTTTTCCCGCTTGATGAGTTATGTTGAACAATTGGAGGGGGAGAAATTAAGGAAGAGAAGGGGTCACGAGGCCGAGAGGGCCCATTTTGATGGTAAATTCCAAACTTCCAAGGGTGCTCGGTTTTATTAAGGCCAAGGGTCTCTCATGCTCCTAATAGGAGGTTTGCCAATGACTTCCAAGGGCCTAAGGTGGTGGTGATGTGGTGCCTAATGCTATTTGTCCAAAGTGTGGTAGGGGTCAAGGTAGACCATGCTTGAGGGATACCAATGCTTGTTTTGGGTGTAGGGAAGTAGGACGCAAGATGATTGATTGTCCACAAAATAGCAACAAGGGTAAGGATGTTCGTCCACAAGGCCGGGGCGCTAATGTGGTTCCTTTGGGGAGAGGAGGCCAACAAGGTGGTTCCCCAAGGCACAATCTATTTTATGCACTCCAAGGGAGGCAAGGGGTAGATGAGGTGCCCGATGTCATCACCGGTATGTTAAAAGTCTTTGATTTGATGTATATGCGTTGATAGACCTGGGTGCCACTGTTTCTTTTGTTACCGCTCTTATTGACAAAAAAGTTTCATGTTGAGCCCGAATTATTGTGAGTCTTATGTGGTGTCTACCCTCATTGGTGCATCTATTGTTGCTAGAAAGGTCTATAAAAATTGTCCCACTTGCATCTTGCATAAAATATTGCCTTGTGATCTTTTTGAGTTAGATATGGTTGATTTTGATGTTATTCTTAGGATGGGTTGGTTGTATGCATATTATGCCTCTATTGATTGTAGAACCCGTAGGGTCAATTTCCAATTCCAAAATGAACTCGACCTTGAGTAGGAGAGTCATGATGTGGTGGTCAACGGTAGGTTTATCTCTTGCATAAAGAAACAATTTATGTTTAGAAAATATGCTGTGGATACTATTTTTAGTGCAACAAACCAAACAGTAAAAAAAAACTGATGTCAGAATAATTAACCCCGACATAACTTATCCCATCATAATTTATTCCCATATAACTTAAAAAACTAATGTCCGAATAATTAACCCCAAATAACTTATCCCATCATAATTTATTTCCATATAACTTACCCAAATATAACTTTTATTGGAGCAAAATGACCCATTAATAGTAGAACATTTGACTTGCATTGGTGAAGTTATCACCTTTTTTTTTTTAATTGGAAACATTTTTGTCACCCTCCCTCAAATTTCTCTTGTGCATCTAAACGAACCAAAAAGGTATTATGAATGGTGCATACCTAATGTGTGCCCCTCAATGTCCAAACTCGAGAAGCTAAGACAAGAAGATAGTGTTTTCACCATCGGCTTGAATTTTGTCAACAAAAAAGGCAATGGAAGTTGTGGTTTATTCCCATTGTTGTAATTCTCTCAGACCCTCACATCCACTTTCTCTCTTCAAGTTCAGACCAACCCTCAGCTCGGTCACTTTCATTTCCTTAAAGAAACAGCCCATAAAGTCTTTGCAAGGTCAATTTCTGTCTGTCTATTAAAGACACAAGATTTTCTGCTTGTTTTCCTGTATTTGTTACTCTGCCACTCAATTAACTGTCATTTTTATTTGAACTTTTTGTGTTTCCTATAGTGTTTGAACTTTAATTTGTAAACAAGAAACGAAAATGGGAAATTCCATTTTGAGGTGAAGAAGAGAAACCCGCTCATATGGACTAGGAGGTCGTACTTGGCCATTGTGGGGAAAAATGGGGATTTATCCTTCTGCCTTCTAAATTGAGCAAGGTAAAGCATAAAAAAGAAAGACAAGCCCCTGAAAGCATGCAATAAATTAATAGCTCTCAAAAGGAAAGGTTTGCTTTGAATTAGGATTCTATTTGTTAATATAAAGTTTGATAGGGTCTTCACTTTTCTGTTTTAAAGGTTTCCAGTTCAGACTTAAAACAAAATAGTAATATAGAAATGATAACCACCATAGGAGAAGTATGATATGGCTATCCAAAACCTTAAAATTTAGCCACTAGAAAACGTTCATTTGAAAAGACAACTGATGTGAGAAATATACAGGACTAAAGTGGTTGGGACTGATTAGTAACCATTAGTCGCCTTTAGGATGTAAGATTAGAGCTGGATCAAGACTTTGAACAAGGGAGGTGCACTATTGCCTCTAAGTACACCTAAGTTAATATTCCACATAAAAATAACCAGCAATCAAACCATCCTGAATGTTAAAACTTGGGTCTTGATCCTCTCAACTGATTCTTAGTCAAATGCCTTGATTGGACCCGAGTCTCTGGCCCAAATGTTTTCACCTCAGGAGTCATTTGGCTTCTGCATAAGAGAAACAATCAGGGTCATAAATTTTGTATTGAATCTATCAAGTATTTGATTGTGCTTTTAAAATAGAATTAATTGCTTTCCATTAGTATGAACCGGATAAAAAATTTGAAGAAAGTGGTGCACAATTGCCTCTAAGTCTCAATGGGATTTGTATTTGCTTGGTCTGATCAATTTTGAATCAATTTGGTTTGGCTTTTGACACTTTTTAAGCTAATTCAGTTCAATTATTTGGTTTTGATTTATTGAAGATAAAGCAGTGATGTAACGAGTCCTGTTCATTTACTCTGTTCTGTTTCCACTATACATGGGAAGATTGCCTATTGGTTGGTGAAAGATTGATGAATTGAGCCATTTCCCTATGAGAGAAAAAAAGGGTTGGTTGTTAAGCCAACAACAGAGAGCTAATGAAATCTACAAAAGGGATGACATCATTTAAAGGGGCTAAATTACTCTAGCTGGAGAGATTCAGCAAGCATTTGGATTTCCAAGAAGAGTTAGGAGTTGAAATCTCATCAAAAAATTTGTGATTCCTTTGTGTCCAAATACTCTAACAAATGGATGTTGATTACATCTGGTAGATTCTCCTGATACACCAAAACTGACAGGAAAATGTTCCACAAATCTGTAGTAGTAATAGAACAATGCAAAAAAAGGTGTTTACTGATTCTAAACTATGCTGGCACATGAAACGTCCGTTTGTTAGCTGAAACTTCTTTCTACAGAGATTTTCTTGTCAAGAGTGCTTTTCTAATGGCTGTCCATGTAAAGCATATGATTATTTGTGTGTACTTTTTTCCTCCAAATCAGCTTCTAAGGCTAGTGTTCAGTCCCTTCATTTTGTGCACACAATTTATTATAACCTGCTTTTTCTGAGTATGACTCCTTACTAAAGCTGCCTCATCTTAGTCATTCACTTGTTTGCGATTAACAATGATGTCTTTTAGGATTTTGTAAAGGTCAAAGGTCTTCCCAAGTTCCTAGCCTTGCAAATATAGGTGAGCGTTCCATGAGTTCCCTGCTCTATTTTGAGCTATAGGGGAATCAGGTCCACTTCTGACTGCTAGAGGTTCGGATGAGAATCCTTCAGGGGTTGGTTGTGAAGCCATTTGTCTTCCAGAAGCTCACTAGGTTCCCATTTCCAACTGTGGAAGAGATATCAAGGAACAAATCATCTGTAAGCTTGTTAATGTGTTTCCAAGTTCCAACACCACAAGGAGATCTGTTTTTCCTAGTGGACCAGTGGTTTTGCTTCAAATGTTTGGTGTTACCAGTTACCGCCTTTTGCTTCAGACATGTCTTATACTGAACCAGTGCAGAGCAATATATACAAGTAATACATCAACATTAACTCCTAAATTGTATCACTATAGAGCTGTAATTGACAACTAGTATACATCTAATTATGTACAAATGAAGGAAAGAAGATCTGCAGAATCAGTCTGCATAATCAATCAAGATTCTGCAGAATCAGTCATTAATCTGTCAAGATACTGCAGAATCAGTCATGCCCCAATACGCCCCCGCAATTTGAAGGTGGGATCGATAACCTTTAACTTGGACAAATGTTGATGGAAAAGCAGACGAGGCAAAGGCTTTGTAAGCGTGTGTGCGAGTTGATCAGCAGCATGAAAATGTTGAACAAGCACCTGTTTTCTTTGCACCTGATCTCTAACAAAGTGAAAATCTACTTCAATGTGTTTCATCCTACTGTGTAACACCGGATTTTGACAAAGATAAGTAGCACCAACATTATCAGAATAGATTATGGGTGGATCATGCAGCTGCACATGTAGATCTACAAGAAGTTTTTGAGCCCAATTGACCACAGCAAGTGCAGACACTACTGCACGTTACTCTGCTTCAGTGGAGGATTGCGCAATAGTGCGTTGCTTCTTGGATGACCCGCTAATAGGATTTGCACCAAGTTACAGGATATACCCAGACGTTGAGTTCCTGTCATTAATGTCACCAGCCCAATCGGCATTTGAATACATGAACAATCTAGGATGTGTCTTGCTCGTTATCTGTAAGCCATGATTTTTGGTATGCTGAAGGTATCGTAAAAGTTTCTTAACGAAGGACCAGTGTGTTTGTGTAGGAGCATGCATGAATTGAGATAATTTATTAACTGCAAAGCTTATATCTGGTCTGGTGAATGACAAATATTGGAGCTTACCAAGTACTTGGCGATACAAAGTGGCATCTGCCGGAGGTGTGTCATCTTTTAAGGATAGTGAGGCAGTGGAACTCATGGGAGTTGTAGTAGGTTTACACTTGGACATTTTATGGGCAGCAAGAAGATCAGAAATATACTTGGCCTGAGAAAGTACGATCCCTTCTTTATTGCGAAGAACTTCAACACCCAAAAATAAATGGAGATGTCCAAGGTCTTTGAGAGAGAATCTGGCCGAAAGAAGTTGGATAGTTTTCTTGATAATCTCAGAGTCTGATCCAGTGATAATTATGTCATCCACGTATATAAGAATGTAGACCATTGTTCCATTTTGATGACGAATAAAAAGAGAAGAGTCAGAGTTAGACTTTTGAAAGCCAATCTGAAGCAAGAATTGCTTTAACTCAGAGTACCAAGCTCGAGGGGCCTACTTAAGTCCATAAATTACTTTCTTCAATTTGCACACATAATGAGGAAAATTAGGATGAGCATAACCACGAGGTTGACGCATATAAACATCTTCTTCAAGGTGTCCTTGAAGAAATGCGTTATTCACATCCAGTTGGTGCAAATGCCAATTGTTTTGACCTGCAAGTGACAAAATAAGTCTAACAGAAACAGGTTTTACCACTGGACTGAATGTAGAGTGATAATCGACACCTGATCGTTGTGTGAAATCCTTTGCAACTAACCGAGCTTTATACCTGTCAACACTTCCATCTAATTTGGTTTTGACATGATAGAGCCATTTGCAATCAACAACATTTTGAGTAGATGATGGTGGTACAAGCTCCCATGTTTGATTGTTCATTAAAGCTTCAAACTCAAGTTTCATTGCTTCTCTCCAGTGTACACTCTTTTGGGCATGGTTATAAGTAATGTGAAGAGGTTTGGTTAAAGAAACTGCACGATGATCAAATGGTTGCTTAGGTTTGGTGATATTGTTTTGTGAATGAGTAACAGGTCGGTGAATGGGTGGTTGTTGGGTATATGCGGAAGCTGTGGTAGATGATTGGTTATGATTGTGAGATGGACTGGATGGGGAGGGATTTGGTGTAGGTATAAACAACGAGGTTGTCTTGATGTGCTGGTTTCGGCGTTGGTATTGGATTAATGGTTCTGTGGTAGGTGGGACAACAATAGGCAGTCTGGGGCAATCTGAGACGGTGGTTGTAGCTGTCACTGCTGCTGAAGAATGACCAGAAGATGAACCTGCAGTAGGGTTCGCCAACAATTATGGAGCAACCTTGATTGGTCGGGGAATCTCATAATCCACTGGAGGCACAAATTTGACACTGGGTTCATTTGACTCTTTGTTCAAGATATCCCCCTCTAACTTTGAAATTCTTTTGTCTCTTAAAGATGAAAATATATTAGAAAATGGAATTTATTTTTATAAAAAATAACATCTCGTGAAATATATATCTTTTGTGAAATAGGATCATAACACTGATGGCTGTGATGGTATTAGAATAGCCCAAGTAAACACAAGGGGTGGACTTGGGTTCTAGTTTGTGTTTGGCATATGGTTTAAGCCAAGGATAACATAGGCAACCAAAAGTACGTATGGATTAATAGTTTGGAATTTCTCCAAATAATCGTTGGTACGGAGAATCATAATGAAGTGTGCGGGTTGGTAGCCTATTAATAAAGAATGTGGCTTGTTGACAGGCAAAGGACCAAAATATTTGAGGCATGGAGGCTTGGTGTAAAATGGTTTTTGCTATTTCAATGATGTGTTGATGTCTACGTTCAGCCATAGCTACTCGTTGTGGTGTGTAGGGTGATGATACAAGGTGTTCAATACCATTGGTGTGAAGAAATGACTTGAGACCTTCAAACTCACCACCGCCATCAGTGTAGACTGAGAGTATTTTTGTATGAAAATAATTTTCAACAAGGGGTTTAAATTTAGAGAAAATTATTTGGACCTCACTTTTATTTTTAAGCGTGTACAGCCAAATGTATTTTGTAAATTGATCACAAAAACTACATAATATAACTTTTTATCAATTGACATTGCTGAAAATAATTTGTAAAGGTTTTTCACTCACCAGAGTATTCTCAAAAAAAGGTTGCCGATGGCTTCTTTGAAGAGCAGGAATTACAATGATCAACCATTTCGGAATTTGAAACTGGAATTGAAAACTTTTGTAAAGAGTGTTTGAAGCACTCTTTTATTTGGGTGCCCTAATTTTCTATGCCAGGATTGTTGAGATTCAGCCATATAGGATTGGTAGCTCAGATTGCATTGGGATCCTCCTATAGGCCACTCATAAAGTTCTTCTTTATTCTGGTCGCGTGCCAATGGTGCCCCGTATTCGCATCTTTCACAAGAAAATAAAAAGGAAAAAAATTCTATGGACGTCAGATTATCTTTGCAAAATTGAGACACAAATATAAGGTTACGTTTGATCTCTGGTGCACACAAAGTATTTGAAAGATGAAACTTTTTATTTGAAGCATTTATTTGAACATGACAAGTGTGAGTTATAGGAATTTTATTACCATTGCCCATGGAAATATCATCAGTACCAGTGTAGTCATCCGAACGTTGAAGATTTTGAGAATCAGAAGTTATATGATGCGATGCTCCTGAGTCGACAAACCAAAGCATAGAAGCAAAGTTTGCTCTGGCTTCCAAGTGATTGTGGGAGCATGAACGACACACATTGGCAGTATGGCCGGTGCGACCACATAGTTGACAAACTGGACGACCTTGTTGGGACGCTGTTGGATGCCAATTTGGTGATGGGGAGTTTGGTGCATTTTGCTGTTTGGGATGTTGTGATCGCCAGGGTTGTCCTCTTTTATTATTGCGGTGTGTAGAATTATTTGGCAATAGTTTCTGCGCCACTGTAGCTGTGATTGAGGCCTGATTGGGCTCTTTATGCTTGAGGAGAAGCTCTCTGTTGAGAAGCTTATTGTACAGTTCCTCATTCGAGATAGGTATATCTCGCGCTTGGATAGCCGCTGAAATTGAATCATACGCGGGTCCTAAACTACTGAGTATTTTGACAGCAAGTTCATCATCTGGAATTGGAGTTCCAGCCGTTATGAGTTCATCAGCAACATTCCTGATCTCACGCAGGTACTCTGTCATACTGCGAGAGTTTTTTGTGATTGTAGCCAGAGAGTTTCGAAGACTAAAAACCCTTGTATGTGATTTGTTGGCATACTGGTTATGCAGTGTGTCCCACGCTTGCTTGGAGGTGGAAGTTTTGGCGATAGCAGAGGTAATTGTAGAGTCAACAGATGCCATTAAGGCATTACGAATCAACTGGTCTTGACGAAACCAGAGTTTGTACTTGGGATTAGGTGCCTCTTGGTTGTTGAGCGTTATTGTTTTTGATGGTGCTGTCAAGGTTCCAAAAAGATAGCCGTAGAGATCATGACCGAACATGAGGGATTCGACCTGCGCTTTCCAGATGACAAAATTCATTGGACCAGTAAGTTTTAGGGGAAGTTGGGAACTAGGGTTGAGCTGCACCAGATGGCTGGTGTTATCAGCAGGGACAATAGAATCACTTGGATTCACCATGGATGCCATAGAACTGGTAGAAGAATCAAAAGAGATGAGAAGACTCGTTGGAGTTTAGAAAGGCTCTGATACCATAAAGGCTCTAGAGTTGGAGAAGGAAAAGGATTTCAGACATGTATTATATTGAACCAGTGCTGAGCAATATATACAAGTAATACATCAACATTAACTCCTAAATTATATCACTATAGAGCTGTAATTGACAACTAGTATACATCTAATTATGTACAAATGAAGGAAAGAAGATCTACAGAATCGGTCTGCATAATCAATCAAGATTCTGAAGAATCAGTCATGAATCTGTCAAGATACTGCAGAATCAGTCATGCCCCAATAGAGAAGCTATTTCTGGCAGAACCTCAGCTCAAGTGCAGCAAGTCCTGGTTCAACAACAACAACAATATACCCAGTGGAATTCCACAAGTGGGGTTTGGGGAGGGTGGAATGTACGCAAACCTTACCACTACCTCATAGAAGTAGAGAAGCTGTTTCCTGGGAACCCTCGTCTCCTGGGAACCCTCGTCTCAAAAACCTATAAGCAGAATAAACTGTATATGACAAAAAGTAAAAGAAAGGGAACAACAAAAAATGACTAATAACCAAAAGCACATGACAATACGTAAATATGA
>JAPFFP010000080.1:8696458-8707806 GCA_026153255.1 Solanum medicagineum
CTTAATGTTGGCATAAAAAAAAAATTTTAAAAATTCTCATTTTTCGTTGAATAATAATTCTGTTTTTTTTTTTTTTTTTTTTTTTTTTTTTTTTTTTTTTTTTTTTTTTTTAAGTCATTACAACTTGGAGGAAAACTGTGGGGGCCAAGTGGAGGGTGCCCTCCATGAGATCCACCTCGGACAGTGGTGGGCATCACAATCTGTGGAGGGTTCTGTGGTGGAATCATGATCCGTGGAAGGTTCCGCGGTGGAACCCTTCACTGGGAACACCCGGGCAGCCTAGGATCAAGGCCCTTCAAGGCCAAGGCCACCTCCATGGTGCACTTCACGGGCCGTGGAGAGTACCTTGGAGGGGTACTTTGGCCAAGATCCTTCTGAAACAGATTTTTGTTTAGCAACGCTATGACCTTACAAAGTCCGGGTCCTGACAGTCTCCATAAGTTTCTCTTTGTTCCTCCATCTCCTGATCACATTTTCTTTATCCTTGGATGCCTCTGAGAGAATAGTACACAGCCATTTCGTGGTTCTTACACTCATAATTGATCTTCTCATCTTGTTCCGACTTCTCTCCACCCATTCAAACCATGTATCTCTTCCCACTGTCCATCTGGTGATGTCAAAGGATTTGAAACCTGCGTTGAAATATATCCTGTTCTCTTCCATCAGTAATCTGTAAAGAAACTGCTCATGCTATTAGGAAAGCAAGAAAGGTGGTGTAAGCTGCCATAGAGTGTGATAGCTTGGAATAGAAAAAAAAAAGTAGTTTCCAGAAGGAATTGCCGGAGAAGAGGGTTTTACTCTTTCCTAGGAGAGAGGGGGTCTTGGATGTTGCAAGTCCTTCTCTTTTCTGTTCGATTCCCTCTGCCACTTGCGTAGTTAGTTTCAACTTTGATTTTCTTGACCAAAAATGGAGTTAATTTCACTTGTTTCAACTAATTTATTCCTATTCTTGCATGTGCAAGCTTGGGGAACTAAAGCTTGGAGAACTGCTGGATACACCCCCTCCTGGTCTAGATGAAGCCATTGCAATTTCAAAGGTGCCAGAACTTTTTATACTTAAAAGTGTTTGTTCATATTTTCCATCATAAGTGTTAATTATTTACTTCAACCTAACTGGCTACAGATCTTTTTGCCAGGTTATGCAATTCCTTGAATCGCAGGAATATAATATGTTTACGCGTGTAGTGTTTGACACAGCCCCGACGGTGAGAACAGCATAATATGTCCTGTAAACTATGTTTTGGGAAGACATTCCTAATATAATTGGTTCCTCTCAGGGACATACTCTACGGCTCTTGTCCTTGCCTGACTTCTTGGATAAATCAATTGGAAAGATATTGAAGGTAGCAAACCTGTGCTACTCCATACCTGCTTTTGATTGGAAAAGAAAATTTGATGAATGCAAAACATGATATGGACAGGTTTTTTCTTTAGGAATCATCTTTCTTCTGTCAATTAATTATTGATCAGTTGGTCTGTCAGAGTAAATGTGTTAAAAAAGTGGATGATATATTTAACCTATTAAAACAGCCAGTGCTGACAAATGACCAACCCGTAAAGAGTAGGGAAGGTTCAATAATGTTCATGGAATGCAGAAAGACCTTCACTTGTTGTGCATATAGCTTCTCATCCTATCTTTCCCTGCATTGTGTTCCCAGTGTGCAATTACTTGGTTCTTGGGTTATACTTTTCAAATTGTTTGCTGCTTAAAATTTCTCTTCCTTAATAAAGTTAGCATTTTGGTTTATAGTTCTTAGTTGGACGATACTTTCTTTCTGCAACTGACTGAAGGCTTTGGAATTCCTTTTTTCTTCCAGCTATCTTGTTATCATATATTCATAATTAAAGTACTCTTGATCTGGTTCAACTCTGTAATCTACTTTTGTTCTACTCTGGGTAAACTCTTTTTCAGTTGAGACAGAAGATAGCTTCTGCCACTTCAGCTATAAAGTCTGTCTTTGGCCAGGAAGGAACGCCCAAGCCAGATGCTGTAAGCTTTACATAGTTAGGAATATGTACTACTAGGTGTTCATGTGCATAAAACTGTTGTCAATCTCACATATTTCTACATGTGCAGGCAGAGAAATTGGAGCGGTTAAGGGAGAGGATGATAAAAGTAAGAGAGCTTTTTCGTGACACAGCCTCAACGGAATTTATCATAGTAACAATCCCCACGGTAATATTTGCTTTCTGGTTGTGCATGTTTTCCTAAATCTGCCTGATTGGGATCTGTTAGTATAAGCCGATAAACTGCACTGTATACAGGGTAACTCCTAAGAGGGAGAAATCACCTATAGTGTGTTTTGTTTTCGCTAGGCATTGAACCATGGTCTCCAAGGTTTGCACCACATAACTATTGTTTTTTTCTCACGGTTGAGCTTAATTAAAAATTTAAAAAAACTGAAGTTTACTTCTTGAAATATCAGTCTCAATTAAATTTAGCTATTATTATGCTTTTAGTGTGTTTTTTCGAATCCAAAAGGATTTCAAGGCAAAGAGCTAGAACTAACTAAACTCTAAATTGCCCGACAAAGAAAATAAAGCCTACTCCTAGTTATCTGCCAACTGCATCGAGTCTTAAAGTTTAGACAAATTGCCTGAACCTAATATTTTGGAGTATGAGAAGTTTGCAAATAGAAAATGTTAGAGAAATGCAATTAGTGTAGACTTTTTTAATAGTGCAAAACACCTTGGTTTTGTTGCCATATGAAAAGAAGTGAGCTGCTTGTTGACTCGTGGTTCTCACTCTGTTTCGTGTGGGTCACCATGTGCCCTTTAGGTTATGGCAATTAGCGAATCATCCAGATTGTGTGCTTCCTTAAAGATGGAAGATGTTCCTGTCAAGAGGCTTATTGCTAATCAGGTCCTTCCGCCATCCGCCACAGATTGCAAGTTCTGCGCAATGAAAAGAAAGGTTTGACCATCTTATTCCCATCTCGAATCTTTTTTTTTTTTTAAAAAAAAATGAAGTAAGAAGTGTGTTAATAGCGAAGCATCCATAGGATGCAAGATTTGCAAAAGTAGGGATAGTCAGCTCTAGAAAGGGCAAATAAAACCTATCATAGTATAAGAGAGCTGGCAAAATATTATTGAATTGTGTATATACATAATTATATGGAGACCCTAACTATAGACACTATAATACAATCCTTTACCAAGTAGGTTACTATGTACTATTCCTATTTCTATTCTAAGTAGGATTGTGTATACCGGTGTTGGTGCATACAGATCGTATGTACTTAGCTTGTTATAAATGTAATTAATATGAGGATCGGTGAGGGGCTTGGTAAAGATTTATGCAAGTTGATCACTTGATTTGACAAATTTTGTAACAATATCTCCTAATAGTTATCTTTTCTCGGACAAAGTGACAATGAATCTAATGTGCTTAGTCCTCTCTTGAAACGCTGGATTTGATGTGATATGAAAGGCCGCTGGATTATCACACACAAGTTCCATATGACGGGTTTCTCCAAATTTTAGTTCTCTTAGCAACTGATTGATGCTCAGCTCAGCTTCTCGACTTCGGTGAACCAGGTTCATTTATATTGTTGACCTGTTCAGTCTCTGTGTCAACTTCATATCTTGTTCAGGTTCTTGTTTTGTGACACTTTTGACCCCTTTTCAACCAAATTCTTTGTAAGGTCTTGCGATGGTTTGATCATAGCTTTGTGTGATCCCAATTTCAACATCATCATAGTCATATTGTGCTCCTCTCTCCTTCAGGCCGTCAGATTCATCAAAAAATACATGAACACTTTCGTCAACATATGAGGTCCTAGAAAGATTCCTTCATCACTTGTTGCGTCAAATTTTCCTAGAGCTTGTTCCATTGCTGTGGATAAAATGCTTACTCCCAAAAGCTATAAGATGAGTAAGATTTAAATTGATTTCCTTTAGAAGTTCATTGGGAGTCTTCTCAAGCAAAGGTCTTGTCACGACCCAAGCCTAGGGCCTAGTCGTAACATGGTGAATGAGATCCCTAAAGGAACCCCAAACTAACTCCTCATCTCTTCTAAAGTCTAAATTGTCCTCTGGGCTTGGCCATCGGTTTGAGGATGGAAAGCAGCGCTTAACTTTACCCTTGTACCAAGCCCTTTCTAAAAAAGACCTCCAAAAGTGGGGAAGTGAATTGGGTACCACGATCCAATATAATAGACAAAGGCACACCATGCAATCTAACTAACTCCCGAATATATAACTTGGCATAATTCTCGGCATTGAAAGTAGTCTTGACCGTAAAAAATGAGCCGATTTGGTCATTATCCATAATAACCCAAATAGAGTCGTATTGCTTCCGGGTACGGGGCAAACTTGTCACAAAGTCCATATTTACATCTTCTTACTTTCAAAAAGGAATCTCAGTATCTTGGGCCAAACTATCGGGCCTTTGGTGTCCTACCTTTACTTGTTGGCAATTAGGACATTCAGATACGAACTTGGCTATGTCTTTCTTCATACCATTCCACCAACACACTTCCTTCAAGTCCCGATACACTTTGGTGGATCTTAGATGTATATTATAGGGAGAGATATGGGCTTCTTTGAAGGAATGAATTGCTCTTAGTGGACTTAGAGATTTTGGTTATTCACTTATTAAACAGCAAGTTATCACAATCCTTCAAATTAATAGAGTCAGTAACATAAAAATTAAGAATGAAGTTCATTTCCTCCAAAAAGACCTTAGGTGATTTAGGAATACCAAGAATGTGAATAAGCCAATTATACATACCATTCTTGGTCTTACGTAGCATAGGAATAACGTCACCTTGCTTTTTCCTTTCTCATTGGTGTTAGATCCATAATTACCTTGTTATATTTTTTGTCATGAGTGTTATCTTGGACAGACCCAAAATACTTTTCTTTACCTTTGTCATTCTCATCAACATGCACTTGGCCAATAGGACATGTGTATTGACCACCTTAGGATTATATTTAGCCAATGATGGTTCTTCATTGCAATCTTTCCTATGAGTACCTATAAGAGAGTCAAAACAACTAGAAGAAGAAGCAGTAATGTTAAAGTTGAAATAAGAAATAACCTCACTCAAACTCTTGTTTTTCTCTCTTTACCTCACAACCATTCCTCTCTTTTTTGCTTTCATGGTCACTCTTTTCTTTTCTCTCAAACTCACTTTTTTTCTCACTTGACTTTTCATTTTCTT
Source organism: Solanum medicagineum (assembly GCA_026153255.1). Taxonomy (NCBI): domain Eukaryota; kingdom Viridiplantae; phylum Streptophyta; class Magnoliopsida; order Solanales; family Solanaceae; genus Solanum; species Solanum medicagineum. Next base: position 8,701,624 of record JAPFFP010000080.1, read on the forward strand.
CATAGAACACTCCCATTCTCCTCTTATTCTTTTCTCTCTCAAAAATTTTCATTAATTCTTTCACACGTATTTTATCTTCATAAGCTTGCGATGGAGTTAATAGTGCAACTGTATATTTTCTTTAGTTTAGCTGAAGAGGAACTCGATTCCTTCTATTATGAATTGCATTCTTGTTAAACTGTCATGGACTTCCAAGCATAATATGGCAGTCTTGCATTGGGATTACATCACAAAGAAAATTATTAAAATACCTCCCAATAGAAATAAAGAAATCATACATTATTTGGTCACTTTATTCACACAAACTATTTAGCCATTGACGTTTATAAGGGGTAGTAAGTTTGATGCATGTAAGACCTAACTTGTCCACCCCATATGAACTTACCACATTAACTGCTTCCACAATCGATAATCATAGAGAAAGTATTATCCATTATCTCACACCTTTTGTGAAAAATATTTTTTCTAATTCATCAAATGTGATATTTATATTCTCCAATTGTGTGATCAACACTACAACAAAGTAGTTGTTTTGAATTACAACTTCAATTCCTTGTTTGAAACATCATAAAAACATCACGAAAATAAATCTCTCAATTTGGCTTTTTGCTGCTCTATTAAGCTCACCGTACTTGCCTTTTTCCTCTCAAAATAACCTTTGAACAACAAATACTTCGTAGATTTACAGTTAAACCAAAACAAGTATCAAGTTCTTGGTAATAAAGTGCAAATTTTTTTTATGGTACAAAAGAAAGCAAGAAGTTGTCCTAGAACAAGTAGGATTTACTTGAACCAGAACACAAATAAAAAGGAGCTTGTTTAGAATTATAAGAACAAAAAGAAAAAACTTCCTCTTATCCTAAAAGTCAAGAATCCCCTCTTCTTGTTTCCTTTTATGTTTGGAAACAAAGTAATGCAAAACTCAGAGACCAAGTAATTAGATTTCTTGGAGAGCAAGTAATCAAATTTCTTGGAAAGCAAGTAATCACTTTTCTTGGAGAGAAAGATGTCACTTTTTTTTTTTTTTGAAATTAAAAGATATTTCTATTTTGTTTTTCTTTTTTAAAATTTTTTATTTTGCTCTTTATATTAAATCCCAAGATTTATCAAGAATAGAATCTTGATAGAACTGCTTGATACCACTTGATAGGATCGGGGTTAGAAAGATCACAAATATAGAGTTGAATATTAAAATGCGAAAGCAAAAAAAAAAAAAAAGCAAAAACTAATTAAGGATATGGGAAATTCAAAGGAATGATCCAAGAATTTCCAAATTTTGATGTTCTAAGGCCTTGACAATATCTAAGTAACGATGTATAAATTTATGGAAGAAATCGAAAGCCTTTACTTGAGAAAACGAATCAAAAAATAGATTCGGATCTTAACTGCGTTATGAGTAACTAAAGACAATAATTAGTATATGAAACTAATCACCTTCTAAAGAATACAAAAAAGGAATCAAAGACATCATAAGAGTAAATTATCTTATATACCTTAAACTATGAAATAAGTAAAAATTTAAAGATAAATTCGTAAAGAACAAGTCACAAATGTTCAACAAAACTCTCACAATATTGTTAATATCAATCTAATTGTCTTTAATGAAGGAAAAAGGACTCCTATATATAGGAGAAGGGGATTGGACGTCCAAGGCCCCTCAAAATAAGCTAAAAGGGTTACCAAATCTAGAAAGAAAATTAAAAAGGTAAATCCTACTCTAGAAAGAAAATAAAGTAACCTGACTAGGAATAAATTTAGTAGTTCTAGGAAAGCATTAAATTGTACTAGGAAGACCATAAATAGGAAAACGTTATTAACCTAGATATAAATAAGGAAACAAGGTAAAACCCAACTAGAAAAAGAATCTTGGCAATCTTGGAAGGTTTGACTAGTCTTCTCTCCAAACTTGAGCAAAGAGTAACTTTTATTGTGGCTGATTCTTGGACTCTTTTTGACCTTATTTGCACGAAATTTCCCAAAGTTGTCCCCCTTGGACTTGAATTTCAGTCACCAAATAATTGTAGCATTTGGACTATTTATCTTCCTTGGGTTTAGTTCTTTCCCAACAAGACATCTTTGGATCTGCGATTGAAGCCTATTGTGCTTGACTTTCAATTCTTTGGCTTGAGATCTGTTCATGCGGCTCCTTGGAGCCTCCAAAGTTTCATTATTGTCCTTCCAATGAAGTAGATCTTCTATGGATGTTATCATTCTCCTCTCCTTGAAAAGAATTCATCCTCGAATTCAACTTTAGTGAAGGTTGCGATCATGGATGCTATCAGTTAGCTCTTGCAGTCGACATGTTAAGGGATTGATTCTTCAGTACTTGTTTGTCATAGACAATACCAGTTCTTATTTGAGACGTGTAACATTTGGTTCCTGCATCATATTTGTCATGTTTGTTAATCTATAGGTGGAGTAGCTCATGGCTCCTAGCTCAACAGATATGTTGTCGAGTACCTACTCTATGTACAATTTACTAACTATCTCCATATATCCAATGGGTTCGTCCATTTTCCCTCATCTATTTACAATTCATATTGTGCAAATTCCAAGTCTTTTCTTTTTGTTTACTTTTTTTCTTTTACTTTATTTGGTTAGTTTTCTTTTTTGTGAATAAGTTTAAGTTTTCTGCTGTACAACACAGCTAATACATTTTGGAGAACTTCCAATTGCAGTCTGTAAGTTCTGAAAGCAAAGTAGAACTAATATGATAATGTTGCTGAGAATTTTCTCCATGCAGATCCTTGCTTTGTTTTTCTTTAATATGCATCTGAATTGACTTTCTGGACTTATTCTATGTAGTTCTAGCTAGGAATAACTGATGGTTGAAGTATTACAGGACCAAAGTCGTGCTCTGGATATGATCCAAAATGACCGAGAGCTCTCTAGCCTGATATTGGTCCGGGCACCCCTTGTTGATGTAGAGATTAGAGGTGTTCCAGCTCTTCAGTTTTTAGGGGATATTGTCTGGAAATAAAGAAAAAGAACTCGACACTGCACCAGCTTTAGGTACATCTTTGTATTGACTGTCCATTTGTGTGATTTGTCCTGTTTATCCGTTATGTTAAAATGTCACTCTAGATGTTCAGGCAGTAACCTTTTAATCTCATCTGCAGCTTACCTTAGTGGTCTCTGGGGGACTATTGCTAATTTGACATGGCACTATTGCATTGGGTCTTGTCCTTTTATTCTTTTTTTGATGCTCTTGCTCTAACGAGTGAACACAACCAACTCGTGTTATTTTGTTAAGGTACAGGAAAAAAAAAATACAGTGGGAGTTGCCTTGGGATGAATGAACAAAAATAGGACTGAAAAGAATTATTTGTTTTCATATTAGTGGCTTGACATTTGAAATAAAAAAGAAAGTGGCGAAGCACTAGTGAAACAAGTAAACGGATGTCAATCACCCGTTTATATTTATTTTTCTTCTCCGGGGACAGAGTGAACTTGTTTTGTTGTATAAATGGGCTTACAATGCTTTTTATTTTGTGGATTTCACAACTGCTAAGAAATGGGTTGTATGCATATATAGATATGCTTCTGCAAAATATTTTGTCAAACTTGGTATACTAGATTCTTTTAGTTCTAATAAATAAGTAAAATATACTGCAGCGCTTGCCTTACATCCAGATTACCCAGCCCTCTGGCTCAACCTTTTTGTAGAAATGCACTACTCATGACCCGGTTGACTGAAAGTGAGTTCTCATTTGCGTTGTTTGAATAGAGTAAAATTTAGGTGTTTGGTAGGAAGGAAAATGTTTTTTTAGAAATACTTTCTTGAAAAATAAGTTGGTTTCAAACATATTTTTCTCGTGTTTGGGTGGTGGAGTGGAAAAATACTTTCTGGTGTTTGTTTGGCGAATAAAAAAAAATAGCTTTTAAAAACTTTTTTTTTTTAACTTTTGGCTAAAGAGTGGAAAATGCTTTTTAGAAAAATAGTTTCTTTTCTTTAATTTGGAAATCAATCCTGATAATCAATTTGGGATCCAAATTCGACAATCGATTCTGGATCCAATCTCAATACTGAAGTTAGGACTTGATCTTGAATTCTCGACTCGCAACTCGACATTCGAATTAGGACCTGAGTCGACATTTAAACTAGGATTTGACCTTGACCCCGTCCCAATCTAAGACTTGACCCAATTTCGAGACTCGCTTTCGATCTAAAATTGAACTTCGACATTCAATTTGGACTTGATCTCAATACTCGATTCTAGACTTGATCTCACTTTTGATTTGGGATTCAAATTTTTAAAACAAGATCGGATGTTCGATTTGAGATTTGACCTCGACTTTCAACTTAGGAGTTGATCTCGACTCCTAGTCCAAGACTCGACCTTGACTCTTAATTTGGAATTCAACTCTTGATTTAGGACTCAATTTAGACTCTTGATCTGAGATTTGATTTTCAAATTAGGACCCAACTTTGTATTTGAGATTCGACCTCAAAACTCGATTAAAGACCTGACCCTGACACTCGATTCGGGATCCAACCCTTGACTCTCAACCTAAACCCTACTTTCAATTTAGGACTTGACTTCTAAACCAAGACTTCGACCCTTAAGACCCTACATGGTACATTCCCCTAAGTTTTATGCAGGACTTGACTTTCAACTTGAAACTCAATCTCGACTCTTGATCTAGGACTCAACCCCGACTCTCGATTCAGGATTCGACCCTTAGACCCCTAACTTGAGAGTGAGGATCACGGGTTAGGATAGGGATGGGGTAAGAAAAAATTAAAACTTTTAAACATATTAAATGTTATATTTTAATTTCTTTTACTTGGAGAGGGGGAGGGGGGGAGGGGGGAGGAGTAAGGGTAAAAAATTGATTTTTTTTAGAATTAAAAATTTTATAAAAAATAATTTTTTTCACCTCTTTTTTTTTTGGAGGTAGGGGTAAGGGTGAGCATGGCATGGTATAGTACAATATTTTTAAGTTCGGCACGGTAATTTTGAATTTCGGTATCTAAAAGTACTATATCATTATCATAACCAATTAACTAAGTGTAGTAAAGTATTTTTAATTTTGATTTTGGTATATTGCGGTATGGTTTTTTGGTAAACATAATTTTCTTGACTTTGACTTACATATATTTATACAATGAAGAATTTTCATTTTTTAAAGCATCTCAATAACATTAGTGTAACAACATTCTTTGTTACACGATTCCACAAAAAGACTATTTCAATCACGGTCAAGTAGTCAAAGATGCAAATTTTAAACAACATTATCACAGATCATAGTTCTCTATAATTTTACATCAAAAATTTCTAACATACCTCCAAATTTATAAAGACAGACAGGCAGTTGATGCGCAAGGCTCGAGAAAACCAACATATAAGATGTGCTTACTATGCATATGATCATAACAACTATGAAGTCGTGACAAGTTTGTATAGGCTCTAGAGATAAATCATTGAAATAGGTGGCACCAAAACTTACATACCAGACTTGGCCATTGAGGCCACAACTATTAAGACACCAAATGCAACTATATACAGTAAGTCCACAAAGCCTGTATAAGATAGACAACCTTAACATAGGTTGGGACAAGCCCCGCCTTACTTTGAACTATTATACAATACTGTAAGGACCTGGACTTCGTAAGACCTTAAAGAGGTAAGAAAAGGTGTGCCCATGAGTTTTGGCCAAAGTTGTCGCGATCCAAGCCTAGGGCCTAGACGTGACACGGTTCATGGGAAACCGAGGGGACGCTAAGCAAGCCTCTTAACATATCATTACACATTCTTGGTCGTGGAAGCAATAGAATACAACAAGAAGTAGTAAATTGGGACAACCTGGGGCTAAGGGAAAACCTTTCATATCATAGATATCAAGAACAAGAGATTCAAGACTCACAACATAGATACGTAACATGTCCAACAACACCTCTGCTACATAGATAAGAGCAGGGGCCACGACAAGAAATCGGGCTCATCCTCATAGTCAATACATAATATAAAAGAAAGACAATCTTAGTATATAGCAAGATGTCATAAGCAACATCCTTGGAATGGAGGACTCACCACAAGCTTGAGAGACAATCTTACTAGCCGCGTGAAGGAAGAGGATGATCAAGCTGTGCTCCGATTCCTATATGGTGACATCATGTAGGCATAGAGTATGCGTTAGTACATTTGAATGTACTAAGTATGTAGGATGCAATGCAACAAG
>JAPFFP010000080.1:8707906-8718054 GCA_026153255.1 Solanum medicagineum
AGTGCTGCAGAAAAATATGAAGCTGCAGATTTTCTGCAGAAAATTATGAAGCTGCAGATTTTCTGCAGAAAAATATGGCCACCTACACCTACAAATTCTTCAATTATTGATTTACCTCTTTTTTTAGCCCTATTCAAAGCTTCCACGCGAGCAAATTCAAGATTACATTTTCTCAACTGTATAGTTAATCGTCCTGTCCCTCCATGCGCCCCAGTAGTCAAATGATTCATTATTTTTTTACATTTTGTACATTGAACAGTATTTTTTTCCTCATTTGAACAAAAAATTATCAAATTAAACACATTTTAGGTCGTTCGGCTTTACTAGTTTTAGTAAACGTAGGTAGGGGGGACAACATCTTCTTGGGGGTGAGGCCGGGGTGGGAGGGGGTGTAATTCCATTGCGAGACTAGTAGGGGTGTCATCTTCTTCATAATTTTCTATTTCAACTTCTTCATCCAAATCTTCCTCAAAATTAAAAAATCTACATGGTCTATTTCAATTTGAGAATTAAATTATATAACTTTACGACGTGACATAAATGAAGTTTCATCGACATGAGTAAAATTATCAGTATTGACTCTAAAACTAGGCGGTAAATTTCTACTAGAACTACTTTCACCCTTTTTTTATTTAGACATTACTTTTTTTCCAAGTCTTTTTAGTGAATCCATATTTAAAATAATAAAATTATGATTCAAACTTTCAAACAAGCGAGATGAAACGATGAATATAAAAAAATAGTAACTTAGTAAATAAATAAATAACAAGAATAAAGTTGTAACGGTTATATACTGAACGTCTGCGTAAAAGCAGGCGTATAACCAAAAGTCGGAATTGAGAGGTGTCAATTGAAGCTTGATTGCACTTTCAAACTCCAACTAATCAATATCATAAAAATAAAAATTATAATGATTGTAAGAGAGATTGAGAAATAAGAATTGTTGAGAGAATGAGAGATTGAGAGCTGAGAGAAATTAGTAGAGAGTTGGTTGAATTTGTGGGGAAAAATGAAAAAAGATGGTTATATTTATAATGTCAGAGGGGTAATGAGGTATGGGGTGCAATGGGGGTGAGGGGAGGCTAGTGGCCCTCCCCTCTCCCCAAACGGTCAAAAAGACCCAAAATGGCTATAATGTCGTTAGAAAGCCATTGGGCTAAAGGGAAAACCTTTTCTGATCGTTTACCCATTTTTATCGGTCAGGAATCGGTTCTATCAGAACTGTTCCGGAACCGATTCTATCGAAATCGATTTCCCGGAACCGGGTCTATTGGGTAAAATACCTCGTTCATTCCAATTTTGATTCCTCTACCGTTGGAACCGGTTCCTTATCGGTTCAATAAAATCGAAACAGAATCGATCCGCAACGGAGGAAATCTGGTCCACTGGCACCCTTAGATGTGACAATCATGATCATAAATGGAATGCAGGAAAAATGGCTTTATATGATAATGAGGTCTAAAGAACATTTAATAATGAAGTATAACTAGAGTTCTTGGGGGAAAATTGAAAAAAAAAATCGCGTAATAGTTGAAGCAACACCATTTTCATAAATCACAAAATTAGATGAGATAATCTTAAATTGATAACATTTGAAGTTCAAAAATGGCCAAAGGTATAACAAATACAGAATACAACAAGAATTAAGTACAACTATTCCTAGAAGTATAACAGGGAAATCACTTACTCTAGCATATTATCATCAAAATTAACAGGCCGATTTGATGGAACTTCAACTGGATTAAAATCGTTGACAGATTTCAGGCTTCCAATAATAGAGGATTCATTTCCATAAACTTCATCGATATTGAATTCCAAGTTCTGAAAGTATCTTAACCTCTGAATGCTCTCCCTCGTTCCTGGTTGGGATAAAGGTAGTATGAAATTTTTCCTAGAATGTGTCAAAGACTAATCAGATTTCAATAATATGGTGCAAGATCTATGAACGTGAAACTCCTTTGGAAGTTTAATTTTTTTTGAAAAATTTTATTATGAATGAGGTACAACCAACAAATTTGTACGAGGATCCATTAATTTTTTTATATGTGGATTTTAGGGTCCAATTGTTTATGAATAAAATTAAGGGAAAAAAACATTCCTATGTATTTTTAGAATCTATTTTATGTGAATGTGTCAACATAAAATATTTACCACCAAATGTCAATAATTTTTTAACAAAAGTGTGTATGTGTGAACTAAATCCTAAAAATAACTTAACAAATCAAAATAAGAGAAAACGTCTAACCAATAAAGAAGTGCAATTAATGTAAATTGTGTTGATAGTGTCATTATTTATTGGAAAGAGGAAAAAACAGCAAGAAAATGAAGCAAATCAGTGGCTGCATTTATTGCAATGTGCTTTTTAATGATTCTTTTTTAGTTGCTTCTCTTTTTCCTGTCTCCTCATCTAATGCTTGAAATGATTATAAAAAGATTTTGAATTTATTTTTCTACAAAATGTAATAATCAATGTCCCGCAAAAACCTCCGTGTACACACCAAAAGACAACTAAATTACACTTCTTTTTTATGTCTATTTCATTTAGTGCTTATCATTATTGTGGAAATTCATTGGAATCTTCTTTTAAGTTTTTCTATCAAGATTAACAACCAAAATCATACACTTAATATACTAAGAAAAAAAATAGAAAACACAATACTCTCTTGTTGAGTTTGGGTTTGGTCGATCTTGATTATGGATTGTGTCTCAATTTTGATTGAACATGATGGTAAATGGGATGCAACAAGTTTGTCTTTTTTCTTTTAAAAAAATTAAATTTTTTGTAGTAAGTGATTTTTTAAGTGAAATAATCACAACAAAATTTTAGATTGTATTTGGGTTTATTTTGGTTGAAACTATGATAATAAGTCTGTTTGAGAATAAGTTGTCAAAGATCCTTAGATAATAAAATTCACCTAAACCATTGTCTTGGTATAAAAATCAATGATAAAAAATACATTCAAAATTAAATTAAGGTTCTCGATATTCTTGTCAAAATATATAAAGTAAAATTTACAACTTTCGATTGGTCTTATTTTGGTATAATTTTATGTTAATAACTCTGTTTGAATGCATGTGTTAATAATTTCTTTTATCAAGTGTAATAACAATGACATTTGATGAATATTAGGTGGCAAACTTTGATTTCTCTGTTTGTAGTATCTAAAGGAACAAGTATGATAACAGAAGAAGATGATTCATATTGCTGGAGTGTACAAATTGATATATATACGTTTTGTAGTCTAACTATTTTTAAAATATCTCCACTAAATGGGGGACATGATTTTAATCCTAGTTATCTAAAGACTTGGTCAAAAGTAAAAGAAAACAGTAACTAAAAGATTACTAATTCTACTAAAAAATTAATACTCCTAATATTACAGTAGTAGACTGCACTGATATGCCCCCATCAAAGTAGGTAGTGTACCAGAACGCCTAGCTTGAATATGTGACTGTCAAAGGCAGGTTTGAGAAGGGCCTTGGTCAGAGCATCTGCTAGTTGGTCCACAGTGTGTATATGAGTAACTTGAACTTGCTTGTGCTGAACCTGTGTGCGAATAAAATGAAAATCCATTGCAATGTGTTTCATGCGACTATAAAAAATAGGATTTACACATAAATACGTAGCACCAATATTGTCACAATAGATAGTTTGGACATTTTGACGTTTGTGTTGCAGCTCGATAAGAAATCTTGTGACCCAATTTGTTTCCGCGAGAGCACTTACAACTGCCCGATATTCAGCTTCAGTGGAAGAAGGACCAATCGTTCTTTGCTTTTTGGAGGACCAGCTCATATGATTTTTGTCAAAAAACAAAAGATAACCAGTAGTGGAGGCTCGATCATTGATATCGCCAGTCCAATCCGCATCAGAGTACATATGTAAAGAGACAATTATAGCGCAATAAACATAAACCAAAATGAGTAGTCTCTTGAAGATATCGCAATACCTGTTTGACCGCTTTCTAGTGAGTCTCTGAGGGAGTTTGCATAAATTGTAACAATTTTTTTGCTAAGAAACAAATGTCGGGACGAGTGAAGGACAAGTACTGAAGCTTTCTGATTACTCTCCTATATCTAGTTACATTCGCTAATAATATACCATCATTGATTTTGAGTACTTGGATAGGACTCATTGGTGTTTTAGCAGATTTACAATCAGCCATATTTTCCTCACGCAATATATCACTGATATAGTTACTCTATGACAGAATAATACCATCCGTATTTCTAATGACTTCAACACCAAGAAAGTAGTTGAGATTGCCAAAATCTTTGATAGAAAAATGGGCAGCAAGAGAAGAAATTACCTGATTAACCACTGAAGTATCACTACCAGTAATGATAATATTATCTACACATACCAGTAGGTAACAGTGGCACGCGAATGATGACGGATGAAGAGCGAACTGTCAGACTCAAATTTGATGAAGCCCAATAGGAGCAAATGACGCTTGAGTTCATTATACCAAACTCTGGGAGCCTATTTGAGTCCATAAATAGCCTTATGAAGACGAAATATATGAGTTGGGTAATTTTTATCTTCAAATCCCTGAGGTTGTACCATATAAACGTCTTCATCCAAACTTCCTTGAAGAAATGCATTATTAATGTCGAGTTGACGGAGAGGCCAATCAAATTTGATGGCAATGGAGAGGACAATACGAACAGTGGTAGGTTTGACTACAAGGCTGAACGTGTCATGAAAATCAACTTTGGGATGTTGGTTAAACCCTTTGCAACTAATCTTGCTTTATAGCGATCAATAGAACCATCAGCCTTTCGCTTGATTCTGTACAACCATTTACAAGCAATGATATTTTTAAATGGATCGCGCGACAATAGTTCCCACCTTTGGTTTTTACACAGTGCATCAAACTCAGCTTGCTTTACATCTTGCCACTTTAAGTGTTTGTTCGCTTGGTGGAAGGTGGTGGGATTGAACGTAGGGGTGAGTTGAGCCATGTAATCAAAATTTTGTTTTCATTTATGGATATTGCGTTGTGAACGGGTAACAACTCGATTTAGAGGTTGAGCGGAAGGTTGAGGGTTGGGCAAGGGTGAAGCAGATTCTGTTGGTTGTGTTTTTGGAGTGGAGCGACGAGAGTAGACAAATTAAATAGGAAGTTTTGGTGGTTGTGGATTGGACGTTGATGGTAGCTGAGGTGATGAAGAGGGTACAGGGGGAGAAGATTGGGCTTCAGGAAGAGAAGAAGTAGGAGAAGTACCTGGAATCACAGACTCTATTAGAGCGTAACTAGAGGAGACAGTGTTACAAGTATGCCGGATGGTATCTGCATTGGGTAAAATAATAGGAGGCAATAAATCTGCACAAGGCATTGGAGAAAACATAGGAGAGCTTTCCTGGTTAGGTTGAACTAGGTCTTCCCAAGCAAGAGTCTTAAAATTTGTGGAAAGATTAGAAAACATAGTCTGAAAAGGAAAAACACTTTCAAAAAATGTAACACCACATAACAAGTATATTTTTGAAGATTTCGGATCAAAACATTGATGACAATGGAAATTTGACGAAAATTTCAAATAAACACAAGGCGTCGATCTCGGCTCTAGTTTATTCTTTGAGTATGGTTTGAGCCATGGATAACACAAGCACCTAAAAACTTTTAATTGGGCATAATTTGGATTTTTACCAAATAACATTTGGAAAGGTGATTGATTTTGCAGCAGGAAGGTAGATAAGTGATTGATTATGTAAACTGTATGCTGAAAAGCAAATGACCAAACGGTCGATGGCAGCTAAGCTTCATGGAATAATGTTCTTGCCATTTCAATAATATGTTTATGTCTTCGTTCGGCAAGAGCAACTCGTTGAGGGGTGTATGGTGGAGTTAAAAGATGTTCAATACCTTGAGATCTTAGGTATGTATCAAGACTTTTGTACTCGCCACCTCCATCAGTATATATAGAAAGAACTTTTGTATTGAAATGACATTTCATTAAAACTTGAACGTTTTTTGAAAAGTTCTTTAACCTCACTTTTATTTTTCCAGCTAAATGTATTTGGTATATTGATAAAAAATGTAGGAATATAGCTTCTGGTCAATTGATAACACTGGAGAAGAGCCCCACAAATCACTAAAAAATGTTTGAAACGGTTTTGTACTTGATAACATAAGTTGTTGAAAGGGATGCCGACGAGCTTTATTTGATGAACAAGAATTACAAAATGAAAAAAAATTTATGTGAACAAGGTAGAGAGAATTTAATTAAAACAAAATTTAAAACTCTTGCGTGTGGATGACTCAATCGACAATGCCAAGTGAGAATGGGGGAAGAATTCATGGAGGCAACATGTGCTTTTGGTAAAGGCAGCAAAGGTAAAGCTGGCCACTCATAAAGGTCGTTTGTACTCCAACAGTGGACCAAAGGTGTTTGCGTGTTCAGGTCCTTCACACAAAAATGAAAAGGTAAAAATTCAATAGAAGTTAAATTGTCTTGACAAAATTTATAATGAGAAAGTAAGTTGCTTTTAATGGTAGATGCACAAAGAGTATGAGAAATTTTGAAAGCATTAATGCATGTAATTGAGTTGAACTAGTGTGAGTTATTGGAATTTTGTTACTATCACCCATGGATACCTGCTCCATGCCATTATATGCCTGCAAGTTGTGAGGTTCAGAAGTGATATAATGAGATGCTCTAGATCGACAATCCAAGGATTTTCTGATGCCTGTAAGCCTGAAACATAGTTGGCCTTTAGCTCAAGATGATTGTGAGATTTTGATCTACAAACACTTGCAACATGATCTGGTTTATTGCATAATTGGCAGCGAACACCATTAGAAGTGTTAGTGGTCGAAGAGCGCCACTAATTGGGCTTATTTGAGCAATTGTTGGACTGCCATTGTTGGGTGCTGCCAGTGCTATTGTTGGGGCGACGACTGTTTCAAGAGTTGGAGTAGCCAAACTTATTCGATGTAGCAGTTGCAGTAGTAATTTGGTTGGGGGTCTGCTTGGACTCTTCATGGCGAAGAAAAAGCTCATGATCCAGTAGCTTTTTGTAAAGTTCTTCATAATTAATTGTAGATTCACAAGCACGGATCACAGCATAGATCTCACAAAATGCTGGACCCAGACCACTCGAGATCTTAACAATAAGTTTAGAGTTGGTAACTGGGACACCAGCAGCAGAGAGTTCGTTAGAAATCGATCAAATATTTTGCAAATATTTGGTGACTAGCCGGGAATCTTTGGTCAGTTGCGTAAGCCGATTATGCAAAATAAAAATTCTGATTTGGGACTTGTTTACATAGGTTGTGTGCAATGCACCGCAAGCTATTTTTGCTGAATTAGCGGCTGCAATAGTTGTGAAAATTGTTAGATCAATAGATGCCATAAGTGCATTGTGAATAAGTTGATCTTGGTGAAAGAGAAAACGTTGGATTTGCACCAATGACTATACCAGTGATGATAGTGCGAGATGGAGAGGGAGAAGACCCATCGAGGTGCCCATAGAGATCATGTACATGCATAAGCATGGAAAATTGGGTGTTCCATGTGGAAAAGTTTTGGCTGCCAAGTAGTTTGATAGGCAATTAGGATGCCAGATTAAATTGAGCAACTGATACGCTGCCAGTGGTATCTGCGTTGACAATTTGAGGAGTATCTCCCGTTTGTGGAGGATGAGAGAGAGAAAAAAAATTAAGGATCTTACTCGTTAGAGTGTATTGTGGCTCCTGATACCATAAAGAACAAGTATGATAATGGAAGAAGATGATTCATATTGCTGAAGTGTACAAATTGATATATATATATGTTTTGTAGTCTAACTACTTCTAAAATATCTCCACTAAATGGGGGAGATGATTCTAATCCTAGTTATCTAAAGACTTGGTCAAGAGTAAAAGAAAACAGTAACTAAAAGACTAATACTCCTAATATTACAATAGTAGACTGCAGTGATAGTATCAACCAAACCTTGGAACCCATTTGTCGTATCAAAAATGACGCCTGCGACGTTGTAATCAACATACCTACGTGTATTGTTTATTACATACTGTTGGTAAAGAATAACACCAAGTAAAGTCAAATTTGACACCAAATATTAACCAAAAAAACTAATACTATACATAGCAACTTTACCAAATAGCCAATCAAATGGGAAAATTAGCTTTTTCACTAAACACTCACTAACAACACTGACAAGATATATATTGTTATCAACATTTTTCATCAACATTGCTATTAATTCCATAAAAAATTTGACATTGACACCAAACATTCATAAAAATGCTAACAATATATATATATTGGTTTCAACAATTTTACCAACACTACAACCAATCAAATAATAAAATAAAAATTTTGTCATCACATATTCATCAAAAAAGTAAACAACAGATATATATTGTTATCAACAATTATACCAATACTATTACCCATAAAAAAATCAACATTGCCACCAAACATTCAACAAAAAACTAGCAAGATATACATTGGTTTCTACAATTTTACCAACACTATTACGAATCAAATAAAAACATCAAAATTTGCCACCAAATATTCAAAAAAATTTAAAAATTAACATATATATTGTTATCAACAATTACACCAACACTATTAGCAGTAAAAAAATCAACAATGTAAAAAATCAACTAAATAAACCATCAAGATATATATTTTGTTCCAAGGTTTGTTTCGAACAACAGACTACAAACAAAGAAGAAAAATCAAAACAACAAAAATTAAGAGATGTTTATAAAAGAAATTCAAAGAACAAAAAATGCCTTAAATTTAGCTACACTGCTTTTACCCTCTTTATTGATATGAAGTCTTTTCAAAATGGGTACTTCGTCTTCGAGTCACTATCATAGGATAGTTAGTCGATTGTGATTCGAATAATACCTTCTCCTTCCCTTTGACAGGTTTAGAGGGGAAATTCTTTGATGATTTACTCTTGAAATTTTTGGTGTCAACCTCGTATGATTTATTCTTTAATGGAGATGGGGCAAATGCATGGAGGTCGAAACTTGATCTTGAACAATGTACAGTCGTAGAATCCAAACAAATCGGATCCTGATTAGTCCTAGGGCTTTTATGAATTGGAGTTTTTTGACAAATAGATTTGGACGTGCTTAAATAATAATGCACAAAAAAAGAAGGTTGATTCGGGTATGAAGTGCAGGCAATAATGGCTGGAAAAAAACGAATAAAAGAAAAAAAAATCTTGAATGATGGTGTGAAGAAGAAGCTAGAGTTTACAGGCAACAATGGCTGGGAAAAAACTAAGAAAAGAAAAAAAATCTTCAATAATAGTGTGAAGAAGAAGCTAAAGTGTGTTTTGACTAATGAAAAGACAAAAAAGAATGTGCAGATGGGTTACTTCCAACAGTAACCAAATCAGAAACAAAGTTATTGAAAAATAAAATGTTCAGTAATTAATAACAAATCCCAAGACTAAAAATATATGGAAAGTAAACTAAGAAAGAGTAAAATAATAAACCTAATATGTATAGTTTTGTAAATAAAAAGTTAATTTTGTAAATAAAATACGGCATGCCTTTAAAGTGTAATAAAGACTCTTAAAGTATTTTTTCTTACAATTTTTCCTAAACTTAAATAGAAGAGAGAACGCAAAATTTGTGTGAAAATTGACGGGTCATGTCAAGTTTAATTAAATTAATTTTTTATAGTGAAAAAGTGCACAGTGAAAAAGAAAGGGAGGGAACCAGTTATTTTTCTCTCCTTAATGAGGTACTTCATTGATCACATTTTACTTTCTTTTTCAAAGAAACCTCAACTCTATACAAGTTAGTGTCTATTCTAAATGTGATAAATTTATCATCTCTTTTGTTATATTTTTATTTTTTAGAAGAAAACACTTTCTACTTCACGGTAATAAATATGTCAATTTTATTGATGTTCATTTTATTATTGTTGTTTGGATTTGTGCATTACTCGTCTTGCTAAAATTTCTAACTTATAAGAATAAGAAAAAGAAAAAGAAGAGTTATTGATCGATGAATCTTATTTTGATACATACTGATGGAATCTGAGCTTGCAGCAGAAGGAAGAAGGAGATGGAGAAGAAGATCGATTGAGAGTGAGCAGTTATTTGGACTTGGGGATTATTATTTCTCTCACTAATTACAATTGCACTGGTGTGCAAATATATAGTATATGTACAA
>JAPFFP010000080.1:8718154-8749525 GCA_026153255.1 Solanum medicagineum
CTCCCATGTCCCGCCGACCCTCCGAAAAAGTAAGGGCTCATAGGGAGTCAGAAGTTGTAGATCATGTTTCATGCCATAAGGATCAGAGAACAAGGACTTTTTGAATATTCATCAGACGAAACCCCCTACGGACCATAGAACACTTTACGGGCCATAGAGGGGTGTCGTAGATCACAAGTCCAATTTTGCAGCAACAATGTGCAGAGTCCAATTATGGGCCGTGGAACGCAATATGACCCATAAAGCTGTTCGTGAGGTGGGCCAGCCAAATTATCCTATTTTTTTTATTACTTGTATTTTAAATATGATAAATAGGTTTTTAGGTTATTTTTCATTACATTTCCAGAGGGTTGAATAGTTTGAGAGAAAAAATAGTGAGATTGAGTAGAGAAAACATAGAGAGTTTTGAGAAACACTTGTACTTTGATTTGATCTTATAATCTTGTGATTCTCATTGAAGCTTGGATATGCTTGTTCTTAATTCAATTGTACAAGTGCTCTATTATGTTATTCCAATTTATGTCTTGAATCTACACAAATCATGAGTAGCTAAATCCACAACTAGGGTTGTGGGAACCATGAAGAACTAACAAGGTAAAATAAGATAATTCATAATATTTGGAAGTGTGCATGCATGTAGTAATTAACTCTCTTTGTTTTGCATGTTTTCTAGTGGTGGCCAACATTAGAACCTACCTAGTGTTATTAACTGGACCAAGGTAGTAATGAATAGGAAAAAGGATTAATTAACAGGATTCAATTGATGTGTTCTCGTCTAGTTAACTGAACTGGGCCAAGGGGAGGTTGTACTGGGATTAATAGATAAGGGTTAGTAATGCACACTGCAAAGATGGGCCAAGTCAAATAGTGAAATTTGCTTCTCTCCTGGACCAAAGGATTTGGTGAACTTAACTTACTGTCCTGCATGCTACACAGTAGAAAAGAATTAGGTTATCTAGTGATACCAACTTAGGGAATTATACGGAACACAATAGACCAGTTCCTCTCCATATTGATAAAAATCTTGTGTTAGTTTGGTTTACTTTTGTACTTATTATTGCAAACCCCCCCCCCCTTGGGCAGATAAGCAGGTTAATCACTCAAATTGCATTAATTGAATTCTCCTAAGTCTACGTATTCCCTGTGGGTTTGACCCTAACATTTGTTAGATTTCTATTTCTTGAAAACGACCACTTTATCATTAAAATGGAGGTGTAACTTGGGTTACATCATATGATCATCCCAATTACCCTTGAATTCCAGCACATAATCCGTCAACATGTCATCCAAAGTTTGAATTGTCCTCTCGGCTTATCCATCGGTTTGAGGATGGAAAGTGGTATTTAACATCATCTTAGTGACAAGTCCTTTCTGAAATGATTTTCAAAAACTGATATGATAGATATAGGCACACCATGCAACCTTACCAACTCTCAGATGTACAACCTTGCATTATCTTTGGCACTAAAGGTAGTCTTGACCAGTAAGTAATTAGCCGATTTAGTCATCGTATCAACGATAACCCAAATAGAATCAAATTGCTTGCGATTGTGGGGTAACCAGCCATAAAATTGATATTTTCATCTTCTCACTTCCAAGTAGGAATCTCAATATCTTGAGCCAAACCACCAGGCCTTTTATGTTTTACCTTTACTTGTTGATAATTAGGACACTCAGATGTAAACTTGGCTTTGTGTTTCTTCATACCATGCCGCTAATACACTTTCCTCAGGTCCCGATGCATCTTGGTAGATCATGGATGTATAGATTAATGAGAATTATGGGCTTCACTCATGATCACCTCTCTAGGAACATCAATATCTGGACACATAACTGATCTTGATACTGAAGCACACCATCTCCCCTTTAGGACAAAACCTCTGCCTTTTTTTCTGCAACCAACTTCTTCAATTCAAACAAAGATAGGTCTAAGTACTGTTTTGCCTTGACATCAACAACTATAGAAGACTTAGCCCCATTTTCAACATGAATACCACTATCATTAGAGTCACCCAATCTAAAAACCAATCTCGCCAAACAATGAACATCTTTTACTAATTCTTGCTTTCCTTCATCAACAAAGGCCAAAATTCCCATAGATAGCCTATTAAGAGTGTCTACTACAATATTTGCCTTGCCAGGATGATATTGAGCACTCATATCATAATCTTTAAGAAATTCCAACCACCTTCATTGCTTAAAATTAAGATATTTTCAACGAAAACACCACAACCCATATAATAATGTCTCCAAATCTTCAAAGCAAACACCACAACTACTAGCTCAAGATCATAAGTCGGATAAATTTGTACATGCACCTTCTGTTGCCTTGCATACATAAGATATTACCTTACCGTGTTGCAAGAGCACAAAATCTAACTAATTCCGAGAAGCATCACAATACACCTTGAACCTACCTCCCCCATACAGTAAGGTCAAAATAGGACCCGATTGATGTGCAGTCAAAATATAACACATTTGATGCCTAAAACAAGGGATTTTGTGAGTCCTTGATGCGACTTATTATGGGTTTTTATGTGTTTTTGTGTTTTTCTTGCAGAAATGTTAGGTTGGCATGATTTTGAAGAAACGTTACAGATTTTGCTGAAGCTTAGGACATATGAGCACACACTTACGAGCCGTAGTCTCTTAAGGATACCCACCAGAAAGACTAATCCAATCCATAAGGATTCACCAGAAAATACAACATTTTAGTTACTTGACCAGCCATCAGGAGAAGCAAATACAATGGGTACGCTAATCAATAAGATTAATGAAGTAGCAATTAATGCAAAAATAGCCAATTGGAAAGCAAGAGTCATGCTTTTAATCCTCCAAGCTACCAACGAATGAACTATATACCATTTGATCCCTCTATCAGCCAAAAACTATTGATTGTGATAAAATATGTCATCGAGGGATTTTACTTTATCATGAATTCATGGATTTTATATGGCTTATTACTACTCCCCCTTTCGCATTTTATTCGTACATGGAGTGGGGTGGGGCTACGACTCGCAAGGTGTGTTGTACCAAGAATTAGAGACCAAAAATTCATAAATCGGCTAGGTGGAGGTCACCCCTAAGAGGCCATCCTACGAGTCGTAAGTCATACTATGAATCGCATAGGTGGACTCATACCAAGAATTAGAGAGCCAAAATGGTGGACCAAAAACTGAAGTCCAAGACTACAAGAGGAACATACGAGTTGTAGCCTAAGCAACGACTCGTACCAGTATGTTGAAGCAGTTTAATCCAAGATACCCAAAGCCTGATACGAGACCCTAACTACGACTCATAGGTCATCCTATGAGTCGTACCTGCGAGACTTATGAGCTGCCAGTTATTTTTTTAGTGTAAATTCTAAGGTTATTTTGTAAATACTATGCACAGTTTAAGTTAGGTTTTTAGAGAGAGGTTGACCAGGAGACACTAGAGAATCATCTTCTAAATCTTTTCTTAGTTTTTTAGAGTAGTTTATTGTTCTCTGTTGGGAAACCCATTTTGGGGATTGCAAATCTTGCCTTGTAATCATTGTTGATCAATGAAGCTTGTGGGTTTGCAACTTGGTGCATAATTTCTTCATTGTTGTTGGGAAAACTCTCATTTAGGTCTTGTATGTGCATTTTTGCTTGTTTTGCCTTAGCATGAGTAGTTAAGCACCCATAACTTGGGGTTGTGGGAACCATGGATAGTTGACTTGAGATGACCTTAGTTTATTGCATTTGAATGATTGTGGTTTCACATGTAATGTCTATTTCCCTTCATTGTGATGGATGTTTGGTGGTGGCCAACACCACTATCACGATCCCGACCAAGGTAGTGACGAATAGGAAAAGAGAAGTAGATGACAGGATTCAATCGGAGTTTTCTCATCTAATCAACCGAACCTGACCAAGGGGAGGTCTAATGGGACAATTGGTAACGGTTATTTGGCACACTATGGTTGCCGACCAAGTGCCATGGTGAAATTTGACCTTCACCTGCACAAGAGGGATGGAAGAACCTAAGTTACCATCTTGTATGCTAATCTTCAATTGTGGTTATGTTACTTAGGGAAATCGAGTCAACGAACCATGGGGAACACAATTCCCAAGTTGTCCCTAAAATTGAGTGTTCTCCCGCATAGTAGCATAATCATAATTTTACTTTTGTTTTTGAATCACAACCCCCCCTCCATTTAGAGATATTATTTATTAATGGTTGAAATGATTAGTAGTGAAGTCTTGTAGTCAAGCCTTGTATTCCTTGTGGAGTAGATTCTGACCTTTGGTTAGGTTAATTGCTTACAACGATCACTTTCTTATTGGAGGGTGAACATCAGGACGATATAAATATAAGTTGTCAAAAAATTTATGTCGCAGTTGCCAGGGAATACGGCTAGGTTTTGATTTGATTTCACTATTAGTTAGTTCTAGTTTTGATTTCTGAAGTCTCCTATATTTTAATTTTTCTTTTTCTTTTTGTTAGTTGATTTTAGGTGCAGGTTGGCTGGCACTATGACTGAACAAAAGTTCTACATTGCAAATGACTTGTTGGAAACTTTGCAGAGGACCGCTCTACTTTATGGGCAAGAGTCCAAAGACCCCCAAATCCATCTATAAGATTTCATTCAAACATTGAGGGGGTCCTTAGGACAAGATATCCTGCTTGGAAGGCTATGGCTCTTCAGGTTTTCCCCATGACTCTCCGGAGTGAAGCTGCAAAATGGTGGTCAATTCTCCCACACAATGTTTGTTCTAACTGGGGGGAAGTATAGAGAGTCTTCCTCATGAACTTCTATAAGTAGTCCAACAAGCAAAACATACAAAACAATATCTATAATTTCAAAAGAGTTCCAGGAGAAACTTTGGTATTGGCTTGGGAAAGATACAAGTAGTGCTTAGTAGCAAATCAAAACCATGGTTCGACTAATGATGAATTGGTGGTTACTTTCTATCACGCATTAACATCTGAGAAACAAGGGCAGGTTGACGCATTGTTTGGAGGGGGTTGTTGGCAATTCGTATGACGACCATTTAATGAGATCACCGAGTATATAAACAAGCTATCTGCAGTTATCCAAGTCTACCAACCCTTTCAAAGACAAGCCAGGCCTTCCACTAGTGAGTTGAAGGGTACCTCAAGCAAACCCAAGAACGATAATGTGGCAAATTTTCCGAGGTTACTGCACCAACATTGCATCACTGATGTGCTGACAAGGATTGAGAATATGCTTGAACAAGACCTGACCAAGGTAAATGAGCAAGATGATATCATCCGGGAGATAAAGTTTGATGTCCTCAAATGTAATTACAAAGTGGACCAACAAACTATATCAATACAAAGTCTTGGTGATAGGATGGAGCAGCTTGCTAAGAAACTAGATGCTGTGCAAGATGAACAAAGGAAGGGTAGAAGGAGCACTGATGGAACTCATAGAGAAGTCTGATTATCCATGATGGCATAATAGAGCCACGATGTTAAACAAGGCACTTCTTGGGAGGCAACCCAAGCATCATTTGTGTGTTGATTTATTTTGAGACATTTTATCATATTGAACTTGTTGGTTGGTCATTTAATATTGTGCTGTGATTATTGAGACTTTGAACCAGTTGTATTAATTGGCGTTTTGGTATATTTTAAGTAATAGGTTGCAGGAAAAACTAAGAACTGAAGAATGGAAAAATTATGCTTGGATGCAGCTTCTACGAGAAGGCCTATGAGTCGTAGTGAATGTTATGACTCGTGTTGATTCCTCGCAGAGGAAAACAATGAGTACCAAAATCTGGACACACACTACAAGCCAACCTTCCAATTTGTAGGGTCCCCTACGAGTCGTAAGTGGGGTTCGTAGTGCTCAGGTATGAAATCATAATTTTCCTAAGTGTGGGTCTAATAAGAGATCAAGACCTACGAGTCATATGACTTGTAGTTAAGGTCTCATAATACCAATCTATAGAATTTAAAAGGGCGAATCATTTTGAATATTAAAAGACTAACATCTATTGGCTCTTCATGTCCCTTCATTAACTATTTCATTTCACTTTACAACTCCCCCGATTATCCCCTTTAACTATTTTAGTGACCCCCTAAATTATTCACCCACTAATATTCCATAGCAAGTGAATTTTGCACCAAGAACTCGGCCTGCTTTCTTGTCTTCTCATTATTCATTCATCCATTCATCTAGTAAGTTCTTGTGGTTAATTTTGGTTTATCTCTGAAATAGTCTTGTCTTATGGATTTTTGAATGAATGCCTTATGTTCATGATTAGCAAAACCATGTGATGGTAATTGTGGAAGTGGCAAAACCATGCTGCATAACTATCTATGTCCCTGTAATGGGTCGAGTCTTGAATTCTGTCCTTGTTTGGTGATTTTGATATCTAATATTATGACCATGTGCTATTGTTATGTATTTTATGGAACATTATGAAGATCACATGGGACTGAAATTATTGGGTTGAGAGGTGTTGTAGTTTTATTTTCAGCATGCATTGTTGTTGATAATCTTAGAGGAATTTTGAACTAGTAAGGAAAAATTTGTGCTTTGTTTTGATACATTTGGTAACGAGGGCTTCTTATGTTTACTACTGTATCGCCTATGCCTTTATGTTTGTAACCTCAGACGTTCTCTTGATATGTTGTTGGTCTTAGAGGAAAGGTTAGAGACGCCCGACAGGCTCTCTATTTTCTACTACAAGGATCCACTGCGATTCCCAGGTCTCTCTACGGGCCATAGTGGCCCTTTGTAGAAGGCAACAGTCATCCATGGTGCCTTAACCTTTTCCATGTGCGATTCGTCTATGACTCGTAGTACTGTTAGAGTCATAAGGATAGTCTCATGGCCAAGATTAGAATTCTCAAAATGTCTCTGAAATGAGATACGAGTCAAGACTACCACTCGTAGGCAACCCTACAAGTCGTACTTGCACCTCGTACCTGATTCCAGAATGCATTTTTTATCTTTTTTCTTAGTTCAAAGAGGCTGCAGTTCGACTCGTGGGCCTCCCTACGAGTCATACCTATACCTCATATCTGTAGCCCTACAACTGGTTTAGTTTGCTTTTACTTAAGTAATCTTAATGTTCTTGTTCGATTGTTTCATTTATTACTTGTTTGATTGAAACAAATCATCATGGGACTCATGCTTTAACATTTGATACTTTTTCAGAGATAATATCTTCACGAGGTTGAAGGGGTGCCTCCGTTCAGTCATCGCCTAAGGGATGAGTCCTCCGAGGAGGTTCAATCAATTGAAGAGATGAATATGCACCCTAACCCTAAGGCTATCATACCCTTAACACGATCACACTTAAACAAAATACCATGGAAGTGGATAGCTCCTCCCAGTCTGATAAGGAGGGTGAAGAAGACGGGTCAGGTGATAGTGACGGAACTTCTGATTTTGTTTGTCTTGAAGTGTCTCAGGCTCAGCTAAAAGAGACCGCTCCTCCACAGCCAGCTCATTTCGCTTACACCACCACCTCCACCGACCTGCAAAACACAAGATGGTGTGTTCCTGGAATGAAAGAGATCTATGATAATGGACTGGATCTTAAGAGTCGAGGGAGGAGATTTCATGAGGAAGCAAGGTTGAAAGACTCAAGGTTGAAAGGTGTGCCAGGTTTAGAAGCTGATATTGATCTCCATGGGTTAGGTTGGTTGTCACAAGTGTTGGGGAAGTACACTCCTTACCTGGTGCGAGAATTCTATGCCTCTTACTATGCTACTGTATGTGGCAACCTTTCGAGGGTCATAAAGCCCATTGATGTACCACGGTTGAGTGAAGTAATGGTAAGGGGTGAGGTTGTCGACATCTCAGTAGAAACTATTCGAAGGGTGCAATTAGGACCTAATTACAGATCTCTACACTCCACAGTATAATATGATCATAGGATGGCAGACATGAGGAAGGCAGTTAATCAGAATGATATCGGGCTGAGAACGGAGTTATTGAGATGGATAGGGGGCCAAATTTTCGAGGAAGGTGTTGAGCCGATATGGGTTATAAGCCATGCCAAGCATATTTTGAAGGCCCATCCCTCATTTAAGGCAAAGTTTTGGTGGTCTATTATCCGATGGCGCATCAGACCTATATTCACGGATAATGTGATCACATTAGAGAGGGTCATGTTATAGGCGAGCATCTTGGTAGGGTATGACATTGATTGTGCTCGTGTTATGGCAGAACAGATCCAAAAGTCAATGGTCCATACTCAAAAAGCATTGGCATTCCCCATTCGAATTCATAGATTATGCATGGAAGCTGGTGTGCGGGTTTCTCTCCACTTGGACCCTCATGTAGAGGCTTTGCATAAGACAACCCCCAGCCTAATCAAGGCTGATGAAAACCCAATAGTCCTACAGAGAGCTATCCCTCTAGCTATCCCAGAGCCATTCCTAGTAGAGCCTCAGTTTCTAGGTTCATCTCCAGCTACTACCGGCACTACTCTGGCTACTGCAGAGCCTACACCAGCGGTTGAGATTGAGTCTATGCCATCCTCCAGCACTCCAGCACCGGTAGCATCTACTTTATAGGTTGACCCTGTTTTCTCTGCTATTGCATTTCAGGCTTTATTACATAGGGTGGTTGTAGCAGAGGGCAAACTACCTGAGTTGTCAGCATGAGTTCGACCATTGATTGATCAGACTTTTCAGGACTCCGAGGAGAGTATGAAGACATTCACCTGAGGATTAGTTGATGAGAGAGTCCAAGCAGTGGATGCCCGGATCGATACATTTGAGACTAGAATCCACAAGAGGCACTAGTAGTTTATGAGGCATTTGATTGGCTCATCGACCATCCGAAAACCCATGGGAAGAGGCCCCTAGAGCACGATGATCCAAAGCTAACCCCAAAGAGGCCGAGACCTGAGGAGGAGCCCATACTAGAGGAGGTAGTATAGGAGTCGCTATTGTTGGTGGCTATTCAGAGAGATCAGGAGCAACACAGGCCACTTGGAGAGGGTAGTTCTCAGATTGCTGAGGAGGAGTTGATGCCCCAGGACCCCGCAGATCAGCCCGAGACTAGTGCTTGATGCACTATGATGTTTGGCTTCTTTTGACCCCAGTTCTTATTTTGTCATGTTGGATACTGTGTTCTCTTTTTAGAGAATCATTTTATTATGTTGGTTTATTTTTTGCTATTGAGGGTGTTGATGTGCTGTTAAAATACAGCATATTTGATGCCTAAGACAAGAGACTTTGTGAGTCCTTGATGCGACTTTTTATGGTTTGTATGTGTTTTTGTGTTTTCCGTGTAGAAAAGTTAGGTTGGCATGATTTTTAAGAAAAGTTGTAGATTTTGCTGAAGCTTAGGACATACGAGCACACTTAAGAGTCGTAGCCCAAGCTACGAGTCGTAGGCTGTGTCGTAGTAAGAATCAGAGACCAAAAATTTAGAAATCTGCTAAGTGGAGGTTACCCCTACGAGGCCATCCTACGAGTCGTAAGTCACTACGACTCATATTCATGGACTTGTAGCAAGAATTAGAGAGCCAAAATGTTGGACCAAAAATTGAAGGCCAAGACTACGAGAGGAACATACGAGTCATAGCCTAAGCAGCGACTCATACAAGTGGGCCATACCATTTTAGTCCAAGATGCCATGAACCTGATACGAGACCCTCACTACAACTCGTAGGTTATCCTACAAGTCGTACCTGTGAGACTTATCAGCTGCCAGCTATCTTTTCTATGTAAATTCTAGGGTTATTTTGTAAATACTATATATAGTTTAAGTTAGGTTTTTAGAAAGAGGTCGACCAGGAGACACTAGAGAATCATCTTTTGAATCTTTTCTTAGTTTTTTTTAGAGTAGTTTATTGTTCTCTCTTGGGAAACCCATTTTGGGAATTGCAAATCTTGCCTTGTACTCATTGTTGAAAATAAAGCTTGTGGATTCGCAACTTGTGGTGCCTACTTTCTTCATTGATGTTGGTAAAACTCTCACTTATGTCTTTTATGTGCATTTTTGCTTGTTTTACTTTAGCCATGAGTTGCTAAGAACCCACAACTTGGGGTTGTGGGAACCATGGGTAGTTGACTTGAGATGACCTAGGTTTATTGCATTTCTATGATTGGGGTTTTACATGTATTGTCTATTTCCCTTCATTATGATTGATGTTTGGTGGTGGACAACACCAAACCCTGCCTACTATCATGATCCCGAACAATGTAGTGACGACTAGAAAAAGGGAAGTAGATGAGAGGATTCGATTGATGTCTTCTCATCTAATCAACCGAACCTGACCAAGGGGAGGTTGACTAGGACAATTCTTAATGGTTATTTGGAACACCATGGTCGCCTACCAAGTGCCATGGTGAAATTCGACCTTTACCTTCACAAAAGGGCTGGAAGAACCTAAGTTACTGTCTTGCATGCTAATCTTCAATTGTGGTTATGTTACCTAGGGTAATCGAGTCAACAAACCATGGGGAACACAATTCCGAAGTTATCCCTAAAATTGAGTGTTTTCCCCTATAGTAGCATAGTCGTAATTTTACTTTTGTTTTTGAATCACAAAACCCCCCACTTAGAGATTTTAGTTATTGATGCTTGTAGTGATTATAGTGAAGTCTTGTAGTCACGTCCTGTTTTCCCTGTTGATTCGATCTTGA
This sequence comes from Solanum medicagineum, assembly GCA_026153255.1. Lineage (NCBI taxonomy): Eukaryota > Viridiplantae > Streptophyta > Magnoliopsida > Solanales > Solanaceae > Solanum > Solanum medicagineum. Next base: position 8,728,760 of record JAPFFP010000080.1, read on the forward strand.
CCTTTGGTTAGGTTAATTGTTGACAACGATCTCTTTCTTATTGGAGCGTGAACATCAGGACGATCTAATATAAGTTGTCACTGATGTAAGCCGATCTTTCAAAGTTTGAAAAATCTTCTCACACTTATCCGACTAAATAAACTTGGCCTTCTTTTGAGTCAATTAAGTTAATGGAGATGCAACGAATTTCCTAAAATAACCCGCCAACCTAAGAAAACTTTGCATATCCGAAGGAAACAATGGTCTAGGTTGACTCTTCACGGCCTCAGTCTTCTTTGGATTGACCTTAATACCATTAATGGATACCACATGACTAAGAAAATCTACTTCACCCAACCAAACTCACATTTATTGAACTTGGCAAACAACAACTTCTCCATCAAAATATATAGAACCAACCTCAATTGATCCATATGCTCCTGCTCACTTTGGGAATAAATCAGAATATCATTGATACGAACCATGTCACGAACCATACCCACGGTCTATGAGTGACATGGAAAATGGGAACTCAAGAGTACTCCAAAATGCCTCAATGTGTCCAAATTCACATCATCAGTTTAGAAGCGTATACGCATAGTAAACATATGTTTCTAAGGGACGAGAAAGTAGGACTCACGCTATGGGGATGTCATAGGGAAAGGGTTATCATAGATTCACATAACACGTAGCACATTAAGACTAAGGGGCGGGTAAGTATGACGCACTCTATCGGGGCAATTCAGGACTTAGGATCTTTTATATCATAAAATAAAAGCATATCATAGTATTCATAATCAATCTAGATAACGATGTCCAATAGATTGCCATATCTATAATCATAATCTCCGAATACAACACTTAGCATGTAAACGTAAAAGAGTCTGCAAGATGTCCAACAATGCCTCTAGTCATATGATAGGATGGGGGTCAAGACATGTCTCAGGCTCACCCGCAAAGTAAATAACATAAACAAGGCATCATAGGTAGAGGAATGGTGGTTTGTCCTTACAAGATAGGACTCACCAACAAAAGTATCTCAAGATCCAATCTATTTATCGTATGGTGGACAAAGGTAGTCCTCGATTCCTACATGGTTTGATCATGTAGAAAAAAGTATGTGTTAGTACATTTGAATGTACCAAGTATGCCTGTATGTGATGCATATGACTTATCAAACGTGTATTCAATGTTAGATGGCAAGGGAACATAATATAGAAAGAATCATATATAACAAGGAAAGTAGTATAACAATATACAATGAAATCCATGATGCATGAAATGCCATAATGCTCATATACAATAGGGATGGACTATAACTGACAAATCAAACTCAACCAAGCTATTACATGAATTAGTCCAATGTAGACCTCCCATCGGTAATAGAACATTACTTGCCAAGGTAATCTAAATCACACCTCACGACCCAGTCTTTTCAGTGTGAGGACACCTTTCTTACGACCCGATCCTTTTGGAACGATTTCCATATCATATCATATCATATCATATCATATCATATCATATCATATCATATCAAGGTGTAACCATTCCTTACGCCTCGGTCTTTTCGGTAATGGCTACCACATACCTATGCTAGCACATTGTTCAAGGAAAGGGAGTGGACCCTTGGGATAGCCTCTAGCGCCCCCAATCTAATGGTGCTAAGTAAAACATCCCACATAAATACTTATACATGTACATGATTTCAAAAAAGGCATAAGTCATTTCAAATCATTTCAATGCATACTTCGGCTCAAAAGCCAAACATATTTCTTAAACATTCATACTTGGTCCCAAAACCCAAATCATAGATCATAATCATGCTTCTCATGCATAGCAATAGCTCATTCCAATATGCAGAATGGTGTAAACAACAAAAATGCTCAAAGAGCCATATCATAGGCATTTATGCGATCACATCCTTGTCATAACTATAATATTATCAAAATAATATACATAAACATAATTGGGCTTAACCCACTTCATCACTTTCATTAAACCTAATGCTCATGAATGCATATGCCATGGATGATATGTGAATAGCAATAGATAATATAGATTCAATCTAAAATAATCAATAAACTATGAAATTCAAGTAAACCCATAAGTAAAATGCACATTCAAATCATAATGTTGATTAACCATGCTTAGATCAAACTTTAAAGGCACAATGCATATTAAAATACTCATAATGATCATGTAATTCATCATTTGGGGGCTTAAATCAACTTAAAATCAATAATAAAGCATATCCCACACTTCAATTGAATTTAATAAACCGTAGTCTTCAAAACTCATATGTAAACTAAGCAAAATTTAATGAAAATCAATTGAAAAGAGTTTGGATCTTCTTGGTTGAAAGGGACCAAGAATCTAACTCACGTACCTTACCTAATGGAGAAGATTCAAGAAGAGATTTGATTAAGAAAGAGTTTTCCCTTGATTCCCAAGCTTAGTTTGAACAAGAGTTCATGAGAGAGTTCTTATGAGAGAGATTAATATAATTCTAAGTCTAGGTGTGAATTTGAATGAGAAAAATAAAGTATAGGTCATTAGAATGTCTTTAGGTAGCATAAAAAGTCACAAAAGACCCTTAGGAGACACCATAATTATGAAAACACCATTAGTGAGACAAGTAGAAAAAAATGTTTCCAGGGGTCTCAGGGAAGGATATACAGACCGTATACTTGCTCCGCGAGCCAACAGTTAAAAAAATTCCACTGACGAAGGTCTGAGATGGTAATTTTATACTTAGAAAAAATTCAATGTAGGCACCCACATGGACAGCTTCACAGTTCGTACCAAGGCATATAGACTGTATGCCTCTTCCGTGAAGCATCACTTAGAAAAATTCTTCAACGACAAAGTTCTGAGACGGTGATCCAATACTTAGAAATTTTTCGCTTTTGCACCTATAAGGAAGGCCTCCCAGAGTGTGAAGGACTATACAGTCCGTGAGAGGGTTCGTGTGAAATGCCTTGGCTCAAAATTTTGATTTGCAAGGCCAAGGCTACCATACGATCCACCACACAGACCGTGTAGGGTCCATTTGTGGTATGAATTAGTCCCGAACTTCCACAATAAGGCCAAATCTTCCCACACAAGGCGAAGGTCACTTTAAGGAGCCTCCACACGATCCATATACCCTCACACGGACCATGAAGGCTTCCATGAACTGCCACATTGGTCCAAACTTTTTCTAATCGAAATTCCAAGCTCCATTATGGTTATACAAAGTCCAGGTCCTTACATCATCTTCCCGTTGTGAATATTCATCCTCGAATGTGCTAGAACAACGCTTGAAAGGCTTGACTTAGAAGATGAAACATCAAAATGTAAGATACAATGCATATTTCATTACTTGAAAATCATAAAGTAGTTAAAACTCTTACCAAAATGTATTCAAATCATTCAAAACATCAGAAAAATCATTTTTGTGCACATGTAAGTATGTTATGCCATGAAACTCAAGAGTGAAAGTATTTGGACCACTTGGAATAGAAAGAACCTAATACCTTAGGCTTGAGTAGATTGGAAAGGATAGTGATATCGTTTCATCATGTCCAACTCCGCCTCCCATGTAGCGCTCTCCACATGTTGATTTCTTTAAAGCACCTTAATCGAAGACACATCCTTATTACAAAGCCACTTCACCTGCCTATCAAGAATCTCAATTCGAGTTCCTCATAAGACAAGTTCTCCTCAACCTTAACACATTCCAAAGGTACAATGGTACTAGGATCACGAACCAACTTCTTCAACATAGAGAAATGAAAAATTGGATGAATATAACTCAAATCCATAGACAAATCCAACCTATAAGCCATATTCCCAATCCTCTCAACAATCGCATAAGGACCTATATACTGGGGACCAATTTGATCTTCTTCCCAAAATGCATCACCATCCTTCATAGATGAGATCTTTACATACACCCAATCACCAACATGAAAGTCAAGATTTGGGCCATCTTCAATCTCTCCCTAATAAACTTCGCCTTCTTCAAAGCCTCCAATAAAAAATCCAGGCCAATCGAAGCCATCTATCAAACCTTAAACCACCCCACTAGAGATCTATATCTCCTACTATACAAGGCCTCAAATGGTGCCATATCAATACTAGCATGAAAGCTATTATTCTAAGCAAACTCAATGAGTGAAAGATGATTCTCCCAAATAGCCTTGAATTCCAACACACAAGTCCTCAACATGTCCTCCCAAGGTTGAATTGTCCTCTCGGCGTGTCTATCGGTTTGAGGATGAAAGGAGGTACTCAGCTTCACCTTAGTACCAAGTCCTCTTTGAAACAACCTCCAAAAGTTAGAAGTAAATTGGGTGCCATGATCTGATATGATAGACCTAGGCACACCGTGCAACCTCACATACTCTTGGATGTACAACTTAGCATAATCCACGGTACTAAAGGTAGTCTTGAGCAGTAGGAAATGAGGCAACTTAGTCATCTAATTAATAATAACCCAAATTGAGTCAAATTGCCTTTAGGTTTGAGGCAAACCAACAACAAAGTCCATGTTCACATCATCCCACTGCCAAGTAGGAATGTCAATATCCTGAGCCAGTCTACTGGCCCTTTGGTGCTCTTCCTTCACTTGTTAACAATTAGGAAATTTAGATACAAACTTGGCTATATCATTCTTCATTCAATGCCACCAATACACTTCCCTCAAATCCTAATACATCTTAGTAGATTTTGGGTGAATAGAATAATGAGAGTTATAGGCTTTACTCATGATCACCATTATAAGATCATCCACATCCAGAACACACAACCAATCTTGATATTGAAGCACACTATCTTTGCCTTGGGAGAAAACCTCTATCTTCTTTTCGGCAACTAACTTCTTTTACTCAAACAATGACACATCTAGAACTTACATAGCCATAACATTAACACCCATAAAAGATTTGGCCTTTTAAATATGAATAACACCATCATTCGAGTCGACCAACCTAACACCCAATCTAGCCAAACGGTGAACATCTTTTTCCAACTCTTTCTTCCATTCATCAACATGAGTAACACTCCCCATAGATAGCCTACAAAGAGCATTGGATATAACATTTGCTTTGCCAAGATAATATTGTACACTTCATGTCATAGTCTTTAAGGAGTTCCAACCATCTCCTTTGCCTCAAGTTTAGATCCCTTTGAGTGAACACATATTGCAAACTCTTGTGATCCGGAAAAACATCAACATGTACTCTATACAAATAGTGTCTCCAAATCTTCAAGGAAAACATCATCGCTGCTAACTCAAGATAATGAGTCAGTTAATTATGCTCATGCATCTTCAATTGCCTTGATGCATAAGCTATCACCTCACCATGTTGCATATGTGTGGCAACCCTCATGGGAAGATGCTACTTCTGTACAGTCTGGGCTTACATAATACTTGATAAAATATTAAGATTTTAATATGCAGTACATTATTCATAGTTTAATAATGAATCTAACATAGTTATTGGTACGGGATTTTCTCCTAGAGGTAGTTTAGTTGATTTCAGGTTTCAGTTTATAGCATGATCAACTTCCAAAATAATTTAATCTTATATCTGGCGAGATTTTTATATATTGTCCATACTATTGCAGTACACACTAAAAATTATTACCGATGTAAAAATATGAAGACATACGACTTACTAGTTTTTGTTTCATATAATCACCTCAAAGTAGCTATTTATTTTGATATAAAAACAAGTTTGTCGGCTCCAATTTAACTAAACAAGCCAAAACATTAAGTTACAGACCATGATTCCATAGTTTACACTAGCCTTCAAGTTTACACATACATATGCAATAGGGGAATCATGTACATGTCCCAAAACTATTACAATACATATATACTAGATGCAAATGTGATCTTCTGCATAGCTCCCAAAATTTATCTTCAATGGCTTCCTCAAGCATCATCTCGGGTATTCCCTATGATAGAAACAACTTTTGCTAAGCATAAAGCTTAGTGGTGTGAAAGGTAAAAGTTGAAAGCTTTAGATTCCTCAATTTACCTTTCTTTAGTCAAAAGGCAACACAATTGGAATATAGTAAATAGACCAAGTGAACAAATAGATCAATAATATCAAGTAGAATATTTAAATATCTAAGTATCAAGAGTTTCTGGAATAATTTTTTCAAGATACTCAAATGACATGTTTCTGAAACGACCCCAAAAAGAACCTAAAAATGTGCCTCAAAAGTGCCCAGAATCATAATTTCCATATATCTCAAAATCCACGCGTGATATCAAAAATTTGGCTTCATATTCTTGATCAGGGGGCAAAATTGAGTGGGAAATGGGTCTAACCCCGATTTTAGAGCAAACAAAATCACAATTTTAATTTTTAAAAATGCAATTTCCAGAGAGCTCTTTTCACCCCTTGCACGACGCGGCCAGGGCGCAAAGATATGTAAATTTTTGTTTAGTTTTCTTGTTCCATCCAAGACTTTTGGGTCCTGGGCCTAAGTCCTTTCATGTGTGAAAGTACCTATACTTAGCCATATTTCACCTTCATATCATACAAGACATTTCTCCAATACTCTCTCAAACACATAGACAAATATTTCACCCCAAAGTTCAAGTCCCAAAACTCATTCGGATCTTAAGGATTTCACTCAAGCTTCAAGTCTCCATTTCCAATCTTCATCAAGAATTCACTAAAGTCAAGGTATGTGTATTTCAACTATTGAGTCCTTTTATACATGGTGCCCATGCTTTCTTTTTACCCAAATTTCATGTCTCTAAGTTAATTTGACTTACAGTTCTTCTATTATGAATTTGACTATGAACTATGTTGGGGTTCTGTAAAAGTGTGACTGTTTTAGTATGTTTTGAGCTATGAATCTTTGATTTATCTTGTGATTTAATGAAGGGTTTTGATGTATATTGCAAGATGGTGTTACCAAGTATTGGTGGGATGATTGACTTCAAGATTTCTTGCATGATTTCACTCTTTAATTGCATGATTATTACAAATGTTTGATAAAGTGTCCAATTTAGGGTTCTTGAGCCATTGATATTGTATTGCATGACCTATGACTTGTATGAATTTATGATGATTGAAGGATGGTATAAATGTGTTGATTTCATGAAAAGTATTTATAGTGTTAGAAGTTAATCAATCGCCTCGTTCGGGAGGTAGTAGGCCAAAACTACCATGTTAGAGGGTTTGTACCTCAATTGCCTCGCTTGGGAGGTAGTAGGCTCATGAAAACATGTTGAGGTTTTGTGCCTCAATTGCCTAAACAAGGTGGTGGTATTCCTGTGCAACCATGTTGAGGGGTTTGTACCTCAATTGCCTCTCCAAGGTGGTGGTAGGCCTTGGTTAATATTGATGATGTCTTCCTACACATGTAATATGTCTTATGTAAAGCATCATTCATGCTTGTCATATTGCTATATGCTCATTTATTTCCTAAATATGCATTTTGATTATGTTACCTATCTCTTGTTGCTTTGCATCCTCCATGCTTAGTACATTCAAATGTACTAATGCATACTCTATGCCTACATGATCTTACTATGTAGGAACTGGAGCCCCACTTGATCATCATCCTCTTCCACGTGGGTAGTCCAATATCTCTCAAAACAAGTTGGTGAGTTCTCAACTTCGGGGACAATGTCTTTGATCTTATGCTATGTCTAAAGTCTCTCTTTCCTATTTATTGTATGCTAGACCATGAGGGTGTGTCCAGTTCCTTGTCTTGGCCCCAGCTAAGTTCTATGTTTAGAGGTGTTGTTGGACAAACTATGTAAAAAAGGAATGAGGCTTGGATCTCTTTGAATCTTTGATGTTTTATGATATGAAAGATGTCCCTTAGCCCATATCACCTCATTACTATCTCGTACCTTAGCCCATATCACCTCTTTACTATCTCTTATTGTTATTTTATTGCTTCCGCAACCGATGATGTGTAATGTTATGTTAAGAGGCTTGCTTGGGGTCCCTTCGGGTTCCCCATGCATTTTATTACGTCTAGGCCCTAGTCTTGGGTTGTGACAAACTTTGTATTAAAGCACTAGGTTATTCATAGTCCTTGACATCCAACCCATTGCATTGATTAGAGTCTTATTCATGGTTGTGTTGTGCACCACAACTATGTGTAAGAGGCTATGAGACGTTTTAGGAAAATTTTCCTGTACCTTCTTACTCTATGTCATGCTATAGAAGTTAAGGTAAGGTTTTCCCTCTAATGATTGTTATTTTCTATGCTATATCATGCCTAACACAAGAGGAAGAAGAGCCCGCACACCTGACGAACAACTGACTCATTATGAGCTTTGAGATGCTCTCACTTTGCTAGCTCAAGTTGTGGCTAATCAAGCCAACTAAGGGGCTCAAGCCCCTCATACTCCTACTTTGACATCTCGGATAAGGGACTTCATGAGGATGAAGCAAGGGTCTATGAGTGTGAGGGAGTATGCCCTCAAGTTCAACTAACTCTCAAAATATGCTCCACACTAAGTTGCTGACTCGAGGTCTAGAATGACTAAGTTCATGATGCGTGTATCTTATTTGGTGAGTGAAGAATGTCATACCGTCATGTTGATTGGTGACATGGACTTGTCCCGCCTTATGAATTATAATGAACAATTGGAGGTGAGAAATTGAGTAAGAGAAAGGATCATGAGGCCAAGAGGGCTCGCTTTGTGGTTAGTTCCAAAGTCTTAAGGGTGGCTAATTTCATCAAGGCCAAGGGTCTTCTCATGCTCCTAATAGGAGATTTGCCAATGTCTACCTACAGACCAAAGGTGATGGTGGTGTGGGGCCAAATGATATGTTTCCAAAATGTAGTAAGGGTCGTGGTGGCCCATGTTTGATGGCTACTAGTGCTTGCGTGTAGTTGTGGGGAAGTAGGCCACATGATGATGGATTGCCCTCGTAACCAGAACAAGGGTAAGGATGTTCGTCGACAAGGCCAGGGTGACATTGTGGTTCCTTTGGGAAGAGAAGGTCAACAAGGTGATACCCCAAGGCATAATCAATTTTATGTGTATGCAAGGGGTTGATAAGGTGCCTGTTGACATACTGGTATGTTGAAAGTTTTGGTTTTGATGTGTATGCATTGATAGACTTAGGTGCCACTCTTTCTTTTATTACTCCTCTTATTGCCAAAAAGTTTCATGTTTAACCCGAATTTTTGTGTGTCTTATGAGGTGTCTGCTCCTATTGGTGCATCTATTGTTGATGGAAATGTCTGAAGAAATTGTCCCATTTGCATCTTGCATAAAATATTGCCTCGTGATCTTGTTGAGTTGGATATGTTTTATTTTGATGTCATTCTTGGGATGGATTGGTTGCATGAATACTATACCTCTATTGATTGTAGAACCTGTAGGGCCAAATTCCAATTCCCAAATGAAGCCATCCTTGAGTGGGAGAGTCATGATGTGATGGTCAAGGGTAGGTTCATCTCTTGCATTAAAGCCCAAAAGTTGATCTCTAATGGGTGTCTCTATCATCTTGTGAGGGTTCGGGATATTGAGTACAAAGTCCTTTCCTATATAGTCGGTTCCGGTGGTAAATGAGTTCCTTGATATCTTTCTTAATGACCTTCCCGTTGTTCCTCCGGAAAGGGAAATAGACTTTGGTATAGAGATCCTCCCTGATACTCAACCCATTTCTATCCACCCTTACTGTATGACCCCTGTGGAGTTAAAGGAGTTGAAAGAGCAATTGAGGGATTTGTTGGAGAGGAGTTTTGTTAGGCCTAACCAATCACCTTGGGGTGCACCAGTGTTGTTTGTGAAGAACAAGGATGGGTCTCTTAGAATGTTTATTGACTACTTGCAACTTAATATAGTTACCATCAAGAATAAGTATCCTCTACCAAAGATTGATGATTTGTTTGGCCAACTTCAAGGGGCTAGTCACTTCTCTAAGATTGATCATTGGTCTAGGTATAATTAAGTAAAGGTGAGAGAGTGTGACATTCCCAACACGGCCTTCAGGACTAGGTATGTACATTATGAATTTGTTGTTATGTCTTTTGGGTTGACCAATGCACTAGCTATCTTCAAGGATCTTATGAATAGGGTCTTTGAACCCAACCTTGATTTGTTTGTGATGGTTTTATTGATGATATTTTGATCTATTCTCATAGTGAGGAGGAGCATGTGACTCATTTGAGGGTAGTGCTACAAAGATTGAGGGAAGAGAAGTTGTATGCTAAATATGAGAAGTGTGAATTTTGGTTGAAAGAGGTTGCCTTTCTAGGTCAGGTGGTCTCAGAGGATGGTATTAAGGTGGGCCCTAAAAAGATGGATGTGATTAAAAATTGGCCTAGACCATTGATCCCATCGGACATTAAAATCTTCTTGGGCTTAACGGTTTACTACCGGAGGTTTGTGAGTGGGTTCTCTTCTACTGCTTCTCCCATGACTAAGTTGGCTCAAAACAAGGCTATGTTTGTGTGAACCAATGAGTATGAAAGGAGTTTCCAAACCTTGAAGGATAAGCTTGTCTCCACTCCTATCTTGTCTCTAGCAGAAGGGATGGAAAGGTTTGTTGTGTATTATGATGCCTCTCGGGTTGGTTTGGGTTATTTTGATGCAAAATGGTAAGGTGATAGCCTATGCTTCTAGGCAACTCAAAGTACATGAAAAGAATTATCCAACTCATGATCTTAGAGTTGATCACTGTGGTTTTTGCTTTGAAAATTTGGTGTCGCTATTTGTATGGGGTGCATGTTGATGTGTTCACCGATCATAAAAGTCTCCAATATGTGTTCACTCAAAATAATCTCAACTTGAGGCAACAAAGGTAGTTAGAGCATCTTAAGGATTATGATATTAGTGCCCATTATCATCCCGGTAAGGCTAATGTTGTGGCGGATACTTTGAGTAGGGTGTCTATGGACAGCCTAGCTCATGTTTACAGTGGGGGCAAAGAGTTGGCTAGGGAGATCCATCAGTTGGCTAGATTGGGGGTTAGGTTGGAAAAGGTTGATAATGGTGGCATTGTAGTTGTTGATGGTTCAAAATCTTCCTTGGTTGATGAGGTAAAAGCAAAGCAAGATCTTGATCCCTCTTTATTAGAATTGAAGGCCTTGATAAAAGAGGGCAAAGTGGAGGTTTTCTCCCAGGGGGGAGATGGTGCCATTAGGTACCAAGGTAGGTTATGTGTTCCTTGTGTTGGGGATTTCATAAAGAAGATTCTTGATATGGCTCATACTTCTTCCTATTCTATTCATCCCGGTACTACAAAGATGTATAGAGATTTGAGAGATGTGTTTAGGTGGGGAGGCATGAAGAAAGATATTGCCAAATTTGTATCTAGTTGTCATAGTTACCAAGAAGTCAAAGCCTAACACCAAAGCCGAATGGCCTAACCCAAGATATAGAGATTCCTACTTGGAAGTGGGAGGAAATAAACATGGATTTTGTGGTTTAGTTGCCTAAGACTAGAAAGGGTTTTGATTCTATTTGGATTGTGGTTGATAGTATGACAAATTTTTCTCATTTCCTATCGGTTAAGGCTACTTATCGTGCCAAAGAGTATGCTAAATTGTACCTTCATGTGTTGGTAAGATTTCATGGGTTCCCTTGTCTATCATATCTAATCGTGGTGCACAATTCACTTCACACTTTTGGGGGTCCTTTCAAAGATGTCTTGGAACCAAGGTAAAGCTTAGTACGACATTTCACCCTCAAATGGATGGCTATGCCTAATGAACTATCAAAACTCTGGAGGGTATGCGTAGGGATTGTATTTTGGAGTTGAAGGGTAGTTGGGATGATCATCTTCCATTGATTGAGTTTGCTTACAATAATAGCTATCATTCTATGGCTCCTTTTGAGGCCCTCTATGGTAGATATTGTAGATCACCGGTTGGGTTGTTTTAAGTGGGAGAAATGGCTTTGTTGGGTCCAGATCTGGTCATGGAGGCTATGTAGAAGGTAAGGTTAAATATAGAAAGGTTAAAAATAGCCCAAAGTCATCCAAAGTCCTATACTGATGTGAGGAGAAGAGATCTTGAATTTGTAGCTGGTGATTGGGTCTATTTGAAGGTATCACCCATGAAGGGTGTGGTTCATTTTGGTAAGAAGGGTCGCTAAGGTGGCCTACGAGTTGGTTTTGCCTAGTGAAATGGACTTGGTTCATATGGTGTTTCATGTATCCATGTTGAGGAAATGTGTGTGTGATCCGAATGTTGTTGTCTTATTGGATGTTCTGGGTGTTGTTGAAGACAACTTGACTTATGAAGAGGTTCCAGTAGAGATCTTGTATAGACAAGTGAAGAGGTTGAGGAACAAGGATGTGGCTTCCATTAAGGTCCTTTGGAGGAATCAACAAGTCGAAAGTACTACATGGGAGGCTGAAGTGGACATGCAAAAATGATATCCCTATCTCTTCCATTCCACTCAAGCCTATGGTACCAATTCTAAGTGTTCTATGTGATATCATGTCTCATGTATCAGCTTTATATGTCATATGTATCCATTCATGTGTACATTAACAAAGTTCATGGTGATTTATACACTTATGTTGAGATTTTGAAAATGGTGTTTTAAGTGTGTTGATGCATTCTTGTTGGGGATGATTTCTTCATGATTACACTTCTTATATACATTTCATTGACATTCGGGAACGAATGTCCCCAAGGGGGAGAAAATGAAACGACCCTAAAAAGTGCCCGAAAATGTGCCTCGGAAGTGCTTAGAATTGTAATTTTCATATATCTAAAAGTTCATGCATGATATTGAAAATCTGACTTTATATTCTTGATCAGGAGGAAAAATTGAGTGGTAAAAGGATCTAACCTCGTTTTAGAGCAAACGAATTAGGATTTCAATTTTCCAAAATGCGAGATGTGTAAATTTTTGTTCATCTTTATTGTTCGGTCCAAACTTTTAAGTCTTGGGCGTAACTTCTCTCATGTGTAAAAATACCTATGCTTAGCCATATTTCACATTCATATCATACAAGATATTTCCCAATACTCTCTCAAATACTTAGACAAATATTTCACCCCAAAATTCATGTCCCAAAACTCATCCGGATCTTAAGGATTTCACTCAAGCTTCAAGTCTCCATTTCCAATCTTCATCAAGAGTTCTCCAAAGTCAAGGTATGTTGGTTTCAACCATTGGGGTCTTTCACCGATAGTGCCCAATCTTCCTTTTTATACAAATTTCATGTTTCTAAGTTGATTTTACTTATGGTCTTTGATTATGAATTTGACTATGAACTATGTTGGGCTTTTGTAAAAGTGTGACTATTTTAGTATGTTTTGAGCTATGAATCTTTGATTTATCTTGAGATTTTGATGAAGAGTTCTGGATGTATATTGCATGATGGTGTTACCAAGTATTGGTGGGATGATTTACTTTAAGATTTCTTGCATGATTTCACTCTTTAATTGCATGATTTTATACTAGCATTACACACCCACCAAGTGTTTGATAAAATGTCCGATTTAGGGTTCTTGAATCATTGATGTTCTATTACATGACTTATGACTTGTATGACTTTATGATGATGAAAGGATGGTATAAATGTGTTGATTTCATGAAAAGTATCTATAGTGTTGGAAGTTGATCAATTGCCTCGTTCGGGAGGTAGTAGCCCATGCAACCATGTTGGGGGGGTTTGTAACTCAATTGCCTCACTCAGGAGGTGGTAGGGCCATGCAACCTTATTAAGAGGTTTGTACCTCAATTGCCTCACCAAGGAGATGCTAGGCCTTCGTTACTATTGATGGTCTCTTCCTACACATATAATATGTCCTATGTAAGTATGTTTTACTACAAGCATCATTCATGCATGCCATATTTCTATATGCTCATTTATTGCCTAAATATGCATTTCGATTATGTTGCCTATCTCTTGGTGCATTGGATCCTACATACTTAGTATACTCAAAGGTACTAGCGCATACTTTATGCCTACATTTTGTTACCATGTAGGAACTGGAGCCCCACTTGATCATCTTCCTCCTCCACGTGGCTAGTACGATATCTCTCACAGCAAGTTAGTGAGTCCTCAATTTTGAGTACAATGTCTTTTACCTTATGATATGTATAAAGTCTCTTTCTCCTATTTATTGTATGCTTGATTATAAGGGTGAGTCCGGTTGCTTGTCTTGGCCCCCGCTATGTTCTATGCTTTGAGGTATTGTTGGACAAATTATATAATGAAGCTATGAGCCTTGACTCTCTTTGACTCGATGATGTTTTATGATACTAAAAATGTCCCTTTGCCCATATCCCCTCTTTACTATCTCTTATTATTGCTTCCGCGACTGATGACGTGTAATGATATGTTAAGAGGCTTGCTTGGGGTCCCTTCAGGTTCCCCATGCGCCGTGTCATATCTAGGACCTAGGCTTGGGTCATGAAAGTTTCGCCCAGTATGTATGTCATGCCATCACACCAAACATAATCAAGCATCATGAAGGATCGAAGCCCTGTATCAAGAAGGGTGAAAACTCAATTATCAAGAGAACCAAAAACCATGTTAAGAGTTGCTTTCTAGTTCGTGCACAAAATGGACTGCTTCCATACTTAGGGGAAAAAAAATCCACAGTCCAGATGTCAATTGATCCAAACAAGAGGTATGCCAATGGTGATAAAATTATGCCACAAGAAGGACAATGTCCACAAGAATATTAAGTGATCGAGCAATCCATACAAATGGATGAAGTCTTGCAAGTCTCAAAAGATATCAACACAACAAGATAAAATAATAAGAACATAGTTGAGATAGGAAGATAACATTCATATGTACAAACAAGTAACAAAATCAAAAGAATAAGTTTTTACATGAACCTGAACATTTTAGCATGCAGTCGACCCTATCGAGTTCAAGTCATGGATCAGTACAACATCAGTTTCTTCAAACAATTTCCTTAAGATTGTAGAAAAGTGTGAGAACCTTAATATTAATTTAAATGCTCATTTAATAATCAGAACTTTCAAAAGTTAAAACCTAACAAGGTAGATACCAAAACTGAGTTCCATTATTGCAAATCACAGTCTTCTCATCAGCTTTATTGCTTTGCATCGTAACTAGATTTTGAATTGGTAAATGGAAAAACAAGGCTTTTTAAGTCTACATAAAAATGTAGGTATACGAATACAGGTTGTAAAAAATTAATAATAACTTCAAGATACCTTCCGTACAAGAATTTGTAATCGAAACATGAACAGGAAACACCCAGGGATTCCTATGTCAAAAATCTGGACAAAACTTGTCCTAAATTTTGTCCACCATTTCGAATCCATAACTACCAAATTAGATTCTAACTTAAGCATAAAAGATGTAACTTGATGTCTTAGGGAATCAAAGAACTAATAACCATCACAATATACATCTCACACATCAAGATATGATTAAAATACTAACAGTAGTACATAGAACGCTTGTCAGACAGAAAAACTGGCTAGAACTTTCACTATTTTTCGTCCCCTTTTTCAGTAACATATAAGCAGTTTCAGAATTTTATTTAAACATAAAAGTTGTTAGTTTGTGAATTATCTTTTGAAAACTTATTTACACACTAAAATCACAGCTATATACAACGAGATATTCCACAATTACTAAACATTATGCAATTTAAAGACAGAATTTAGCCACTTACCAAAGGGTAGGGGATATCTTGATTTTGCTCAAAGGAACTGATTTCTTTCATGATTTTTGTCAATTATAAAGTCATGACAGAGTCTTTAAGGTTTATCTAAGTCTTTAAACCAACTTAGCTTAGGAGAAAAGATGTAATATATTAAAAGCATATTAAAAGGGCTGCCCAAAAAAGGTGGTTGCCCAAAATTCTTTTTTTTCACTCCTTATTTGTTTCCTCACACACTAATACTTATTATGAAGGATTTTGTAACATATATAATTGCATAAAAGTAAATAGATTCTAGTAAAACAAACCCCTCCCTCATTCCTTTCAACAATTTAGGAAAATCGATTTCTCTAACGACACAAATTCCAGTCAAAGAGTTTTGAAGTAGGGGTTGATTTTATATCGAGGGACTACCTTTTTGAAAGTGAATACATTATTTAATAATAAGGGAATTACAGTAAATACACAACCCAACCCAATTCTAGAAGCATCACAATACACCAAAAACCCATCTAAGCTATTTAGTAAAGTCAAATCAGGAGCCGATGTAAGCCGATCGTTCAAAGTCTAAAAACTCTTTTCACATTCATCCGACCATATAAACTTGGCCTTCTTTTGAGTCAAATTGGTCAATGGAGATACAATAAATGAGTACCCTTTAATGAATCCTTTAATTAACCTTCTATAATAATGATCCAACTCAAGAAAACTTCGAATATCCAAAGGAGTCAATGGCCTAGGCCAATTCTTTACAGCCATAGTCTTCATCGGGTCAACCTTAATACCATCACCAAACACCACATGACCAAGATAATCTACCTCACCCAACCAAAACTCACATGTGCTAAATAAAGTATACAATTTCTTCTCCATTAAAGTCTAGAGAACCAACCTGAAATGATCCATATAACATCCTATTCATAAGATCAATAACCATGTCCGGAGCATTAGTCAACCCATATGACATCAATACAAATTCAAAATGCCCATACCTAGTCTGAAAAACCATCGTGGGAATGTCACACTCCCTAACCTTTAATTAACGATAACCGGAACAGAGGTCAATCATTAAGAAATGTGTGGCCCTTTGAAGTTGATCAAACAAGTCATCGATCCTTGGTAAGAGATACTTATTCTTGATAGTTATCTTATTCATTTTCCTATAATCAATGCACTCCTAAGAGACCCATCTTTCTTTCTTACAATTTACACCGACGCACCCAATAGAGATTATACTTGGCTGGATAAAGCCTTTCTCCAACAAATCCTTCAATTGATCTTTCAACTCCTTCAACCCAGTTGGTGCCATATGATAAGCAGGAATAGAGATAGGTTAGGTATCTAGGATAAGGTCTATGCCAAAGTCTACTTCTCTTTTGGTAGGAATATCGGGCAAGTCTTCGGGAAACACATCTAGAAACTCATTCCCCATTGAAACCAATTCAAGAATAGGTGACTGAGATTCCACATCCTTGACGCTTGCAATATGATAGACACACCCCTTCGATATCATCTTTTGGGCTTTAAGGTAGGAAATAAATTGACCTTTAATAGCGAGGTCACTACCCTTCAATTAAAGAATGGGCTTATCCGAAAATTGCAACTTGACTTTTTGGGTTCTATAATGTATAGAGGCATATGAAGCATACAACCAATCTATCCCGAGAATAACATCAAAATCAAACATTTCAAGTTCTACAAGATCAAATGGGAAAACTTTATGCAAAAACAAAACCAGGGCAACCCCCGATAAACTCTATAAGCAACAATAGATTCACCCATGGAGTATAAACGAAAAAGGGCTCCCTTAGAATTTCGGGACTCAAACCAAACATAACAGCTAACATATGAGTCAAAAAGATAAATTGGTGCCTATAATGACCCCAAAAAGTGCCCGAAAATGTGCCTCAGAATGCCTGAAATTTTAAATTTCATATATCCCAAAATCTGTTTGCTATTTAAAAAATCTGACTTCATATTCTAGTTCATGGGATCACAACTAAGGGGAGGAGGGTCTAACCCCGATTTGAGAGCAAATATTTAGTAATTATGAAGTTTCAAGAATGCAATTCCAAAGAGGAATCCGTGTCGCTTCCGCGACGCGCCTCTATGTTAAAATGGTGCCGGTTTTTTTAGTTCATCCAAAATATTCTAAGTGTTGGGCCCAAGTGTTCCGGAACGTGTTTTTATCTATACTTAGCCAAATTTCACCCTTATATCTTCCTAAATATTTCCCCAGTACTCCCCAAAATACTTGGCCATATTTTCATTCCAAAATTCAAGTCACTAAACCCTCATCCGGAACTAAGGATTTCCTTCACGCTTCAAGCCTCCATTTTCAATCTTCACCAAGAGCTTCTCCAAAGCTAATGTAAGTTTTAGCCATTGGGTTCTTCCACATATGGTGCCCTAATATGCTTTTTACTCAATTTGCATGATTTAAAGTTGATTTTACATGTGGGTCTTGTATATTAAGGAATTCACTGCACAGTGATTTGAGTTCATGAAAGTATGGTTGTTTTAGCATGTTTGAGCTCTAAATATTGGATCTAATGTTGGATTTGATGAGGAGTTTTAATGTGAATGTCTTGGGGGTGTTGCAAGGTGTTGATTGGTGGTTTTACAACAGATATTCTTGCATGATTTCATCTATAAATTGCATGGCAATTTACCGCCATTACACACTCCCCAAGTGTTTGATAAAATGTCCAACTAGGATTTCTCGTGAAATTGAAGGTCCAAAGCATGAGATATGATATGATTGATCTTATGATGATGCAATGAACTTATGTACATGATAAATTTCATATAAAGTGTTGCATTAGACCATGACCAATCCGGGGGGTCTAAGAACCTGGGTAACTGAGATGGCGGTTTGTACCCATTAACCGAGGGAAGGGTTAGTACTTCTCCACCTAGTGATGGCACGACATCATCACTAATCGAGATGGGGGGTTTGTACTCATCAACCGATTGAACGGTTAGTACTTTACCATCTAGGTGATGGGGCGGCATTATCACCAACCAAGTTAGGGGTTTATACTCATCAACTGAGTGAAGGGTTAGTACTTTACTACCTAAGTGATGGGGCACCATCATCACTAACCTACCAAGGGTTTTGTACTTTGGAAATCTAATTTGGTCAACTCTTCACATATGATATCTTATATGAGTAAGAGTTTCTTAAGCATGTTTCACTTTAACATTGGTCATACATACCATATTGTTGTATTATGTCTATTGCCTATTGTTATGCATTTTGATTATGATGCCTATTTCTTGTTGCATTGCATCCTACATACTTAGTACATTCAAACATACTAACGCATACTCTTGCCTACATGATATCACCATGTAGGAACTAGAGCCCAAGTTGATCATCCTCCTCCTCCGCATGGCTAGTTCGTTGCTACTCAAGCTAGTTGGTGAGCCCTCCATTTCGGGAACCTTGGTCTATGTTTTCCCTTGCTTTGTATTGAGACACTCTACTTTATGTTCTATTTTGACTATGAGGGTGACTCCGGTTACCTTGTCCTGAGCCCCGGTCTTATCTATGTACTTAGAAGTGTTTAATGGACACGTTATGTATCTATAATATGAGCTTTAACTCTTTGTCTCTTGATGATGCTGATGTTTTGCAAGCTATCCCTTAGCCCCTTTGCCACTTATTCTTACTTTATGTCTTGTACATGTTTCTGCGACCAATGAGGTGTAATGACAAGTTGAGAGGCTTGATTGGGATTCCTTCGGTTCCCCATTCGAAGTGTCGCGTCTACGCCGTAGGCTTGGGTCGTGACAACACCAAAGTCAAGTAAAGCATAAGCATCAAAATTAAAGACTTTTAATATACCATACACAACATTATGAGTCTCCTCAACTTCCTGGCAAGCATGTAAAGCAAAGAACCTATTGTTTCTTAGGGACACCTATTAGAGATCTTTTTCTGGCCTTTATCACCTTGAGATACTTGATCTTGACCCTTCTAAGTAACCTTAGGACAATCAGCAATCTTGTAGTTCTTATTAGACACCCATAGCCACCCAACTCTCTCTAACAAGCACCTATATGATCTCTTCCACAGTTGTCACACCGAGGAAACAATAGCCTACCAACAACCATTGCCTTGAGAAGAGACACCCTAGTATTAGCAACCTGAGCATTAGAACCTTGGCCTTGTTGGAAGCAACCATAACCACCACTCTTGGAGTTGGAGAACCCACCATCACAACGGGCCCTCTTAGGATCATGTACCCTCTTCTCCTTGAGTTGTTCTCCTTCAATCTATTCAGCATATACCATGAGCCTGGAGATGTCCATATCCTAAATAAGCATAGTCGTACAATATTTTTTTACAACCAAGTCAAAGATCCCAGAAATGAAATTATTCATTCTTGCATGGGGGTCGACCACAAGCATAGGAACATACTGGGAGAGCTTTGTGAACTTGAGGACATAGTCCCTCACACTCATACCACACTGTTTAAGGTTGATGAACTCTATTATCTTGGCTTCCCTATGCTCATGTGGGAAGAAATGATCTAGAAATGCAAAGTTGAATTCCTCCCAATTAACAGCATTACTACAAACCCTTTCCATCAACCGTTGAGTGTACCACACATGAGGCACACCTTTCAACTGATAATCACCTAACTCAACTTTCTCCTCAAATTCAACTCCCATAACATTCAACACGTTAGTGAGCTCATCAATGAATTCTTGAGCATCCTCACCAGCCTTGGACCTATGGAACTTTGGAGGATTCATCTGGGTGAAATGGCTCACCCTAGTATCCAGAATAGAATCATGGGGAGGAAACTTAGCATGCCTAGTGTAAGAAGTTACCGCTTATGCTAGAATAGCAAAGGTCATATAGAATCCACCATTAGAGATAAGCTCTTCCATAGACCTCGGGGACTTGGTCCTCATAAAAGCCGGGGTTAGTATTTGTAGGGGAGATCTGAGTAGACGCATCTCCTATACCATAGCAAGTGTACCATCAAATAAGGAAACCAAACTGAAACGCCTCAAAAAGTGCCCAAAAATATGCCTAAAAAATTTCCATATTTGTAATTTTCATATATCTCAAAATTCGAGCATGATATCAAAAATCCGACTTCATATTCGTGATTAGGGGCAAAATTGTGTGGGAAATGGGTCTAACCCCAATTTTAGAGCAACCATATCAAAATTACATTTTCCAAA
>JAPFFP010000080.1:8757928-8769090 GCA_026153255.1 Solanum medicagineum
CATTTTGCTTTATTCCATCATACTCTAAAGCCAAAAAATAGTCAATCTTTGGCTCCATCCGAGATTGATGGAAAATTATGACAACCTTCCTATTTACTTATTTCTTTACAGTTTTCTTTATTTTATCATTTATGTTGAAGTAGTCTTTTAAAGATCACATGTGATCACTCAAATCTCAATTGCTGCAAATATGTTTGGTGTGTTGTGATAATTTGAGAAAAGACATGGTTTCAATTTAGATAGCTAATACTCACAATAGTTGGAGTATAGTGGTTCTTCTGTTTTATGTCTATTAGTTAATTAACCTGTATGACCACATCTTTAAAAATAAGATCCTAAGATTATATTGTAACTTTCTCTTATATCTCATCTTTATTTGCATTTCTTTTTAGCAATAATTTATGAGACAGTTTGATTTGTTTACAGTGTTCCTGTTTGTTTTCTAATTGTATGTTTGATGCTTATTATTGTACCAATCTTCTTCTGAACTAAAGGAATTAGTTTCTTCTTAATTTTTTATTTACTGTTCTGAAGTGATTAAGGTGACCCCATAGAATTTTTCGTTTATCTTGTTTGGCCCCAATTATTTCCTTTGTGTCACGACCCAAGCCTGGGGCCTAGACGTGACACAACGAATGGGGAACCCGAAGGAACCCCAAACAAGCCTCTTAACTTGTCATTACACATCATTGGTCGCAAGAGAAATAAATCAATCATCAAGAGATAATAAAGTGGGACAACCGGGGCTAAGAGAAAGCACTTTCATACCATAGACATTAAGAACAACAGAGTCAAGGCTCTTAGCATAGATACACAACACATCCAAAAAAACACCTTTAACTCATAGATAAGAGCGGGGGCCAAGACAAAGTAACCAGGCTCACACTCATAGTCAAAATAGACAATAAAGAAGAATGTCTCAATATATAATTAGAGCAACATAGACTAAGGTCCCCGAAGTGGAGGACTCACCAACTAGCTCGAGTAGTATCGAACTAGTCACGTGGAGGAGAAGGATGATCAACTTGGGTACCGGTTCCTACATAGTGATATCATGTAGGCATAAAGTATGCGTTAGTATGTTTGAATATACTAAATATGTTGGATGCAATGCAACAAGAGATAGACGTCATAATCAAAATGCATAACAATAGGCAATAGACATCATATAACAATATGATATGTATGATCAATGCTCAAGTAAAACATGCTTAGATAACTCATGCTCATATAGGATATCATATATGTAGAATAGACCAAGCTAAATTTCCAAAGTACAAACCCTTGGTAGGTTAGTGATGATGACGCCCCATCACTTAGGTGGTGAAGTACTAACCTTTCACTCGGTTGGTAATAATGTCTCCCCATCACCGAGGTGGAGAAGTACTAACCCTTCACTCGGTTGGTGATGGTGCTGTCCCATAGCCTAGGTGCAGAAGTACAAACCCTTCCCTCGGTTGATGAGTACAAACCCCCATCTCAGTTAGTGATGATGCTGCACCATCACTACATGGAGAAGTACTAACTCTTCACTCGGTTGATGAGGACAAACCCCCATCTCGGTTATCCAAGTTCTTAGAACCTCTGGAATGGGCATGGTCTAATGCGACACTTTATATAGAGTATATCATATACATAATTTCATTTCATCATCATATAGTCAATCGCATCATATCTCATGATTTGGACTTTCAACTCCTCAAGAAATCATATCCGAATAGTTTATCAAATACTTAGAGGGTGTGTAGTGCAAGTGTAAAACCATGAAATATAGAGATGAAATCATGCAAGAAAATCCATTGCAAAACCATCAATCAACACCTTGCAAACACCCTCAAGAAACACACATCAAAACCCCTCCTCAAATCTTACAATAGCTCAAAACATAGTAAAACAGTCATAATTTCACATAGCTTTAACATAGTGTGCAGTGAATTTCATAATAAGCAAGACACATTTGTAAATCAACTTTAAATCATGCAATTTGAGTAAAAGGAGGCTTGGCTATCATAGGTGAATGGAACCCATGAAAGAAACTCATATACCTTAACTTAGAGATGAACTTGGTGAAGATTCGAGATGGAGACTTGAAGGTTGAAGAAGAACCTTAAAGGAAAACCTTAGCTTAGGATGAGGATTTAGGACTTGAAATTTGGGAGTGTAAGTATGGCTAAGTGTTTGAGTGAGCGTTGGGAAATGTTTTGGGTAATATGAGGGTGAAATAAGGCTAAGTATGGGTAAAAGCACGTTTGGGAATACTTAGGCCCAAGAATTAGAAGTCTTGGACCGAACTAAAAAAAAACAGTCCCCAAAATAAGCAGAGGCGCATCATGGAAGCGACACAAAAACCTCATTGGAAATTGCACTACTGGAGGATTGAAAAATTATATACGGTTGCTCTAAAATTAGGGTTAGACCCCTTTTCCCCCTAATTTTGACCCCCTGAACAAGAATATGAAGTGGATTTTCGAAATAACAAACGAATTTTGAGATGTATGAAATTTAAAATTCCAGGCATTTTCGAGTCACGTTTTCGGGCACTTTTTGGGGTCGTTTCAATATCTCCTTTCCTTGGGAACATTCATCCCCAGATGTGAAAGAGACATACAATAAAGATTAATCATAAACATATCAGCCCCAACAAGAATTCAACATCACATTTAAAACACCATTTTCAAAATCTCAACATACGTGTAAAATCATCATAACTTGCCAACTTAAACATGGATGCATCTGAATGATATAGGGGCTGAAACATAAGACTTGTAATCATATAGAGGACTTAGAATTAGTACCTTAGGCTTGAGAGGAGTGGAAAAGATAAGGATAGCTCTTTTGCATGTCTGCTTCAGCCTTTTAAGTAGCACTTTCGATTTGTTGGTTCCTCCAAAGGACCTTAACGAATGCCACCTCCTTGTTCCTCAATCTCTTCACTTGACTATCTAAGATCTGAACCAGAGTCTCCTCATAAGTCATGTTATGCTCAACAACACCCACAACATCAAGAGGCAAAATAGCATTAGGATCTCCAACACATTTTCTCAACATAGAGACATGGAACACTGGATGAACCAAATTCATTTCACTAGGCAACTTCAACTCATAAGATACCTTGCCAACCCTCTTCAAGACCTCATAAGGACTTATATAACTTGGACTCAACTTCCCCTTTATTCCAAAATGGACCACTCTTTTCATTGGAGAAACTTTCAAATAAACCTAATCACCCACTTTGAATTCAAGGTCTCTTCTTCTCACATTGGCATAGGATTTTTGACGACTTTGGGTTGTTTTCAACCTTTCCCTAATCATCCTCACCTTCTCAATAGCCTCCATAACCATATATGGTCCCATTAAAGCCACCTATCTAACCTCAAACCACCAACCGGTGATCTATAACGTCTCCCATAAAGAGCCTCAAAAGGAGTCATACCGATGCTAGAGTAACAGCTATTGTTATATGCAAACTCAATCAAAGGAAGATGGTCATCCCAACTACCCCTCAACTCCAAGACACATGCCCTTAGAATATCTTCAAGGGTTTGAATTGTCCTTTTGGCTTGGTCATCCGTTTGAGGGTGGAAGGCCGTACTAAGGTGAACCATTGTACCAAGATCCCTTTGAAAGACCTCCAAAAGTGTGAAGTGAATTATGAACCACGATCCGATATGATGGACAAAGGAACCCTATGCAACCTCACTAACTCATGGATGTACAACTTTGCATACTCTTCAACCCCATATGTGGTCTTAATCGGTAGAAAGTGAGCCGATTTCATCATCCTATCAATCACCACCCGAAACCCAACCACAAAATCCATATTAATCACCTCCCACTTCCAAGTGGGAATCTCTATGTCTTGAGTTAAGCTACCCGGCCTTTTGATGTTCGTCTTTGACTTGTTGACAACTATGGCAACTGGAAACGAATTTGGCAATGTCCCTCTTTATGCCTCCCCACCAATAGACATCCCTCAAGTCTCTATACATTTTGGTGGAATCGGGGTGAATAGAATAAGAGGAATTACAGGCCTTATCAAGGATCTTCTCCCTCAAACCATCAACACAAGGCACACACAACCTACTTTAGTACCTAAGGGCACCATCTCCCCTTGGGAGAAAACCTCTACTTTTTCCTCTTTCACTAAGGCCATCAATTCAAGTAAGGGGGAGTCAAGATCTTGTCTTGCTACTACCTCATCAACCAAAGAAGACTTAGACCCATAAACAACCACAACACCATCCTCACTAACCTCTTCCAACCTAACCCCCAATCTAGCCAATTGATGCACCTCCCTAGCTATCTCCTTACCACCACCATCAACATGAGCTAGACTACTCATAGACACCCTACTCAAAGTATCCACCACCACATTTGCCTTACACGAATGATAATGCACACTCATGTCATAGTCTTTAAGAAGTTCTAACCATCTTCTTTGCGCCAAGTTGAGATCTTTTTGAGTGAAACATATTGGAGGCTCTTATGATTGGTGAAGACATCAACATGCACCCCATACAAACAATGACGCCAAATCTTTAATGCAAACACCACAGTGGCCAATTTAAGATCATGGGTAGGGTAATTCCTTTCATGCACTTTGAGTTGCCTAGAGGCATAGGCTATGACCTTACCATTTTCCATTAGCACATAACCCAACCCAACTCTAGATACATCACAATACACAACAAAACCCTCAAGCCCATCCGGTAGTGACATATAGGAGCGGACATAAGTCTATCCTTCAATGTTTGGAAGCTTCTCTCACATTCATCGGTCCACACAAACTTAACCTTCTCTTAAGTCAACTTTGTCATAGGGGAAGCAATGGAGGAGAACCCATTCACGAATCTTCTATAGTAACCCCCAAGGCCCAAGAAACTCCTAATATCCGACAAGGTCAATGGTCTAGGCAAAATACTAATCACATCGGTCTTCTTAGGGTCCACCTTAATACCATCCCCGGCACCACAGGCCCAACAATGCGACCTCCTTCAACCAAAATTCACACTTTTCATATTTAGCATAAAATTTTGCAACACCACCCTCAAATGACCCATATGCTCCTCCCTACTATGTGAATAGATCAAAATATTGTTAATGAAGATCACAACAAAGGAATCAAGGTAGGGTTTGAAGACCCTATTCATTAGGTCCAAGAAGGTAGCCGATGCATTGGTCAACCCAAACAACATACAACAAACTCATAATTCCCATTTCTAGTCTGGAAGGCCATCTTGGGAATATCACACTCTCTCAACCTCACTTCATGGTACCTGGACCGAAGATCAATCTTAGAGAAGAAGCTAGCCCCTTGCAATTGGTCAAACAAGTCATCAATTCTTGGAAGAGGATATCTATTCTTTATAGTGACCTTATTGAGTTGCTTGTAGTCAATACACATTCTACGTGACCCATCCTTCTTCTTTACAAAAAACACTGGTGCACCCCAAGGTGATTGACTAGGTCTAATAAATTTCTTCTCCCATAAATCTTTCAATTGTTCCTTTAACTCCATCAACTCCGTTGGGGCCATACGGTAAGGGGGAACGGAGATAAGTTGAGTATCGGGGAGAAGGTCTATACCAAAATCTATTTTTCTTTCGGGAGGAACACCGGGAAGGTTATTTGGAAAGACATTAAGAAACTCATTTACAATTGGAACCGACTCTATGGAAGGGACCTTGGACTCCACATCTTTAACCCTCACAAGATAGTAAAGACACCCCTTAGAGATCAACTTACGGGCTTTAATGCATGAAATGAATCTACCCTTGACCACTACATCTTGACTTTGCCACTCAAGGACGGGTTCATTAGGAAATTGAAACTTGACCCTACGGGTTCTACAATCAATAGAAGCACAGTAGGCATGCAGCCAATCCATTCCAAGAATGACATCAAAATCTACCATGTCTAATTCAACAAGATCACAAGGCAACAAATTATGCAAACTGCAAATAGGAAAACTTCTATAAACTTTCCTAGCAACAATAGAGGCACCAATATGTGTAGACACTTCATATGACTCATGCAACAACTTGAGGACAACTGGAACTTTTTAGCAACAAAAGGGGTAACAAAGGAAAGAGTGGCACCCGGATCAATCAAAGCATACACATCAAAGTCAAAGATTTTCAACATACCGGTAATAACATCGGGGACCTCACCAACCCCTTGCCTCTCATGTAGAGCATAAGATCAATTGTGCCTTGAGGCACCACCTTGAGGACCACCTCTACCCAATGGAATCGCATTTGCACTCCGGACCTTGCCACGATTTCTTGGACAATCTATTTTTTTGTGACCAAGCTCCCCACAACCAAAACATGCATTAGAACCCTTCAAACACAGGCCATTATGATTCTTCCCACATCTAGGAAACACATCCATAGGAGCCACACCACCAACACCTTGAGTCCTAGGGAAGTCATTGACAAATCCCCTATAAGTAGCACGAGAAGGCCCTTGGCCTTGATGAAATCTAACACTCTTTTGGAACTTACCCTCAAATCAGGCCCTCTTGGCCTCATGCCCCTACTCTTCCTCAACTTTTCTTCCTCCATTTGATCGGCATATGTCATCAATCGAGACAAGTCCATGTATCTAACTAGCATAGCGGACCGACATTCTTCACTTACCAAGTCGGAGACCCTCATTACGAACTTATTTATCTTAGATCTATGATCCGCCACCAAATGAGGAGCACACTTTGAAAGTTGATTAAACTTGAGGGCATACTCCATCACTCTCATAGCACCTTGTTTCAAGTTCATAAACTCCACCAACTTAGCTTCCCCAAGCTCAAGAGGAAAAATCGATTAAGGAAGGCCAATTTGAACTCCTCCCAAAACACCACATTACCAATCTCCTTCTACACCCTACCATTATTCATACCATATTTGTTCTTCCCCCTTTGAGTTGGTACGCCGCCAATTCTTCCTTTTAATTCAACCCAACACCCATGATATTCAAGATTTTGTCTCATCAATGAACTCTTGTGGGTCTTCATCCACCTTTGACCCATAAAAAACTAGAGGGTTCATCCTTATGAAGTCCCTTACCCTAGCTCCCGGTATAGTAGCATGAAGGGCTTGGGCCCCTTGATTGAGTTGGTTGGCCACAACTTGGGCAAGCATAGTGAGAGCATCCGGGAGCTCACCATTGGTAAGTTGCTCCTTGGGAGTTTGGGCCCATCTTCCTCTAGTGTTTGGCATGACCTAGCATAGCAAAGAACAATCGTTAGGGGGAAAAACTTACCACAACTCAATAGCACGACTTAAAACATGAAGAAGGGAAACATTTCCTAAAACACCTCACATCCTCCTATTCATAGTCTTGGTGTGCTTCACAACCATGAATAGGACTCTAATCGACTTGGTGTGTTGGACTCCGAGGATCTGTCAACCTAGTGCTCTGATACCAAGTTTCACGACCCAATCCTAGGTCCTATACATGACACGACGAATGGAGAACCCGAAGAAACCCCAAAAAAAGCCTCTTAACTTATCATTACACATCATTGGTTGCGGGAGTAATAAATCAAGCATCAAGAGATAATAAAGTGGGACAACCGGGGCTAAGGGAAAACACTTTCATACCATAGACATCAAGAAAAATAAAGTTAAGGCTCTTAGCATAGATACATAACATGTCCAACAAACACCTCGAATACATAGATAAGAGCGGGGGCCAAGACAAAGTAACCGGGCTCACCCTCATAGTCAAAATAGAGAATAAAGAAGAATGTCTCAATACATAATAAGACCAACATAGACTAAGGTCCCTGAAGTGGAGGACTCCAACTAGCTTGAGTAGTATCGAACTAGCCATGTGGAGGAGGAGAATGATCAACTTGGGCACCGATTCCTACATGATGACATCATGTAGGCATACAGTATGCATTAGTACGTTTGAATGTACTAAATATGTAGGATACAATGCAACAAGAGATAGATGTCATAATCAAAATGTATAAGAATAGGCAATAGACATCATACAACAGTATGGCATGTATGATCAATGCTCAAGTAAAACATGCTTAAATAACTCATGCTCATATAGGATATCATATGTGTAGAATAGACCAAGCTAGATTTCCAAAGTACAATCCCATAGGAGGTTAGTGATGATGCCAGCCCCATTACTTAGGTGGTGAAGTACTAAACGTTCACTCGGTTGGTGATAATGCCGCCCATCACCTAGGTGGAGAAGTACAAACCCTTCCCTCGATTGATGAGTACAAACTCCCATCTCGGTTAGTAATGATGTCGCCCATCACTAGGTGGAGAAGTACTAACCCTTCACTCGGTTGATGAGTACAAACCCCCATCTCGGTTATCCAGGTTCTTAGACCCCCTAGATTGGGCATGGTCTTATGCAACACTTTATATAGAGTATATCATATACATAAGATCATTTCATCATCATATAGTCAATCGTATCATATCTCATGCTTTGGACCTTCAACTACTCAAGAAACCACATCCGGACATTTTATCAAACACTTAGAGGGTGTGTAATGCTAGTGTAAAACCATGAAATATAGAGATGAAATCATGGAAGAAAATCCATCGTAAAACCATCAATCAACACCTTGCAACACCCTCAAGTGTATAATGAATCAGTTGCAATTTCACATAGCTTTAACATAGTGTGTAATGAATTTCATAACAACCAAGACCCATTTGTAAATCAACTTTAAATCATGCAATTAGAGTAAAAGGAGGCTTGGGTATCATGAGTGAAGGGATCCCACGAAAGAAACTCACAGACCTTAACTTAGAGATGAACTTGGTGAAGATCGGAGATGGAGACTTGAAGCTTGAAGAAGAACCTTGAAGGAAAACCTTAGCTTAGGATGAGGGTTTGGGACTTGAATTTGTGAGTGAAAATATGGCTAAGTATTTGAGTGAGTATTGAGAAATGTTTTGGGTAATATGAGGGTGAAATAAGGGTAAGTATAGGTAAAAACACGTTTGGGAACACTTAGGCGCAAGTCTTAGAAGTCTTGGACCGAACTTAAAAATACAGTCCCCAAAATGAGCCGCGATGTGAAAACCTCACTGGAAATTATACCATGAAATTTTCAAATTTTGATACGGTTGCTCTAAAATCAGGGTTAGACCCTTTTCCCCCTAATTTTGATCCCCTGAACAAGAATATGAAGTTGAAATTTTGAAATAACAAACAGATTTTGTGATATATGGAATTTAAATTTTGGGCAGTTCCGAGGCACGTTTTCAAGCACTTTTTGGGGTCGTTTCACTTTGTCATCTATTGTTTAGATTTTATTTCATATAGATTTGTTTGCATGAATGGGTTAGTTGCTTTGGGTACAATTTTTAAGTTCTTGGACATCTATCCTACTTAATCATCATATTAATGATCTTACCACATTTGATAAAATAATATCTTATGTTTAAATGATAGTTAGCTATTAATATTTACTAATATTTTTGTTTTCTTCTTGTGTGTGCATGAATCCTTAAATTCTAGTCCATTTTGGACTCCACCTTTGCATTTTTGTGAGTTTCGGTCAGATCCAAACCTCTTCAAACCATAGAGAAGTTGGTCACAAGTATCAAAGGAAAAATATAGGTTGTATACATCTGATATACAACTTTTATACATCTGATATAAATAAATATTCATTGGTATACAATGGTCATATGCATAATAAGAAATTGGGTTTAAAATTCATAATTTGACAGCAGCAAGGAAGGGGCCTAAATTCCAGTCCAAGTGAACAGTAACTGGATTTAGGTGCAAATTTTGAATTTGAGAAAGGCCCTGAGTCTTTATTTATTCACTTCCTTATATCTTTTAAGTATTTTGATTATTTGTTTTAACTCTAACACTAACATTGTATGTTTAGTTTAACTTAATTGAATTTCCAACAGATAAACCACTTTGCATTAATTTATCTTTTTTTAAAATGATTTTTTCTATGATCGTTTGTTTAATTTGAGACGATTTTGAATGTTAGAATTGCGAGTTCCATTTAAATCGACCTATTTTAGTAATCAGGTTCATTCAAGTCACTTGAAATATCCAAGTTATTCCCTTTTTAAAAAAATGTTTTAAGTATTTTTTTTTCAGACTCAGATTTTTCTCATTCAAAATATTTTCGGGTTTTTTCTTTCAAAAAATAACATTAGATTTTTCCACACTTAGTCAATTTTTGAAAGATCTTATTTGGTTGGAATTTAGAAATTTAATTTATCATTTTTCTTTTTAAGTTAAATTTTTTCAAAGTTGGGTATTTTGATCAGCTTCTTTAAAACTTATATAAATTACTTGAATATTTTTAAATTACTCAAATGCCTTATATAGATTTTTACTTGAATAATTTTATAAAAGTACCTTTAGTCATGGACTATTTTCAAAAGTTAGTCAAATTAAGTTTTAAATCGTGGGTCATCCACGAGTTAATAATTATTTTAA
The DNA here is from genome assembly GCA_026153255.1 of Solanum medicagineum. Lineage (NCBI taxonomy): Eukaryota > Viridiplantae > Streptophyta > Magnoliopsida > Solanales > Solanaceae > Solanum > Solanum medicagineum. The sequence goes on from JAPFFP010000080.1 coordinate 8,768,375, forward strand.
TTGTTAATACCTTTTTAAAACAGTAATAGGAACCCTTACCCATTTTTTCTAAAATTTTAGGATTTTTTCTATTAGAGTCTTAAGATCTTTTAAAGTTTCTTAATTTCTTCAAAAATTTAAGTAGCGACTCTGTTTTTTTTTTTTTTTCAAAAAATTGATTTTTCTTAAATTAATTAAGTTTAAATTGATTTACCCAAAAGGTCATTTTTTACAATTAACAATGATTATGCATATTTCCTATTACAATATTATGATTTTCTTGTTGCATTAAATTCCACATACTTCATACATTCAAAATACTAACATATATTTTGTCTATATTATATAACAATGTGGGGACCAATACTCCTCCTCCTCCGATGTGTGGCTAGTTGTGGACATTGATGTCTAGTTGATTTGGTGAGTTCTCTAATATAAGGACAACACCGATTTACCTTCAAGCTTGATGTATTAAAATACTTGATTTTCTTTGTTGACACCCATTTTCTACCCTCCACGACATAAATCAGTCATCGAATTTGGAACAATTTTTGAAATAATTATCTTGAAAAGAATATGTATTTTTAAGTCATTTTTTTTAAAAAAAATCTATTTCAAAAAAAAAAAGAGATTTTATATATCAGTGCGTGGGGGCCACGTGCCCCCAATTTCCTCATTCCTTCTTCTTCTCACGCTCATTCTCTTTCCCCTTTCCCCTTCTTATCAAAAACCAAAAC
>JAPFFP010000080.1:8772807-8793746 GCA_026153255.1 Solanum medicagineum
GTAGGTGACTCACCTACTAGATTATTAAGTTATACAATAACCTCAATTCTTTTACTTAGTTTAGGGCTAATATATCCACCAACACATATATACCCTTGACCCTCTTAAGCATTTAAACTCACATATTGCCCATTAACACGAGATTCAAGCACTTTCAAGAATTGATGCTAATTTGACCAAACCATAACATAGATTCATTTACATAGCATTAGTACATGTAAAATGTGGGGTGTTACAGCTCTAAAATCAGGGTTTGACCCATTTCCCACTCAATTTTGTCCCCTGATCAAGGATATGAAGTCGGATTTTCGATATCACACATGGATTTTGAGATATAAGGAAATTACAATTATGGGCATTTCTGAGGCCCATTTTTGGGCACTTTTTTTCGGGGCATCTCAATATCTCCCCCTTGGGAACATTCGTCCCCAAATGTCAAAGAAGCATAAATAAGAAGAGTAATCAAGGAGGAATCATCCCCAACAAGAACGCACCAATGCACTTAAACACCATTTTCAAAAATCTCAATATAAGTGTCAAAATCACCATGAACTTGTCAACATAAACATAAATGCATGCAAATGACATAAGGGTTGATATATAAGACTTGAAATCACACAGGGGACTTGAATTAGTACCTTAGGATTGAGTGGAATGGAAGAGATAGGGGTATCATTTTTGCATGTCAGCCTCAGCTTCTAATATAGCACTCTCAACTTGTTGGTTTCTCCAAAGTACCTTGATAGAAGCAACATCCTTGTTCCTCAACCTCTTCACTTGTCTATCCAAAATTTCTACCGGGACCTCTTCATAAGTCAAATTGTCTTCAACAACACCCAAAACATCAATAGGTGCAATAGCACTTGGGTCACCCACACACTTCCTCAACATAGACACATGGAAGACCGGATGAACCATATTCATATCGTTGGGCAACTCCAACTCATAGGAAAACTTACTAATCCTCCTCAACACTCTATAAGGAACCACAAATTTTGGACTCAATTTACCCTTTATACCAAAACGAACCACACCCTTCATGGGTGAGACCTTCAAATAGATCCAATCACCAACCTTAAATTCAAGCTCCCTTCTCCTCACATCGGCATTGGACTTTTGTCGACTTTGGGCTGATTCCAACCTCTCCCTTATCAACCTCACCTTCTCCATGGCCTCCATAACCAAATTGGGGCCTAACAAAGCCATCTCCCCTACCTTAAACCTTCCAACCGGGGACCTACAATGTCTACCATAGAGAGCCTCAGGAGGAGCCATACCAATGCTAGAATGATAGCTGTTGTTATAAGCAAACTCAATGAGTTGAAGATGATCATCCCAACTACCCTTAAACTCCAAAACACAAGCTCTAAGCATATCCTCAAGAGTTTGGATAGTTCTTTCGGCTTGGCCATCCGTTTGAGGGTGAAAGGCCGTACTAAGCTTTACCTTGGTACCAAGAACTCTTTGGAAAGATCTCCAAAAGTGAGAAGTGAATTGAGCACCACGATCCAATATGATAGACAAAGGTACCCCATGCAATCTAACCAACTCATGAATGTAAAATCTAGCATAATCTTCGACACCATAAGTAGATTTAACTAATAGAAAATAAGCTGACGTTGTCATTCTATCAACCACAACCCAAATAGAATAAAACCTTTCTAGTCTTAGGAAACCCATCCACAAAATCCATGTTGATTTCCTACCACTTCCAAGTAGGATCTCAATATCTTGGGCTAGGCCACCCGACCTTCGATGCTTGGCTTTAAGTTGTTCGCAAAAGTGACAACCTGGTACAAACTTAGCCATGTCTCTCTTCATACCGCCCCACCAAAACACTTCGCTCAAATCTCTATACATCTTTGTAGAACCAGGGTGAATATAATAGGATGAATTATGATCCTCATCTAAAATCTTCTCTTTCAAGTCATCCACACTAGGAACACGCAACCCATCTTGGTACCTAAGGGCACCATCTCCCCCTTGGAGAAAACCTCCACCTTGCTACCGCTCACCAAGGACTTCAATTCTAACAAGGTGGGGTCAAGATCTTGCTTTGCCTTTACCTCAATCAATGAAGATTTGAGCCATCAACAACCACAATACTACCATTATCAACCTCCTCTAACCTAACTCCCAATCTAGCCAACCGATTAACCTCCATAGCCACTTCTTTGCCCCCACCATCAATATGAGCTAGGCTACCCATAGGCACACTACTCAAAGCATCGGCCACAACATTAGCCTTACCGGAGTGATAATGCACACTCATATCATAATCCTTGAGGAGCTCTAACCACCTTCTTTGTCTCAAGAAAGATTTTTTTGGGTGAACACATATTGGAGACTCTTATGATCGGTGAACACATCAACATAAACCCATACAAGTAATGACACCAAATTTTCAAAGCAAATACTATGACGGCCGATTCAAGATCATAGGTAGGATAATTCTTTTCATGCACCTTAGGTTGTCTAGAGGCATAAACTTTCACCTTTCTATTTTGCATCAAAACATAAGCCAAACCAATTTATGAGGCATCACAATACACAGCAAACCCCTCCAACCTTTCTGGTAGAGATAAGATAGGAGCGGAGACAAGCTTATCCTTCAAAGTTTGGAAACCCTTTTCACACTCATCGGTCCACACAAACTTTGCCTTCTTTTGGGTCAACTTAGTCATGGGAGAAGCAATAGAAGAGAACGCATTCACAAACCTCCGATAATAACTCGCTAAGCCCAAGAAACATCTAATGTCCTACGGAGTCAAAGGTCTAGGCCAATTTCTAATCACCTCTGTCTTTTTAGGATCCACCTTAATACCATCACCTGACACCGCATGACCTAGAAAGGCAACCTCTTTCAACCAAAACTCACATTTCTCATATTTGGCATACAACTTCTCCTCTCTCAAGATTTGTAACACCACCCTCAAGTGATCCACATGCTCCCCCTCACTATGGGAATAGATCATGTTATCATCAATAAATACCACCACAAACAAATCAAGGTAGGGTTTAAAGACCCTATTCATAAGATCCATGAAGATAGCTGGTGTATTGGTCAACCTAAAAGACATAATCACAAATTCATAGTGCCCATATCTAGTTCGGAAGGTCGCCTTGGGAATGTCATGATCCCTCACTTTCACTTGGTGATACCCAGACCGAAGATCAATCTTAGAGAAGGACTAGACCCTTGAAGTTGGTCAAAAAGATCATCAATCCTTGGTAGAGGGTACTTATTCTTGATGGCGAGTCTATTAAGTTGCAGTTAATCAATACACATTCTAAGAGAACCATCCTTCTTTTTCACAAACAACACTGGTGTAGCACAAGGTGATTGACTAGGCCTAATAAAACCCTTCTCCAACAAGTCTCTTAATTGCTCTTTCAACTCCTTCAACTCTACCGGGGCCATATGATAATGGGGAATTGAAATGGGTTGAGTATTAGGAAGGAGATCTATGACAAAATCTATGTACCTTTTGGGAGGAATACCGGGAAGCTCATTAGGAAAGATATCAAGGAACTCATTCACTGCCGGGACCAACTCTATAGGAAGGACTTTAGACTCAACATCCCTAACCCTTACAAGATGATAGAGACACCCCTTAGAAATCAAATTTTGGGATTTAATGCATGAAATAAACCTACCCTTGGCCACCATATCATGACTATCCCACTCAAGGACGGGTTCATTAGGGAATTGGAGTTTGACCCTACAGGTTCTACAATCAATAGAGGCATAATATGCATGCAACCAATCCATCCCAAGAATGACATCAAAATCCATCATATCCAACTCAACAAAATCACAAGGTAATATTTTATGCAAAATGAAAACAGGACAATTTCTACAGACCCTTTTGGCAACAATGGATGCACCAACGGGAGTAGACACCTCATAAGGCTCACACAATAATTTGAGTTCAACATGAAACTTTTTGGCAACAAAAGAAGTAACAAAAGAAAGATTGGGCCTCGGGTCTATCACTGCATACACATTAAAATCAAAGTCTCTTAACATACCGGTGATGATATCGGGCACCTCATTAACCACTTGCCTCCCTTAAAGAGAATAGAACCGATTGTACCTTGGGGCACCACCTCGTTGACCTCCTCTTCCCATAGGAACCGCATTCGCACCTCGGCCTTGTGGATGGCCATCTCTACCCTTATGTTGTGCACGTGGACAATCAATCACCTTATGACCCACTTCACTACACCCATGACAAGCATTGGTATCCTTCAAAGATGGGCCATCATGACTTCTATCACATCTTAGGCACCTAGAAGTAGGCACCACCACCACCTTGGACCCTTGGGTTTTCATTAGAAAACTATCTTGTAGGAGCATTGGAAGAACCTTGGCCTTGATGGAACCGGCCACCCTTGGGACTTCGAAATCTACCCTCAAAACGGGCCCTCTTGGCCTCATAACCCCTTCTCTTTCTAAACTTTCCCCCCTCTAATTGTTCAGCATAAGTCATGAGGTGGGACAAGTTCATATCATCTATAAACATGGTGACACGACATTCTTCATTTACCAAGTCGGACACACCCAACACAAACTTGTTCATCCTAGACCTTGGCTCGTCCACCAATTGTGGAGCATATTTAGAGAGTCGATTGAACTTGAGGCCATACTCCCTCACAATTATGGAACCTTGCTTCAAATTCATGAATTACATCATTTTGGCCTCCCTTAGCTCAAGAGGGAATAACCAGTTGAGAAATGCTGCCTTAAACTCCTCTCAAAGGACCACATTGTTATTTCCCTTCTCCTCCTTCCATTGATTAAATCATATTTGGGCCACCCCCTTAAGTTGATATGCCGCCAACTCTACCTTCTCATCTGATCTAATACCCATGATAGACAATACTTTGTACACCTCATCAATAAATTCTTGAGGGTCCTCATCCACTTTAGACCCATGGAACTGCGGTGGGTTCATTCTCATGAAGTCCCTTACCCTAGATACTGGAGTAGGAACATGAGGGACATGGGCGGGGGCTAAGACACCTTCCGGGCTCACCCTTTAAGTATCAAACTACAACATAAGGAAAGAGAAAAAGTAAGAGTGCAAAGATAGTGTCCCCGAACTTGAGGACTCACTAATAGCTTATCTTCAAAATAGTCAACTAGCCATAGGGAGGATGATCGTGAGGGGCTCTAGTTCCTACATGGTAACTTCATGTAGGCATAAAGTATGCGTTAGTACGTTTGAATATGCTACATATGTAGGACGCAATGCAACAAGAGATAGACAACATAATCAAAATGCATCATATACAAGAGATAGTATATTAGCAACATAGCATGCATGATCAATGTTTGAAGTAAAACATGCTTATATAGATTATAATACATATATAGGAAGAGACCGACATCATAGACCAAGCAACTAGTACTTGGAATCCAAGGCCTACCACCCCCTGGGAAGGTGATTGAGGTATCTACCCCTCAATTGGTAGATGGGCATAACATCCCCATCAAAGTGGTCAAGGTATAACCTCTCAACATTGTAGATGGGCATAGCACCCCCCGTAATAGTGGTCAAGGTATATACTCCTTCACTGGTAGATAGACATAGCACCCTCCATCATAGTGGTCAAGGCATATACCCCTTAACTGGTAGATGGACATAGCACCCTGAAAAGATCCCAAAAAGTGCCCGAAAATATGCCTCTAAAGTGCTCGAAATTGTAATTTTCATATCTTATCAAAATTCGTGCATGATATAAAATATCCAACTTCATATTCTTGATCAGGGGGTCAAATTGAGTGGGAAATAGGTCTAACCCCGATTTTAGAGCAAAATAATCGCAATTTCATTTTTCCGAAAATTGAATTCAAGTGAGCACTACATGCCCTCGGTGCGACGTGGCTGGGGCGTCACAGAGTTTGTATTTTTGTACAATTTTTTTAGTCAGTACAAGACTCTTGGATCTTGGGCCTAAGTGTTCCCATGTGCGAAAATACCTATACTTAGCCATATTTCACCCTTATATTATTCAAGACATTCCCGTAATACTCTGTTAAACACTTAGACTCATATTTCACCCTAAACTCAAGTTCCAAAAGTCATCGGGATCTAAGGATTTCACTCAAGCTTCAAGTCTCCATCTTCAATCTTCATCAAGTTATTCTCTAAAGTCAAGGTATATGAGTTTCAACCATTGGGTTCTTTCACCCATGGTGCCCAAACTTGCATTTCATCTAATTTACATGTTTTTAATTTGATTTTACATGTGGGTCTATTACTATGAATTTGACTATTAATTATGTTGGGGTTTTGTAAAAGTGTGGCTGTTTTGACATGTTTTGAGCTATGAATCTTGGATCTAACTCGAGATTCGATAAAGGGTTTTGATGCATATTGTATGATGGTATTACAAAGTATTGATGGGATGATTTACTTCAAAATTTCTTCCATGATTTCACTCTAATTGCATGATTTTACACTAGCATTGCACACCCACCAAGTGTTTGATAAAATGTCCGGATTATGATTCTTGAGTTGTTGAAGGCCTAATGCTTGGCACATGAGATATATGAATTTATGATGATGAAAATATATAGTATATATGTTAATTTCATGATGAACTTCCATAGTTTTGTAAGTTGACCAAGCTTAGCTTGGGAGGTTGTAGGCCCGGGTAACCACATCGAGGGGTTGGTACCTTGGTTGCCTAGTATGGAGGGTAGTATGCCAGTATAACCACATCGAGGGGTTGTTAGTTTGGTTGCATAGTACGAGGTGCATTTGGCCCGTATCACCACATCGAGGGGTTGGTACCTAGGTTTCCTAGTACACGGGATTGTAGGCCCGTATAACCACATCGAGGGGTTGGTACCTTGGTTGCCTAGTACGGGGGGAGGGGGGGTAGTAGGCCCGTATAACCATATTGAGGGGTTGGTACCTCATTAACCACATTGAGGGGTTTGTACCGTGGTTTCCTAGTACGGGGGGTAGTAGGCTCGTATAACCATATTGAGGGGTTGGTAACTTATTTGGCTCTCCAATAGGGTGGTAGGCGTTGGATATTCTTTATTCATGGTCACTTGCTACACATGCATTATGTCCTATATAATCATGGCTTACTTTAAGCATGCTTCATTCATGTCATTTTGTTACTATGCTATCTATTGCCTATGATACTGCATTTTGCCTATGTTACCTATCTACTGTTGCATTGCATCCTACATACTTAGTACATTCAAACGTATGAACACATACTCTATGCCTACATGATGTTACTATGTATGAACCTGAGCCCCGCTTGATCATCCTCCTCCTCCACATGGCTAGTATGATTGTCTCTCAAGCTAGTTGGTGAGTCCTCCATTCTGGGGAAAATGTTTATGATCTCATGTTATGTACTAAAACTATCTTCTCTTATGTATGTATTGACCATGAGGGTGAGCCCGATTACTTGTCGTGGCCCCCGCTAAGTATCTAAGTTCCATAGATGTTGTTGGACATGTTTATGTTATGCTATGAGCTTTGAATCTCTCTTGAATCTTGAAGTTTATGATATGAAAGTTGGCCCTTAGTCTTGATTATCCCTACTTACAATCTCTTATTGTAATTTATTTCTTCAGCGACCAAGGATGTGTAATGATATATTAAGAGGCTTGTTTGGAGCCCCTTCGGGTTCCCCATGTGCCATGTCCCATCTTGGCCCTAGGCTTGGGTCGTGACAAACTTGATATCAGAGCACTAGGTTGTTAATGGTCATCGGCATCCAACACACCGCGTCGATTAGAGTCTTATTCATGGTTGTGTTATGCACCACAACTATAAGCAAGAGGCTATGAGATGTTTTAGAAAATATCTCCCTTCTTCTTAATCTATGTCATTCTATAGGAGTTAAGGTAAGCTTTTTCCCCCTAACAATTATTGTTTGCTATGCTAGATCATGCCTAACACAAGAGGAAGAAGTGCCCGCACACCCGAGGGACAATCGGCTCGTGGTGAGCTCTGGGACGCTCTCACTTTGCTTGCACAAGTTGTAGCTAATCAAGCCAATCAAGGGGCGCAAGCCCCTCATATTCCTACACCGGTATCTCGGGTGAGAGACTTCATGAGAATGAATCCCCCATAATTCTATGGATCAAAGGTGGATGAGGACCCTCAAGAGTTCATTGATGAGGTGTACAAGGTTTTGGCTATTATGGGTGTTAGATCAGTAGAGAAGGTGAAGTTGGTGGCTTACCAACTCAAGGGGGTGGCACAAATAGGGTTTAATCAATGGAAGGAGAAGGGAATCAATAATGTGGTGCTTTGGGAGGAGTTCAAGGCAATTTTTCTTAATCGATTCCTCCCTCTTGAGATTAGGGAGGCTAAATTGGTGGACTTCATGAATTTGAAACAAGGACCTATGAGTATGAGGCAGTATGCCCTCAAGTTCAACCAACTTTCGATATATGTACCCATCTTGGTGGCCGACTTAAGGTCTAGAATGAATAAATTTGTGATGGGGGTATTCGACTTGGTGAGTGAGGAATGCTGGTCCGTTACATTGATTAGTGACATGTAATTGTCCTGTTTGACGACCTATGCTGAACAAATAGAGAAGGAAAAGTTGAGGAAGAGGAGGAGTAATAAAGCCAAGAGGGCCTGTTTTCAGGGAAAGTTCTAAGGTCGTAAGGGTGGTCGGTTTCATCAAGGCCAAGTATCTTCTCATGCTCCCTATAGGAGGTTTGCTAATGACATCCCAAAGGCCCAAGGTGATGGTGGTGTGGGTCCTATTGATGTGTGTCCGAAGTGTGGTAAGGGTCATGGTGGCCCATGCTTGAGGAATATCGGTGCTTGTTATGGTTGTGGGGAGATGGGACATAAGGCAATAGATTGCGCTCGAAATCACAACAAGGGTAAGGATGTTCTTCCTTAGGGCTGGGGTGCCAATGTGGTTCCTTTGAGGAGAGGTGGTCAACAAGGTGGTGCCCCAAGGAACAATCGATGTATGCTTTACATGGGAGGCAAGGGGTTGATGAGGTGCCCGGTGTCGTCACCAATATGTTAAAAGTCTTTGATTGATCCGGGTGCCACTCTTTCTTTTGTTGCCAGAAATTTTCATGTTGAGCCCAAATTGTTGTGTGAGTCATATGAGGTGTCTACTCCTATTAGTGCATCTATTGTTGCTAGAAAAGTCTATAGAAATTGTCCTATTCGCATCTTGCATAAAATATTACCTTGTGATCTTGTTGAGTTGGATATGGTTGATTTTGACGTCATTCTTGGGATGGATTGGGTGCATGCAACTATGCCTCTATTGATTGTAGAACCTGTAGGGTCAAATTCCATTTCCCAAATGAACCTATCCTTGAGTAGGAGAGTCATGATGCGGTGGTAAATGGTAGGTTCATCTCTTGCATTAAAGTCCGTAAGTTGATTTCTAAGGGGTGTCTTTATCATCTTGTGAGGATTAGGGATGTGGAGTCCAAGGTCCTTCCTATAGAGTCGGTTTCGATTGTAAATGAGTTCCTTGATGTCTTTCTAATTGACCTTCATGGTGTTCCTCCCGAAAGGGAAATAGATTTTGGTAGAGACCTCCTCCCTGATACTCAATCCATTTCTATTCTCCCTTATCGTATGGCCCCAACGGAGTTAAAGGAGTTGAAGGAGCAATTGAGGTACTTGTTGGAGAAGGGTTTTATTAGGCCTAGCCAATCACCTTGGGGTGCACCGGTGTTGTTTGTGAAGAAGAAGGATGAGTCTTTTAGAACGTGTATTGAGTACTGGCAACTTAATAGGGTCACCATCAAGAATAGGTATCTTCTTCCAAGAATTTATGACTTATTTGACCAATTTCAAGGGGCTAGCCACTTCTCTAAGATTGATCTTCGGTCCGGGTATCATCAAGTGAAGGTGAGGGAGTGTGATATTCCTAAGATGGCCTTCCAGACTAGGTATGAACATTATGAGTTTGTTGTGATGTCCTTTGGGTTGACCAATGCACCAACTATCTTCATGGAACTTATGAATAGGGTCTTTAAGCCCTACGTTGATTCATTTTTTGTGGTCTTCATTGATGATATTTTGATCTATTCACATAGTGAGGAGGAGAATTTGGGTCATTTAAGGTGGTGATACAAAGATTGAGGGAAGAAAAGTTGTATGCTAAGTATGAAAAGTGTGAATTTTGGTTGGAGGTTGCCTTTCTAGGTCATGTGGTGTTGGGGGATGGTATTAAGGTGGATCCTAAAAAGATGGATGTGATTAGAAACTAGCCTAGACCATTGACCCAGTCAAATATTAGGAGCTTCCTAGGCTTAGCGGGTTACTATCGGAGGTTTGTGAATGGTTTCTCTTCTATTGCTTCTCCCATGACAAAGTTGACTCAATAGAAAGCCAAATTTGTGTGGACCAATGAGTGTGAAAAGATTTTCTAAACATTGAAAGATAAGCTTGTGTCCGCTCCTATTTTGTCTCTACTAGAAGGGCTAGAAGAATTTGTTGTGTATTGTGATGCTTCTAGGGTTGGTTTTGGTTGCATTTTGATACAAAATGGTTAGGTCATAGCCTATTCTTCTAGGCAACTCAAAGTGCATGATAGGAATTATCCTACCCATGATCTTCAACTAGCGTCCGTGGTATTTGCATTAAAGATATGGCGTCATAATTTGTATGGGGTGCCTGTTGATGTGTTTACTGATCATAAGAGTCTCCAATATGTGTTCAATCAAAAATATCTCAACCTGAGGCAAAGAAGGTGGTTAGAACTTCTTAAGGATTATGATATGAATGTGCATTATCATCCCGGTAAGGCTAATGTTGTGGCAGATGATTTGAGTAGGGTATCTATGGGTAGCCTAGGTCATGTTGATGGTGGGGGTATAGAGGTGGCTAAGGAGTTCCATCGGTTGGCTAGATTGGGGGTTAGGTTGGTAGAGGTTGATAATATTGTGGTTGTTGTTGTTGATGGTTCTAAATCTTCATTGGTTGAGAAGGTGAAAGCTAAGCAAGATCTTGACCCCGCTTTGTTAGAATTGAAGACATTGGTAAACGATGGTAAGGTGGAGATCTTCTCCCAAGGGGGAGATGGTACCCTTAGATACCAAGGTAGGTTCTGTGTGCCTTGTGTTGATGGCTTGATAGAAAAGATTCTTGATGAGGCTCATGGTTCTTCCTATTCTATTCACCCCGGGGCTACCAAGATGTATAGAGATTTGAGGGATGTGTTTTGGTGGGGAGGTATGAAGAAAGACATTGCCAAATTTGTTTCTAGTTGTCATAGTTGTCAACATGTCAAAGCCGAGAATCAAAGGCCCGCTGGCCTAGCCCAAGGCATAGATATTCCTACTTGGAAGTGGGAAGAGATTAATATGGATTTTGTGGTTGTGTTGCCTAAGACTAGAAAGGGTTTTGATTCCATTTGGGTTGTGGTTGATAGGATGACAAAATCAGCTCACTTTCTACTAGTTAAGACTACATATGAGGCTGAAGATTATGCTAGGTTATACATAAATCATGACTTGGTGAGGTTGCATGAGGTTCCTTTGTCCATCATATCGAATTGTGGTGCTCAATTTACTTCACATTTTTGGAGGCTTTCCAAAGGGGACTTGGTACCAAGGTTAAACTTAGTACGACCTTCCACCCTTATCCAAACTCTTGAGGATATGCTTAGGGCTTATATTTTGGAGCTTAAGGGTAGTTGGGATGATGATCTTCCATTTATTGAGTTTGCCTATAATAATATCTATCATTCTAGCATCAGAATGGCTCATTTTGAGGCTCTCTATGGTAGACGTTGTAGTTCACCGGTTGGGTGGTTTGAGGTTGTAGAGATAGAACTGTTGGGACTAGATTTGGTTATGGAGGCTCTTAAGAAGGTTATAATGATTAGATAAAGGTTGAAAAAAGCCCAAGGTCGCCAAAGGTCTTATGTCGATGTGAGAAGAAGGGAGCTTGAGTTTAAAGTTGGTGATTGGATTTATTTGAAGGTGTCACCCATGAAGGATGTTGTTCATTTTGATAAGAAGGGTAAACTAAGTCCAAGATTTACGGGTCCTTATAGGGTGATGAGGAGGATTGGTAAGGTGGCCTATGAGTTGGAATTGCCTAGTGAATTGGAATTGGTTCATCCGCTCTTCCATGTGTCTATGTTGAGAAAGTGTGTAGGAGACCCTACTGCTATTGTGCCTCTTGATGTTGTGAGCGTTGTTGAAGATAACTTGACATATGAAAAAGTTCTAGTAGAGTTCTTGGATAGAAAAGTGAAGAGGTTGAGGAACAAGGACGTTGCTTCTATTAAGGTCCTCTGGAGGAATCAACAAGCCAAAAGTGCTACATGGGAGGCCGAAACGGTTATGCAAAAATGATATCCTTATCTTTTCCATCCTACTCAAGACTAAGGTACAAATCCTAAGTCTTCTTTGTGATTTCATGTCTCATGTTCTAGCCCCTAAGTCATTTATATGCATTCATGTTTATATTGACAAAGTTCATGGTGATTTTACACTTATGTTGAGATTTCGAAAATTGTGTTTTAAGTGTATTGTTGCATTCTGTATTGGGGGTGAACTCATTATGATTACTCTTTTTATGTACGTCTCTTTGACATTTGGGGACAAATGTTCCCAAGGGGGAGATATTGAAACAACCCCCAAAAGTGCCTGAAAATGTGCCTTGAAAATGCCTAGAATCTTAATTTCCATATATCACAAAATCCATGCTTGATATCGAAAATCCGACTTCATATTCTTGATTAGAGGGTCAAATTTAGTGGGAAATTGATCTAACTCCTATTCTAGAGCAAACGAATCGCAATTTCATTTTCCCAAAAATCGAATTCAAGTGAGCACTATGCAGCCTCAATGCGAACGCGACTGGGGCGCGGTAGGGTGTACTTTTGTGCAGTTTTTTAAAGTCAGTCCAACACTTTTGTGTCTTGGGCCTAAAGTGTTCCCATGCATCGAATACCTATACTTAGCCATATTCACCCTCATATCATTCAAGACATTCCCCAATACTCTCTCAAAGACTTAGACTCATACTTCACCCTAAGCACAAGTCCCAAAACTCATCCGGATCTAAGGATTTCACTGAAGCTTCAAGTATTCATCACCAATCTTCATCAAGTTATTCTCCAAAGTCAAGGTATGTAGGTTTCAACCATTGGTTACTTTCACCCATGGTGCCCAAGCCTCCATTTCATCTAATTTACACGTTTTAAGTTGATTTTACATGTGGGTCTATTACTATGAATTTGACTATGAACTATGTTGGGATTTTGTAAAAGTGTGGTTGTTTTGACATGTTTTGAGTTATGAATCTTGGATCTAACTTAAGAAATGATGAAGGGTTTTGATGTACATTGTATGATGGTGTTACCAAGTATAGGTGGGATGATTTACTTCAAGATTTCTTGCATGATTTCACTCTTTAATTGCATGATTTTACACAAGCATTGCACACCCACCAAGTGTTTGATAAAATATTCGGATTATGATTCTTGAGTTGTTGATGATCTAATGCTTGACACATGAGATATATGACTTAATGATGATGAAAGCATGTTGTACATATGTTAATTTCATGATGAACTTCCATAGTGTTGTGAGTTGACCAAGCCTAGCTTGGGGGCTTGTTAGGCCCGGGTAACCATATAGGGGTTGGTGCTTGGTTGCCTAGTACGGGGGGTAGTAGGCCAGTGTAACCACATCGAGGGTTTGGCACCTTGTTTGCCTAGTATGGGGGGTAGCAGGCCGGTATAACCACATCGAGGGGTTGGTACCTTGGTTGCCTAGTACGGGGGGTAGTAGGCCCGTATAACCACATCGGGGGGTTAGAACTTTGGTTGCCTAGTATGGGGGGTAGTAGGGCCCTATAACCATATTGAGGGGTTGGTACCTTATTAACCATATCGAGGGGTTTGTACCTTGGTTACCTAGTATGACGGGGGGCAGTAGGCTCGTATAACCATATTGAGGAGTTGGTACCTCAATCGCCTCTCCCAGGGGGTGGTAGGCTGTCACGACCCGGACCTAGGGCCTTGTCGTGACCGGCGAATGGGGAACCCGAAGGGATCCCAGACAAGCCTCTTTGCATACAAATACACATCCTTGGTCGTGGAAGCAATTAAAATGACAAAAGAGAAGATATATAAAAGGGGAAAAAAAAGGCTAAGGGACATCTTTAATACCATAACAACAATAAGCAAGAGAGTCAAAACTCATAGCATGATTGCACCACATGTCCAACAACACCTCTTCTACATAGATAAGAGCGGGTGCCAAGACGTACAACCGGGCTCATCCTCATAGTCAACATAAGCAATAAAGAAGAGTTCCTCAATAAATAATAAGAGAAACATAGACCAATGTCCTGAGATTGGAGGACTCACCAAAGGCTAACTTAAACAATCCGTCTAGCCACAAGAAGAATCAATAGGAGCTCCGTTTCCTACATGGTAACATCATGTAGGCATATAGTATTCGTTAGTACATTTGAATGTACTAAGTATATGGGATACAATGCTAGCAAGGGGTAAAAATTATGATCGAATGCATAATCATAAGCAAAGGATAGGTAAAATGTCAATATGACATGCATGTTCAAAGCTTAAGGTAAAAACATACTTGTAAATCATGAACAAGAAATTTAAACTCAATATAGGAAACATACTTAAACACCTTTATACCAACCTTCATGAAATGGGTCAAATGACTCCCACTCACCTTATGGTATAACCTTTTTGGAGAGTGTTATCAAAACCCTTACCGTACAACATAGCCTTTTTGGTAGGTAGTATAAGACGTCCCCTACTTTATGATATCATCTTTTGGGTAGGAAACATGATTCATTCTATCTTATGGCATGGACCTTTCAATGGAATGTCCACACCTTACGATATGATCTTTTCGGTGGGAACCTTTAGTCTTTCTACCTTACGGCATGGCCTTTTTGGTCGGATGTCCATACCATATGATATAATCTTTTTGGTAGGTACAATTAGCTATTCTACCTTATGGCATGGCCTTTTCGGTTGGCTGTCCATACCTTACAATATGATCTTTTCGGTGGGAACCTTTAGTCTTTCTACCTTATGGCATGGCTTTTTTGTTGGGATGTCCTTGCCTTACGATATAATCTTTTCGTTAGGCACAATTAGCTATTCTACCTAATGGCATGACCATTTCGGTTGGGTGTCCATACCTTACGATATGATCTTTTCGATGGTTTAGTCTTTCTACTTTACGGCATGGCCTTTTTGGTAGGATGTCCATACCTTACGATATAATCTTTTCGGTAGGCACAATTAGCTATTCTACCTTATGGCATGGCCTTTTCGGTAGGGTGTTCATACCTTACGATATGATCTTTTTGGTAGGAGTCATTAACCACTCTACCTTATGGCATGGCCTTTTCGGTAGGAATCATTAACCACTCTACCTTACGGCATGACCTTTTTGGTAGGAATCATTAAAACTAGCTTATCCAACCATTATATTTCAATCATCAAGAAAGAACTCCTCATTTTTTCCCAAGAATACAAAAAACATAAAAACCCAACAATCTACATGCAACCCCATAGGTACCTTCCCATGAAACAGTTCATATAGACATCCCTATCATCATCATGAAGTAATCATATAATCATCATAACACCATTCAACTCATAAGACATGCATTGAACCTTCAATTTCTCAAGAAACCCTAGCCGGACATTTTATCAAATACTTGGTTGGTGTGTAATGCTAGTATAAAATCATGAATTATAGAGATGAAATCATGCAAGAAAATCCATTATAAAACCATCAATCAACACCTTGCTATACCCTCAATCAATATACATCAAAACCCCTCATCAATTCATACAATAGATCCAAGATATATAGCCCAAAACATAGCAAAACAATCACAATTTTACATAGCTTTAAGATAGTGTGCAGTGAATTTCATAATATGCAAGACCCAATTGTAAATCAACTTTAAATCATGCAATTTGAGTGAAAGGATACTTGGGTATCATGGGTGAAAGGAATCCATGAAAGAAACCCACATACCTTAGCTTTTGACAACCCTTGAAAGAGATTGGAGATGGAGACTTGAAGCTTGAATGAAATCTTTAAGATTTGGTCTTAAGTTTTGGGAGTTGAATCATGAGAAAAATAAGTTTGAGCCTTGGGGAATGTTTAGAGTGATATGAGGGTGAAACAAGGCTAAGTATTGGTATTTTCAAGTATGGGTACCTTAGGCCCAAGACTTGAAAGTTTTGGACCGAAATAAAAATGACAGGACCAAAATAACACTGGTCATGTCGCGGAAGCGACACGGATTACTCATTGGAATTTGCAGTCTTGAATTTTCATAATTGCTAAATCTTTGCTCTTAAATCAGGGTTAGACCCTTTTACCCTTAATTTGGACCCCCTGAACAAGAATCCAAAGTTGGATTTTTGAGATAACAGACGAAATTTAAGATATATGAAAATAAAAACTCTAGGCATTTCGAGGCACATTTTTGGGCACTTTTTGGGGTTGTTGCAATATCTCCCCCTTGGGAACATTCGTCCCCGAATGTAAAAGACATGTAAAAGACAAGAGTGATCATCAACAAATCAGCCCCAACAATAATGCAACATAACATGTAAGGCACCATTTCCAAATTCTCAACATAAGTGTAAAATCATCATATGTTTACCAACATAAACATGAATGCATATGAATGACTTAGGGGTTGAAATATGGGACTTGAAATCACAAAGGGAACGTAGGATTAGTACCTTAGGCTTGAGTGGAGTCGAAAATATAAGGATACCGGTTTTGCATATTCGTTTCGGCCTCCCATGTAGCACTTCGACTTGTTGGTTCCTCCAAAGAACCTTAACGAATGCCACCTCCTTGTTCCTCAATCTCTTTACTTGCCTATCCAAGATCTTAATCGAAACCTCCTCATATGTCAAGTTATCCTCAACAATACCCACAACATCAAGAGGCACAATGGCATTAGGATCACCAATGCATTTCCTCAACATAGAGACATGAAACACCAGATGAACCGAATTCATTTCACTAGGCAACTTCAACTCGTAAGCTACCTTGCTAACCCTTTTTAAGACCTCATAATGACCAACATATTTTAGACTCAACTTCCCCCTTTTTACCAAAACAGACCACATCTTTCATTGGAAAAACCTTCAAATAAACCCAATCACCCACTTTGAATTCAAGGTCTCTCCTCCTCACATCGACATAAGATTTTTTGATGACTTTGGGTTGTTCTTAACCTTTCCCTACTCATCCTAACCTTATTAAAAGAATCCACAACTAGATTCGGTCCTAATAAAGCCGACTCTCCAACCTTTAACCAACCGACCGGGACTTTCCCCTAGTCCAACTTGTCCTCCACATCACCCACAATCTCAAAGAGTGCTATAGCACTAGAGCCACCAACACATCTCCTCAACCCAGAAACATGAAGAACCGAACAAACCATAATCTAATCCCTAGGCAAATCCCATCCATAGGCAATCCCCAAACTTATGCAACCTTACCAACTTCTCTCTTCATCCTATAAGGACTCACAACCATAACTTGTTTGTCAGCCTTAACCACACCTATCCTACTTATCGCCACAAACTACCATCTCCCCATTGGGAGACTACCTCTACTCTACCATCTTTCCACCCAAAACTTCTAACTCTAATAAGGCGGAATCAAGGTCTTGCTTAAATCTAGAACTCTTAGCCAAAGAAGATTTAGAACCACCAAGAATGCTACACCACCATGCTTAACTTCCCTCAACCTAACTTCCAATCTAACCAATCGATGGACCCCACTAGTATTCTCTTTTCCACCATTAACAACACATGCTAGGCTACCTAGAGCACTGACCGCAATATTAGCCTTACCGGGGAAAAATAATGCATACTCATTTCGTAATCCTTAAAGATTTCTAACCACCTTCTTGTTATCCATAATGCATACCTATCATATTTAGCAACAATCTCTCATCCTTAAAGACATACAACACTAGCCCCGAATGATTCACAAGCTCTAAATAAATCAATACCTAATCAGTAGAGACCACTACAAACATATCACGGTAGGGTTTTGAGACCCTATTCAAGAAACCCACAACCACCACCAGTGAATAAGCCAACCAAACAACTCCATCAATACTTGAAATGCTTACTCCTAGTTCGAAAAAACAGTTAGGGATTATCAACCACCCCCATCCTCATTTGGGGACAAAACCTGAACCTCAAATCAACCTTAGAGAAGTGACTAACTCATTATAGTTGACCAAATATATCGACCATCCTTACCCATCATATTACAACATTACGGGTCCTACACTCATCGAAAATATGCTATGCAAATAGCCAAACTACCTTAAGGCCTCGAACACATCAAGCAAAGTTCTTCCAAGGTCACAAGACAAGACTCCTATGCAATAAGAACATGGGGAAACCCTCAAAGATCTCTTCTAGCCATTATAAACTTACGTGACCATCTGGGTCACACACATGAATTCTATTAGCACAAAGGAATCACACAAGAGATAGCAAATCTCGGACCTATCAACTCACCTTAACCAAAACGTCGGTCACAACATTGGCCTTACTTAGGGTGAAATAAGTCATAGGAGGAGAAATAGAAGAGAACCTACTTACAAGCTCCGATAATAGCCTGCTACACCCAAGAAGCTCCTAACCAATTAAAGTCAAGGTCTAGGCTAATCTCTAATCACCTTCATCTTACTAGGGTTCACCTTAATACCATCACCCAGCATCACACGACCTCGGAAGGTAACCTCTTACAACCAAAATCCCCATTCCTCCTATTTAGCATCCAACCTTCTTCCTTAAACTTTGTTGTACTACCCTCAAAAGACTCACATGCACTACCTCACTAGGGAACACAAACCATCATATCATCACTAAAACCACCATAAGCATATTAGAGTAGGGCTAAAAGATCTTATTCATGAGACTTGTAGGCATAACCGGTGCACTAGTCAAACCAAAGACACGACCTCAAACCCAAAATATCGGAAAGGGACATTCAAGGCCTCATCTACCACCACCAACATTTCTATAACAAAGCAACTTAGGTTCAACACCTCCAATTCTCACAAGATGATAAATGCAACTCCTTAGAGATCAATTGTAGCTTAAGACATGAAATGGACCTACCCCCTTGCTATCACTTGACCACCATATCAAGACTCTTCCACTCAAAGATGGGTCCATTAAGGAATCAAGATCTAATTATACGGGTGCTACCATCCATGAAGACAAAACATGCAAGCAACCATTCCATCCCTAGTATGAAATCAAAATCCACCACGCCAACTCCAACAAGCCACAAGGCAAGACCTGATGCAATACAAACCCGGATCGACACCTATGAACTTTCTAGAAACAATATACCTAACCAAGGGGTAAAAACCAAAGGTTCATATCACAACTCGGGACACACAAGAAGCCTACTAGCAACCAAAAGAAATAATGAGAGAAATATTGAAACTCTGATCCATCAACATCAAAACCTTCAACTTACCTTCCATTGCCTTTCTCTTCGAAGAGGCATGATCAACTAGAAGAGCAATGAACATTCGTTAGAGGGGAAAGCCCTATCTCACTTCTAAAGCACGACATATACCATGAAGAAGGGAAACATTTTCTAAAATGTCTCATAGCTCCTACTCATAGTTGTGGTGCATAATACAACCATGAATAAGACTCTAATCGATGCGGTATGTTGGACTCCGAGGATCTATCAACTAATGCTCTGATACCATCTTTTTCATGGCCCAGACCTAGGGCCTAGTCTTGACCGGTGAATGGGGAACTCAAAGGAACCCCAGACAAGCCAATTTGCATATCATTACACATCCTTGGCCTAGGAAGCAATTAAAATGACAATAAGAGAAGATATATAAAAGGGAAAAAGGGGCTAACGGACATCTTTGATACCATAACAACAATAAGCAAGAGAGTCAAAACTCATAGCATGATTACACCACATGTCCAACAACTCCTCTACTACACAGATAAGAGTGGGGACTAAGACATACAATCGGGCTCACCCTCATAGTCAGCATAAGCAATAAAGAAGAGTGCCTCAATACATAATAAGAGAAACATAGACCAATATTCGCGGAATGGAGGACTCACCAAGGCTAACTCGAACAATCTGTCTAGCCACAAGAAGAATCAATAAGAGCTCCGGTTCCTACATGGTAGCATCATGTAGGCATAGAGTACGCGTTAGTACGTTTGAATGTACTAAGTATGTGGGATGTAATGCAAGCAAGGGATAGGCAACAAAATCGAAATGCATAATCATAAGCAAAGGATAAGTATAACGTCAATATGACATGCATGTTCAATGTTTAAGGTAAAAACAAGCTTGTAAATCATGAACAAGGAATGTGAACTTAATATAGGAAACATACTCAAACCCCTTTGTACCAACCTTCATGAAATGGGCCAAATGAACCCCACTCACCTTATGGTATAACCTTTTCAGAGAGTGTTATCGATACCCCTACTGCATGACATAGTCTTTTTGGTAGGTAGTACAAGACGTCCCCTACTTTACGATATCATCTTTTGGGTAGAAAACGTGATTCATTCTATCTTATGGCATGACCTTTTCAATAAAATGTCCACATTACGATATGATCTTTTCTGTGGAAACCTTTAGTCGTTCTACCTTACGGCATGACCTTTTTGGTGGGATGTCCATACCTTACGATATAATCTTTTCGATAGGCACAATTAGCTATTCTACATTATGACATGTCCTTTTCGGTACTATGTCCATACCTTACGATATGATCTTTTCGGTAGGAATTATTAGTCACTCTACCTTATGGCATGACCTTTTCGGTAAGAATCATTAAAACTAGCAGACCCAACCATTACATTTCAATCATCAAGAAAGAACTCCTCATTTTCCCAAGAACACAACA
>JAPFFP010000080.1:8802855-8840043 GCA_026153255.1 Solanum medicagineum
GTTTTAGCGTGGGAGGGTTGTGTGTTTTTTTCTGCGTTAATTTATTGGGGGGGGGGTGTCATGCTTATCTACCATGTTGAGTGGTCTATACCTTGACCACTATGATGGGGGTAAATTTCTCAATCACTTTCCAAGGTGTGGTCATATCTTGGATTCCAAGCACTGGTTTTCTTGTTTAATAAAGGTGTTCTCTTCCTACATATGTAATATGTTCTATATAAGCATGTTTTACTTCAAGCATTATTCATGCAAGACATATTGTTATTATGCTCATTCATTGCCTGATTAAGCATTTTGATTATGTCACTTACCTCTTGTTGCATTGCATACTACATACTTAGTACATTCAAATATACTAACGCATACTCTATGCCTACATGATGTTACCATGTAGGAAGCGGAGCTCCACTTGATCATTTTCCTCCTCCACGTGACTGGTACTATCTTTTAAGCAAGTTTGGTGATTCCTCAACTCCAAGGACGATATCTATTGATCTTATGTTATGCAAAGACTCTCTTTTTTTGTTGAATATTTTTTACTATTAGGGTGAGCCCAGAATGTGTCTTGGGCCCCTCTTTATTGTAAGTTTAGAGGTGTTCTTGGACAAGTAATATAATTATGCTTTGAACTATGGATTGTCTTGACTCTTGTAAATATTTTATGCTATGAAAGACTTTTTCTTAGTCCTTTATCCTTACTTTATGTTCTCTTGATGTTGTTTACTTTCTTTCCTGACCAAGGATGTGTAATGATATGCTAAGAAACTTGTTTGGGATCCCTTCGGCTTCCTAATTCATTATATCACGTCTCTACCCTAGGCTTGGGTCGTGAAAAATATGGTATCAGAGAACTAAGTTGTTAATGGTCCTCATCATCCAACACATCACATCGATTGGAGTCTTATTCATGGTTGTGAAGTGCACTATGACTATGAGTAAGAGGCTAAGAGATGTTTGAGGAAATATTTCCCTTATTTATGATCTATGTCATGCTAAAGAAGTTAGGTAAGGTTTCCCCTCTAACGAATGTTCTTTGCCATATTATATCATGCCTAATACTAGAGGAAGAAGAGCCTGCGCACCTGAGGAGCAACAGGCTCCTCCCACTCCTCAAGCTCCTCAAGATGGGGGAGTAGCTCATAAGGAATTTCGGGATACATCACCATGCTAGCCCATGTCATGACTAATCAAATCAACCAGGGGGCCCAAGCCCCTCATGCTTCCACACCGGCTTCAAGGGTGAAGGACTTTACTAGGATGAACCCACCAATGTTCCAGGGGTCTAAAGTGCATGAGGACCCTCAAGAATTTATTAATGAGATGTACAAAGTGTTATCTATCATGGGGGGGGGTTAGATAGGAGGAGATGGCTGAGTTAGCAGCATACAAACTCAAGGGGGTGGCTCAAATATGGTATGTCCAATGGAAAGTGGAGAACGGGAACAACAATGTCATCCTTTGGGAAGAGTTTAAGGTGACAGTTCTCAACCGGTTCTTCCCTCTTGAGCTTAGGGAGGCCAAAAGGATGGAGTTCATGAACTTAAATCAAGGAGCTATGAGTGTGAGGGAGTATGCCCTCAATTTCAACCAACTCTCCAATTATGCTCCACAATTGGTTGCCGACTCGAGGTCTAGAATGAACAAATATGTGATGGGGGTATCTGATTTGGTTAATGAGGAGTGTCGTGCCACTATGTTGATTAGTGATATGGAATTGTCCTGCCTAATGACATATGCCAAATAAATAGAGGGGGAGAAGCTTAGAAAAAGGAGGAGTGGTGATGCCAAGAGGGCCCGTTTTGAGGGTAGGTTACAAAGTCCCAAGGGTGGCCGGTTTCATCAAGGTCAAGGTTCTTCTCATGCTCCTAATGTAAGGTTTGCCAATAACGACCCAAGGTTCCAAGTTGATGATGGTGTGGTGCCTAATGCTATGTGTCCAAAATGTGGTAAGGGTCATAGTGGCTCATATTTGGAGGACACCCAATGCTTGTTTTGGTTGTGGTGAAGTGGGACATAAGGTGGTGGATTACCCTCGAAATCGGAACAAGGGTAAGGATGTTCATCCACAAGGTGCAAATGTGGTTCCTAGGAGAAGAGGTGGCAAAAATGGTGGTTCCCCAAGGAACAGTCAGTTCTATGCTTTTCGAAACAACCCCAAAATGTTCCGGAAAATGTACCTCAGAAAGCCCGGTATTTTAAATTCCATATATCTCAAAATTCGTTTCCTATTTCAAACATCTAACTTCATATTCTTGTTTAGGGTGTCCAAATTAGGTGAAAAGGGGTCTAACCCTGATTTAAGAGTGAAGGATTAGCAATTATGAAATTCCAAGAACACAAATTCCAGTTGGGTTTCCGCGTTACAGTCGTGACGCGCCCAGTACATTTGGGGACCACTTTTTAACTCGGTCCAAGACTTCTAAGTCTTGGGCCTAAATATTTCCAAACGTGTTTTTACCTATACTTAGCCAAATTTTACCCTCATATCATCCTAAACATTCTCCAATATTCACTCAAACACTTAGTCATATTTTCACACCCCAAACTCAAGTCCCAAACCCTCATCCCAAGTTAAGGTTCTCCTTCAAGGTTCTCCTTCAAGGTTCTTCTTCAAGCTTCAAGTCTCTATCTCAAATCTTCACCAAGTTCATCTAAGCTAAGGTATGTGGGTTTCTTTCACCCATGATATCCAAGCCTCCTTTTTTCTTAAATTGCATGATTTAAAGTTGATTTACAAATGGATTTTGATGATTATGAAATTCACTACACACTATGTTAATGTTATGCAAATTTATTACTGTTTTGATATATTTTGAGCTATAAATCCTTGATCTATTGTAAGATTTGAGAAGGGGTCTTGATGTATATTGCTTGAGCATGTTGTAAGGTGTTGATTGATAGTTTTACAATGAATTTTCTTGCATGATTTCATCTCTATATTTCATGGTTTTTTACTGGCATTATACACCCTCTAAGTGTTTGATAAAATGTTCGGATGTGGTTTCTTGAGGAATTGGAGATTCAAAGCATGAGATATGATATGAATGACTATATGGTGATGAAGTAATCTTATGTATATTATATACTCTATATAAAGTGTTGCATTAGACCATTCCCAATCCGAGGGACTAAGAGCGCGGATAATCGAGGTGGGGGTTTGTACTCATCAAACTATGTGAGAGGTTTGTACTTCACCACCAGGGTGATAAGGTGTGCTTATTATCTGAGGGGTTTATACCACACCACTAGGGTGATGGGGTGAGATCATCATCAACCGACCAAGGGGTTTATACTTTGGAAATCTAGCTTGGTCTATCCTTCACAAATGATATTCTATATGAACATGAACTACTTAAGCATGTCTTATTTATGCATTGATCATACATGTCATACTGTTATAAGTATGCCTATTGCCTATTGTTATGCATTTTGATTATAATGCCCAATTCTTGTTTATATTGCATCTTATATACTTAGTACATTCAAACATACTAACGCATAGTCTATGCGTACGTGATGTTACCATGTAGGAACCGGTGTCCAAGTTGGTCATCGACCTCCTCCATGTGGCTAGTTCAGTGCTATTCAAGCTAGTTGGTGAGTCCTCCACCCCGGGGACCTTAGTCTATGATTCTCCTATTATATATTAAGTGGTTCTTCTTTATTATCTATTTTGACTATGAGGGTGAGCCCGGTTACTTTGTCTTGTCCCCCGCTCTTATCTATGTATAGAGGTGTTTGTAGGGAATGTTATGTATCTATGCTAACAGATTTGACTCTATTGTTCTTGATGTCTAATATATGAGCTTGTCTCTTGTCTCTTAATTATGATGTTGTGCAAGCATTCCCCTAGTCTTGTTGCCCCTATTTTTATTCTTTTATGTTGTATCTATTGCTTCCACGACAAAGGATGTGTAATGATGTTCTAAGAGGCTTGCTTGGGGTCCCTTTGGGTACCCCTTGCGCCGTGTTACGTCTAGGCCCTAGGCTTGGGTCATGAAAAACTTGGTATCAGAGCACTAGGTTGATAGATCCTCGGAGTCTAACACATCGTGTCGAATAGAGTCCTATTCTTGGTTGTGAAGCGCGCCATGACTATGAGTAGGAGGCTATGAGGTGTTTTAGGAAATATTTCCCTTCCTTATATTCTAAGTCATTCTATAGAACTGTGGTAAGGTTTTCCCCTAACGATTGTTCTTTGTTATGCTGGATCATGCCAAACACTCGAGGACAAAGGGCCCAAACCCTTGATAAGCAACCTAACAATGGTGAGCTCCGAGATGCTCTCTCTATGCTTGCCCAAGTGGTGGCCAACCAAATCAATCAAGGGGCCCAAGCCCCTCATGCTACTACCTCAAGAGCTAGAGTAAGAGACTTTATAAGGATAAATCCTCCGATTTTCTATAGGTCAAAGGTGGATGAAGATCCACAAGAGTTAATTGATGAGGTCTACAAAATCTTGAATATCGTGGTTGTTGGGCTGAATGAAAAGGCAGAGTTGGTGGCGTACCAACTCAAAGAGGTAGCTCAAATATGGTATGATCAATGGAAGGGTGAGAAGGCGGTTGGTAATGTGGTGCTTTGGGAGGAGTTCAAAGTGGCTTTCCTTAACTGGTCCTTCCCTCTTTAGCTTACGGAAGCAATGTTGGTAGAGTGTATGAACTTGAAACAAGGTGCTATGAGTGTTACGGAGTATGCCCTCAAGTTAAATCAACTTTCAAAGTATACTCCTCATTTCATCGCCAATCCTAGATATAGGATGAACAAGTTTGTGATAGGGGTTTCCGACTTGGTAAGTGAAGAATCTTGGTCAGCCATGCTAATTAATGACATGGACTTGTCTCGGTTGATGACTTATGCCGAGCAAATAGATGAGGAAAAGTTGAGGAAGAGAAGGGGGCATGAGGACAAGAGGGCCTGATTTGATGGTAAATTCAAAAAGGGTATTAGGTTTCACCAAGGCCAAGGGCCTCTTCATGCTACAAATATGGGATTTTCCAATGACATCCCTATGCCTCAAGCTGTTTGTGGGGTGGCTTTTTATTGATGGGTGTCCTAGATGTGGAAGGAATCATAGAGGCCCATATTTGAAAGACTTTAATGCGTGCTTTGGTTGTAGTAGCTTGGGCACAAGAAGGTAGATTGTCCAAGAAACCATGGCAAAGTCTGGGGTGCTAATGCAATCCCATTGCGTAGAGATGGTCCTCAAGGTGGTACCCCAAGGCACAATCGATTGTATGCTCTACATTGAAGGCAAGGGGTTGGTGAGGTCCCCGATGTTGTTACCGGCATGTTGAAAATCTTCGACTTTGATGTGTATGCTTTGATTGATCCGGGTACCACTATTTCCTTTGTTACCCCTCTTGTTGCTAAGAAGTTCCATGTTGTCCCCAAGTTGTTGCATTATTCATATGAAGCGTCTAATCCTATTGGTGCTTCTATTGTTGCTAGGACAGTTTATAGGAATTGTCCTATTTGCACTTTGCATAAGTTATGCCTTATGATCTTGTTGAATTAGACATGGTAGATTTTGATGTCATTCTTGAGATGGATTAGTTGCATGCCTACTATGCTTCTATTGATTGTAGAACCCGTAGGCTCAAGTTTCGATTTCCTAATGAACCTGACCTTGAATAGGATAGTCAAGATGTGGCGGTCAAGGGTAGATTCATTTCATGCATTAAAGATCATAAGTTGATTTCTAAGGGATGTTTGTATCATCTTGTCAGGGTTAAAGATGTGGAGTCCAAAGTCCTTTCTATCGAGTCGGTCCTCATTGTAAATAGTTTCTTGAAGTCTTCCCAAATGACCTTCCAGGTGTCCCTCCCGAAAGGGAGATAGATTTTGGCATAGCTCTCCCTCTCGATACTCAAGCTATATCCATTCCCCCTTACCGTATGGCCCCGGCGGAGTTGAAGGCGTTAAAAGAGCAATTGAAAGATTTGTTGGAAAAAGGATTTATTAGACCCAGTCAATCACCGAGGAGTGCTCCAGTGTTTTTTGTAAAAAAGAAGGATGGATCACTTAGAATGTGTATTCACTACCGGAAACTCAATAAGGTCACTATAAAGAATAGACATCCTCTTCCAAGGATTGATGACTTGTTTGACCAATTGCAAGGGGATAACTTCTTCTCTAAGATTGAAGTTCGGTCCGAGTATCATCAAGTGAGGGTGAGGGAGTGTGATATTCCTAAAACGACCTTCCGAACTATGGACATTATGAGTTTGTTGTGATATCGTTTGGGTTGAGCAATGTATCGGCCATCTTCATAGACCTAATGAATAGGGTCTTTAAACCCTACCTTGAGTCTTTTGTTGTGGTCTTCATTGATGATATTCTGATCTACTCACATAGTAGGGAGGAGCATATAGGTGATTTGGGGGTTGTATTGCAAAGATTGAGGGAGGAGAGATTGGAAGAAGTGGGTGATGGTGTTGTTGTTGTTGATGGTTCAAAATCTTCCTTGGTTGATGTGGTGATAGCAAAACAAGATCAAAGGTCGGGTGGCCTAGCCCAAAATATAGAGATCCCTACTTGGAAGTTGGAGAAAATCAACATGGATTTTTTGGTTGGGTTACCTAAGATTAAGAAGGGTTTTGATTCTATTTGGGTTGTGGTTGATAGAATGACAAAGTCGGCTCATTTCCGACCGGTTAAAACTACTTATGGTGCCGAATATTATGGTATGTACATGATTATGGTAGGTTGTACATTCATGAGTTGGTTAGATTACATGGGGTACCTTTGTCTGTCATATCGGATCGTGGTGCTTAATTCACTTCTCACTTTTGGAGGTCCTTCCAAAGAGGTTTTAGTATCAAGGTAAAGCTTAGTACGACCTTTCACCCTCAAACGGATGGCCAAGCCGAAAGAACTATCCAAACTCTAGAGGATATGCTTAGAGCTTGTGTTTTGGAATTTAATGGTAGTTGGTATGATCATCTTCCACTTATTGAGTTTGCTTACAATAATATCTATCATTCAAGCATTCGTATGGATCCTTTTGAGGCTCTCTATGGTAGATGTTGTAGATCACCGGTTGGGTGGTTTGAAGTGGGAGAGATGGTTTTGTTGGGTTCGAATCTAGTTGTGGAGGCCTTAGAGAAAGTGAGTATTATAAGAAAGAGGTTGAAAACAGTCCAAAGTAGACAAAAGTCCTATGCCGATGTGAGGAGAAGCGATCTTGAATTTAAGGTTGATGATTGGGTCTATTAGAAGGTTTCACCCATGAAAGGTATGGTTCGTTTTGGTAAAAAGGGTAAATTATGTCCAAGATTTATGGGTCATTATAGGGTGTTGAGGAGGATTGGTAAAGTAGCCTATGAGTTGGAATTGCCTAGTCGAATGGATATGGTTCATCCGGTAATCCACGTATCTATGTTTAGGAAGTGTGTGGGTGACCCAAATGCTATTGTGCCTTTAGATGTTGTGGATGTTGTTGAAGACAATTTAACTTATGAAGAGGTTCCAGTAGAAATTTTGGATAGGCAAGTAAAGAGGTTGAGGAACAAGGATGTTGCTTCCGTTAAGGTTCTTTGGAGAAACCAACAAGTTGAGAGTGCTACCTGGGAGGCCGAAGCGGACATGCAAAAGCGCTATCCCTATATCTTCCATTCTACTCAATCCTAAGGTACTAATTTAAGTCTCCTATGTGATTTCAAGTCTTAAGTTTCAGCCCTTATGTCATTTGCATGCATTCATGTTTATGTTGGCAATTTTATGGTGATTCTTACACTTGTGTTGAGATTTTTGAAAGTGGTATTTAAGTGCATTATTGCATTCTTGTTGGGGCTGATTCCGTCATGATTACTCTTCTTATGTATGCTTCTTTGACATTTGGGGACGAATGTTCCCAAGGGGGAAATATTGAAACGCCCCAAAAAGTGCCCGAAAATGTGCCTCAGAAATGCCTAAATTCATATTTCCATATATATCAAAATTTGTGGGTGATATCGAAAATCCGACTTCATATTCTTGTTCGAGGAAAAAATTTTAGTGAGGAATGGGTATGACCTGACTTTTAGAGAACCCGTAGCGAAAAATGAATTTTGCAAAAATTTCAATTCCAGTAGGGGTACGTGTTTGCTCCCTGACGCGGAGCAGTGTATTTTGTTGTCAGTTTTCTTATTAAGGCCTAAGACTTTGGGATATTAGTCCTAAGCCTTCCTATGCGTAAAAACACCTATACTTAGTCATTTTTAAACCTCATATCATTCAAGACATTCCCCAAGACCCTCTCTAATAGTTAGACAAATATTTATCCCAAATTCAAGTGTCCGAATCTCATTCCGAATCTCAAGGATTTCGTTCAAGCTTTAAATTCTCAATTAAATCTTCATCAAGAAAATCTCCAAAGTTGAGGTATGTGGGCTTCAACTATTAGGTTCTTTCACCCATGGTGCCTAATCTTTCTTTTTACCTAAATTGCATGATTTTAAGTTAGATTATCTATTGATATCTATCTATGGATATCTCTAACTATGAAAGTTGATTCTAAACTATGTTGGGGTTTCATAAAATGTGACTGTTTAAGCATATTTTGAGTTATGAATCTATGATCCATTATGTAATTTGATGAAGGAATTTGATGTATCTTGCATGAGGTATCACCAAGTGTTGGTGGGTGATTTTACATTGATTTTTTTCACATGATTTTACTATTGAATTGTATCATTTTGTACTAGCATTACACACCCGCCAAGTATTTGATTAAATATCCGATTATAGAATCTTGAGACATTCAAGGTCTAATGCATGGCATATGAGTTAAGTAACTTTATGATAATGAAAGGAATGTATGTATGTGTTGATCTCATGAAAAGTATCTATAGTGTTGTAAGTTGACCATACCTAATTGAGGAGGTGTCATGCCTCAACCACTATGATGGGGGTGGTATGTCCATCTACCAATTAGGGGGTATATTCCTCAATCACTTTTATAGGGGTTGTTCATACTCATCTACCATGTTGAGGGTATATACCTTGACCACTATGATGGGGGGTGGTATGCCCATCTACCAATTGAGGGGTAAATTTCTCAATCACTTCCCAAGGGGTGGTCATATCTTGGATTCCAAGTACTAGTGTGCTTGATCTATAAAGGTGGTCTCTTCCTACATATGTAATATGTTCTGTATAAGCATGTTTTACTTCAAGCATCATTCATGAATGCAATATTGTTATTATGCTCATTCATTGCCTAATTAAGAATTTCAATTATGTCGCTTACCTCTTGTTGGATTACAGCCTACGTAATTAGTACATTCAGATGTACTAATACATACTCTATGCCTACATTACGTTACCATGTAAGAACCGGAGCCCCACTTGATCATCTTCCTCATCCACGTGGCTAGTACTATATTTGAAGCAAGTTTGGTGAGTCCTCAACTCCGCGGACGATATCTATTGATCTTATGTTATGCAAAGACTCTCTTTCTTTATTTGAATATTTTTCACTATGAAGTGAGCCCGGAAAGTGTCTTGGCCTCCGCTCAATTCTAAGTTTAGAGGTACTGTTGGATAAGTAATGTAATTATGCTCTGAGTTATGGCTTCTCTTGACTCTTGAATATATTTTATGTTATGAAAGACTTTCCCTTAGTCCTTTATCCTTACTTTATGTTCTCTTGATGTTGTTTACTTGCTTATGCAACCAAGGATGTGTTATGATATGCTAAGAGGCTTGTTTAGGGTCCCTTCGGGTTCCCCGTTTGTCATGTAATGTCTAGGACCTAGGCTTGGGTCGTGATACCCAGGCATAGTATCCATCTCACAACCAATCACTAAGGAATCAGAAAAATCGTATATCAACGGAATCACCAAAGCAAAATCATGGTCATATAGGCACAAGGTGAAGCCAAAGGTATAGCTGATAGTCGATCTCTCAAATACAGTGTACAATAGTATCAGACTACCCACTCCAATAGCCAAGTAGTGAAATGGTTATAAGTATAAGTCATATTGGCTTGCATTCAGCCTCACACAAGGTATAACACACTCATCAACATCACAAAATCCAACAGGTCAAATTCATAGGTAAATAGTCAAGTGCAGATGTCCAAAGAGCACCAATGCTTAGCCTTACCTCAGTCACAACCTCTGCCGCCTGAAATATCATTATCAGGAGCACTCATAGCTCACATAAAATCAAAACACCAGCCACTGCACAAATACAAGTATGACAAGGTTCAAATATCTCCCATAACACATTACATAGCCATCTCTAACCAAGTAGTAGATCCTGAAGCCCATCTCCGAGGCTCCCACAACCTCAACTTGTCCGGCTATCACAATTCAAGAGCATTCAATCTCTGCTCAATATTCTCTAGGGTTGCTCCCTATCTGAGTGTCACGACCCAAGCCTAGGGCCTAGACGTGACACGGCGCAAGGGAAACCCGAAGGGACCCTAAGAAAGCCTCATAAAGCATCATTACACATCCTTGGTCACGGAAGCAACAAATCAAGCATTCAAGATTAAATAATGGGGAAAACGAGGCTATAGGAAAAGCTTGCACAATATCATGGTTAAAAGACAAGAGTTAAACTTATATCATGGATGCTTATCATATCCAACAAACACCTCTACTACATAGATAAGAGCGGGGACCAACACAAAGTAACCGGGCTCACCCTTATTGTCAAATAGAACATAAAAAGAGAGTCTCAATACATATTAAGAGAGCATAGACTAGGTCCCCAAAGTGGAGGACTTACCAACGAGCTTGGATAGCACCGAACTAGCCACGCAGAACAGGATGATCAACTTGGGCACTGGTTCCTACATGGTGACATCATGTAGGCATAGAGTATGCGTTAGTATGTTTGATTGTACTAAGTACATAGGATGCAATGCAACAATAAGTAGGCATCATAATCAAAATGCATAATATTAAGCAATATACATAATATAATAATATGGCATGTATGTTCAATGCTTAAGTAATTCATGCTCAAATGGGATATCATATGTGTAGAAGAGACCAAGCTAGTTGTTCAAGGTATAAACCCCTTGGTGGTTGTGTGGTATAAACCCCTTACATGGTTGATGGTAATCACACCATACCAACACGGTGACGAAGTATAAACCCCTCGTATGGTTGATGAGTATAAACCCCCAACATGGTTACCCGGGCTCTTGTCCCGCCAGATCAGTTATGGTCTAATGCAACACTTTACACAGAGCATATCATATAAATAAGCTCATTATATCATCATAACATCATTCATATCATAACTCATGCGTTGGACCTTCATTTCCTCAAGAAACCCTAGTCGGACATTTTATCAAACACTTTGAGGGTGTGAAATGGGGGTAAAAAACCATGCAATTTAGAAATGAAATTATGTAAGAAAATTTTTTCTAAAACCATCAATCAACACCTTGCAACACCCCTATGACTTTCTCATCAAAACCCCTCATCAAATCTAACATGAAATCCAAGATTTAGAGCTCAAAACATAGCACACCAGTCACAACTTTACATAGCTTTAACATAGTGTGCAGTGAATTTCATAATAATCAAGACCCATTTGTAAATCAACGTTAAATTATGCAATTTATGTAAAAGAAGGCTTGGGTATAATCGGGGAAAGAAACCCATGAAAGAAACCCACATTTCTTAGCTTGGAGATGAACTTGGTGAAAATTGGAAATGGAGACTTGAAGCTTGAAGAAGAACCTTGAAGGAGAACCTTAGCTTGGGATGAGGGTTTGGGACTTGAGATTGGTGAGTGAAAATGTGACTAAGTATTTGAGTGAGTATTGTGAAATGTTTAGGGTAGTATGAGGTTGAAATTTGACTAAGTATTGGTAAAAACAAGTATGGGAACTTTTCGGCCCAAGACTTAAAGTCTTGGACCGAAGCTGAAAAACAAAGTCCCAAAATACATAGGGGTACGTCGCGAGGGGGACGCGAAAACCCCTCTGGAATTCGCACCTTGGAATTTCGTAATTGCTAAATCTTTTCTCTTAAATCAGGGTTAGACCCTTCTCCACCTAATTTAGACCCCCTGAACAAGAATCCGAAGTCGGATTTTTGAAATAACAAATGGATTTTGAGATATATGAAAATTAAAGTGCAGGCATTCCAAGGAACCTTTAGTTTTAGAGGGTCGTTACAATATCTCCTCCTTGGGAACATTCATCCCCAAATGTACAAGAGACGTAAAAGAGAAGAGTATCACAAGGAGATCAACCCTAATAAGAATGCAACAATACACTTTAAAATACCATTTTCAAAATCTCAACATAAGTGTAAAATCATTATAAACTTGTCAACTTAAATATGGATGCATGTGAATGACATAGTGATGAAACATAAGACTTGGAATCATAGAAAGGACTTGACATGACAGCATAAGCTTGAATAGAATGAAAGAAATATGGATATTGCTTCTCCATGCCCACACTAGCTCCTCGAGAAACACATACGAATAGACGACTCTTCCAAAGGGCCTTGACGTGTTTAAGAACACTACATCCTCATCAATCAACTTCTCCACTCATCCATCCAATACCTCCACCAGGACCTCCTTCTAAGCCAACTTATCCTCCATATCACCCATAATCTCAAGGAGTTCTATAGCACTTGAGTCACCCACACATTCCATCAACCTACAAGCATAAAGAACTGGACTAACCAAACCCCTATCCTGTCATGACCCAAAATAGGACCTAGACGTGACCGGCAAATGGGGAACCCAAACGAACCCCAAACAAGCCTCATAGCATATCATTGCACAACCTTGGTCGCGAAAATAATTAAAAGACATTTGAAGAATGGAAATAAGGGAAAGATGGACTAAGGGAGAACTTGTCGTAACATAAAGTCAAGAGATAAATAAATCAACTCATAGCATAAATATATAGCTTTGTCCAACAACATCTCTACTACATAGATAATGGCGGGGGCCAAGACATATAACCTGGCTCACCCTCATAGTCATAAGTATACGATTAAGTAAAGAGAATCTTAATACATAGTGTGAGAGAATAATCCTTGTCCTCGAAATGGAGGACTCACCAAAGGCTAACTTAAACAATCCATCTACCACAAGAAGAAAAATTGGAGCTCCGATCCCTACATGGTGATATCATGTAGGCAAGAGTATGCGTTAGTACGTTTGAATTTACTAAGTATGTGGGATGCAATGCAACAAGAGATAAGCATCATAATCCAAAATGCATAACAATAGGCAATAGTCATAATATGTGGCAATATGACATGTATGATTAATGCATAAGTAAAATATGCTTAAGTAATCCATACTCATATAGAATATCATATGTGTAGAAGCGATCAAGCTAGCTATTCAAGGTATAAACCCCTTGGTGGTTGTGTGGTATAAACCCCTGACATGGTTGATGGTAATCACACCTTACCAACATGGTGACAAAGTATAAACCCCTCGTATGGTTGATGAGTATAAACCCCCAACATGGTTAGCTAGGCTCTTGCCCCCCCTCCCGGATCTGATATAGTCTAATCGAATACTTTATATAAGATTTATTATAGGCTCTAGTGCAACACTTCATATAGGAATAATCATATATATAAGCTCATTTCATCATCATAACATCATTCATTTCATATCTCGTGTTTTGGACCTTTAATTCCTCAAGAAACCACATCCGGACATTTTATCAAACATTTTGAGGGTGTGAAATAGGGGTAAAAGACCATGCAATTTAGAGATGAAATCATGCAAGAAAATTTGTTGTAAAACCATCAATCAACACCTTGCAACACCCCCAAGACATTCACATCAAAATCCCTCATCAAATCCAACATTAGATCCAAGATTTAGAGCTCAAAACATGCTAAAACAACCATACTTTCATGAACTAAAATCACTGTGCAGTAAATTTCTCAATATACAAGACCCACATATAAAATCAACTTTAAATCATGCAATATTAGTAAAAAGGAGGCTTAGGCACCAAGGGTGAAAGGACCCAATGGTTCAACACCACATACCTTAGCTTTTGAGAAGTTCTTGAAGAAGACTTTAATGGAGACCTTAAGCTTGAGTGAGATCCTTGAAGATATCCTTAAGATTAGTCATGAGTTTTGGGACTTGAATTTGGGAGTAAATATTTGGCTAAGTGTTTTGATGAGTATTGAGGAATGTTTAGGATGATATGAGGGTGAAATAAGGCTAAGTATATGTATTTTCAACTGTGGGAACCCTTAGGCCCAAGACTTAAAAGTCTTGGACTGAAGTCAAGAAAAACAGGTCCAAAATACGGACTACTCACTGGAATTTGAATTTCTGTACATATGAGTTCTACGGAAATGGGCATAAATCCTTCATCCAAACTTAGAATGAGGTGAAACCAAGTGCGTTAGAAAGATAATTTAAAGAGCTTTAATTTGGTAGGTCGTGGGCCACCCAGTTCTTTGTGTACTAAGATATATGCCCCTCCAAATTTGACCCTCCTAAGTCGCGTTTTTTGCGATTTTTGGATTTTGATACGGTTGCTCTAAAGTTCGGGTTAGAACCATTCCCCACTCAATTTGACCTCCTCAACAAGAATATGAAGTCTGATTTTCGAAATAACAAATGTATTTTTAGATATATGAAAATTATGATTTTGGGCACTTTCGAGGTACATTTTCGGGCACTTTTTTTGGGGTCGTTTCATATCCATAGGCAATCCCCAAAACATATGCAAACTTACCAACTTCTCTCTTCATCCTATAAGGACTCAAAACCATAACTCGTTTGTCAACCTTAACCACACCTGTCCTACTTGTCTCCATGAACTACCATCTCCCCCTTGGGAGACTACCTCCACTCTACCATCTTTCCACCCAAAACTTCAAACTCTAATAAGGCGGAATAAAGGCCTTGCTTAATCTAGACCTCTTAACCAAAGAAGATTTGGAACCACCAAGAATGCTACACCATCGTGCTCAACTTTCCTCAACCAAACTTCCGATCTAACCAATCGATGGACCCCACTAGTCTCCTCCTTGCCACCATCAACAACACATGTTAGGCTACCTAGAGCACTGACCGCAATATTAGCCTTACCAAGGAAAAAAATGCATACTCATTTCATAATCCTTAAAGATTTCTAACCACCTTTTTGTTATCCACAATGCACACCTATCATATTTAGCAACAATCTCTCATCCTCCAAGACTTGGAACACTACCTCCAAACGTTTCACAAGCTCTAAATAAGCCAATATTCCACTACTAGAGACCACCACAAAACACATCAAGTTAGGGTTTTAAGACCCTATTCAAGAAACCCACAAACACCACCGGCACATAAGCCAACCAAACAACTTTACCAATATTTCAAATGATCATTCCTAGTTCAAAAGGACACTTAGGGATATCACCTACCCCCTTCCACACTTGTGAGAGAAACCCAAACCTCAAATTAACCTTAGAGAAGTGACTAACTCATAGTAGTTGACCAAGTAGATCGACCATCCTTAACCATCATATTACAACCTTAGGGGTTCTACACTCGTCAAAAGCATACTATGCAAATAGTCAAACCACCTCAAGACCTCAAACATATCAAGCCAGGGCCAACCAAGATTACAAGACAAGACTCTATGCAAGAAGAACATGGGCTAACCCTTATAGACCCCCCTCTCAATCCATCGGTGCTAAGTCATCATCCCACAAGAATACTTATAATATACATATATATACTTTCAAAGAGGAAATAGTCATTTTTTCCAAATCATTTCAATGCACAATTGGGCTTAAAAGCCAAACACCATTCATAATAATTCATACTTAGGCTCAAATGTTAAAATCATAATTTCATAGTCATAATATTCATGCATAGGAATAGCCCATTCATACACAAAATGGTGCAAGCACCCCAAATGCTCAATGAGCGAAAAACCCAAGACATATGTGTGATCACAATATTGTCATAACCAAAATTTTGTCAAAATCATACCATAAAACAAAATTGGACTTAACCCATAACATAATTTCTCAAAATAATCCATGTACATGAATGTATATGCTATGATCAATGAGGGAATAACAGGGGTAATTAAGACACAATCTAAAATCAACATTTATAATATGAAATTGAAGTGAAAATATAATTAATTCCACATTAAATTCATAGTGTAATCTCTCATGCATAAATAATTCAAAAAGGGGACATGCATACTCATAATTTCATAAACGCAAAGTAAATCCTCATATAATGGTTTAAATCTCATTAAAATCATCAAATAAACACTACCCATGCATCAATAGAATTTTAGGAATCATAATATTCATAACCCCAAATTAAAGTAAGCAAAATCCATGTAGGTTTTCTTGAAAATAGTTTTGGGTCTCCTCGATTGGAAGGAATCAAGTATCAACCCTCATACACATGAATCCTACTAGCATTAAGGAATAACACAAGAAATATCAACTCCCGAACCTATCAAATCACCTCACTCAACACGTCGGTCACAACATTGGCCTTACTTAGGGTCAACTAATTCGTAGGAGAAACATTAGAAGAGAACTTATTCACAAACTCTGGTAATAGCCCATTAAGCCGCAAGAAGCTCCTAATGTCTGATGAAGTCAAGGTCTAGGCTAATCTCTAATCACTTTCGTCTTACTAGGGTCCACCTTAATACCATCATCGGGCACCACATAACCTAGGAAGGCAACTTTTTACAACCAAACTGTCACTTCTCCTATTTAGCATCCAACCTTTTCTTTAAACTTTGTAGTACTACCCTCAAATGACTCACATGCACTACCTCGTTAGGGAAAACAAACCATTATATTATCACCAAAACCATCATAAGCCTATTAGGGTAGGGACTAAGATCTTACTCATGAGACTTATAGGCATTACCGGTGTACTTGTCAGACCAAAGGACACTACCCCAAATCTGAGATGCCGGAAAGGACATTCAAGGCCTCAACTACCACTAACAACAATTCTAATAATGAAAAAACTTAGGTTCAACACCTACAATTCTCACAAGATGACAAATGCAACCCCTTAGAGACTAATTGCACCTTCTGACAAGAAATGGACCTACCTCCCTTACTACCATTCAACAACCTCCCACCCAAGAATGGGCTCATTAGGAATTCGGGATCTAATTCTACGAGTCCCACCATCCATGAATACACAACATGCATGCAACTATTCCATCCCTATAATGTCATCAAAATCCACCATACCAACTCCAACAAGCCACAAAGCAAGGCCTAATGCAATACAAACCCGGATCAACACCTATGAACCTTCTACCAACAATATATCAACAATAGGATAAAAATCGAAGACCCACACAATAACTTCGGCACACAAGAGGCCCCATTAGCAACGAAAAAGAATAGAGAAGAAGTAGTGGCATACCGGGCCTATCAATGCATGCACAACAAATCCAAGGAAACTTCAACTTACCAGTAATAGCATCGGGCATCTCATCCCCTCTTTGAGCCACTTGATCAATTTTACCACCTTGATCAAAAAGTCGACAACCCTTACACTTCCCTCGAACATATGGACATTCCACTAGCTTGTGACCCACTTCATTACATCTGTAACAAGCATTGGTCTTACTTACCACCCCCTCATCACCCCTTTTACCCGTTTTATGCTTATGAGGACACTCTTTCTTCATATGATCCATCTCCCCACAACCATAACAAGCATTAGTACCTTTCAAGCATGGGCCATGGTGGTCTCTACCACATTTTGGGCACCTAACATGAGGCGCCACACCACCACCACCTCTACATTTGAGACTTTGGAACTTACCCACATTACGAGTCCTCTTGGTCTCACTACCTCTTTTTTCACCACTAGAAGTCTCGGGAGCAACCACTTGTTGATTGAGGTGAGTTGCCAATTTTGCCACCGCTTTGGCCATTTCCCACAGAGCATATTCATTGTGGCACCGTCCTGAGTAGCTTGAGACATGTCCTGTAATGTAACGGTTATGGATTAGCAATAAGCCCTAGGGGATCTAACTCTATCGCACGATATAGATCAGGAAGAAGTGAAACATTTCCTAAAATGTCTCATAGCCTCCTATTCATAGCCATGGCGCGCATCAACCATGAACAAGACTCTAATTGACGCGGTGTGTTGGACTCCGAGGATCTATCAACCTAGTGCTCTGACACCAACTTTGTCACGATCCAAGCCTAGGGCCTAGACGTGACACGGCACAAAGGGAACTCGAAGGGACCCCAAGCAAGCCTTTTAGAACATCATTACACATCTTTGGTTGCGGAAGCAATAAAGCAAGCATCAAGAGATAAAATAATAGGGAAACCGGGGCTAAGGGAAATCACTTCCATATCATCATAGTCAGGAGACAAGAGTCAAGCGCATATCGTAGATACATAACATGTCTAACAAACACCTCTAATGCATAGATAAGAGTGGGGGCCAAGACAAAGTAATCGGGCTTACCCTCATAGTCAAAATAGACAATAAAGAAGAATGTCCCAATACATAATAGGAGAAATACAGACTAAGGTCCCCGAAGTGGAGGACTCACCAACTAGCTTGAATAGCACCGAACTAGCCAGGTGGAGGAGGATGATCAACTTAGGCACCGGTTCCTACATGGTGACATCATGTAGGCATAGAGTATGCGTTAGTACGTTTGAATGTACTGAGTATGTAAGATGCAATGCAACATGAAATAGGCATCATAATCGAAATACATAACAATAGGGCATGTATGGTCAATGCTAGAGTAAAACATGCTTAAATAACTCATGCTCATATAGGATATCATATGTGTAGAATAATCCAAATTAGATTTCCAAAGTACAAACCCCTTGGTAGGTTAGTGATGATACTGCCCCATCACTTAGGTGGTGAAGTACTAACCCTTCACTCGGTTGATGAGTACAAACCCTCAACTTGGTTGGTGATAATGTCGCCCCATCACCTAAGTGGTGAAGTACTAACTCTTCACTTGGTTGATGAGTACAAACCCCCAACTCGGTTAGTGATGATGCCGCCCCATCACTAGGTGGAGAAGTACTAACCCTTCCCTTGGTTGATGAGTTCAAACTCCCAACTCGGTTAGTGATGATGGCGCCCCATCACTAGGTGGAGAAGTACTAACCCTTCCCTCAGTTAATGGGTACAAACCCCTATCTCGATTATCCGGGTTCTTAGACCCCCCGGATCGGACATGGTCTAATGCAGCACTTTATATAGAATTCATCATGAATATAAGTTCATTTCATCATCATAACATCAATTATATCATATCTCATGCTTTGGACCTTCAACTCCTCAAGAAACCACATCCGGGTATTTTATCAAACACCTTTGGGGTGTGTAATGGGGGTAAAAGGCCATACAATTTAGAAATGAAATCATGCAAGAAAATCTGTTGTAAATCCATCAATCAACACCTTGCAACACCCCGAAGATATTCACACCAAAACTCCCCATCAAATTCAACATTAGATCCAAGATTTGGAGCTCAAAACATGCCAAAACAACCATATTTTCATGAACTAAAATCACTGTACAGTAAATTTCTCATCATATAAGATCCACATGTAAAATCAACTTTAAATCATGCAATATTAGTAAAAAGGAGGCTTAGGCACCATGGGTGAAAGGACCCAATGGTTCAACACCACATACCTTGACTTTGGAGAACCCTTGAAGAAGATTGGAGATGGAGACTTGAAGCTTGAATGAGACCCTTGATGAAATCCTTAAGATTGGTCTTGAGTTTTGGGACTTAAATTTAGGGTGAAATATGAGTCTAAGTGTTTGAGAGGATATTGGGGAATGTTAAGAAAGATATGAGGGTGAAATGAGACTAAGTATATGTATTTCAAGTGTGCGAACCCTTAGGCCCAAGACTTAGAAGTCTTGGACTGACAAAATTAAAACAGACACCAAAAACAATAGGGGCGCATCGCGGAGGTGACGCGAAAATAAATCATGCAATATTAGTAAAAAGGAGGCTTAGGCACCATAGGTGAAAGGACCCAATGGTTCAACACCACATACCTTGACTTTGGAGAACCCTTGAAGAAGATTGAAAATGGAGACTTGAAGCTTGAATGAGACCCTTGATGAAATCCTTAAGATTGGTCTTGAGTTTTGGGACTTAACTTTAGGGTGAAATATGAGTCTA
This sequence comes from Solanum medicagineum, assembly GCA_026153255.1. Classification (NCBI taxonomy): domain Eukaryota; kingdom Viridiplantae; phylum Streptophyta; class Magnoliopsida; order Solanales; family Solanaceae; genus Solanum; species Solanum medicagineum. The sequence goes on from JAPFFP010000080.1 coordinate 8,822,984, forward strand.
AGTGTTTGAGAGGATATTGAAGAATGTTAAGGAAGATATAAGGATGAAATAAGACTAAGTATATGTATTTCAAGTGTGGGAACCCTTAGGTCCAAGACTTATAAGTCTTGGACTGACAAAATTAAAACAGACACCGAAAACAATAGGGGCGCGTTGCGGAGGTGACGCGAAAACCCCACTAGAATTTGCATTTTCTGCACAAACGAGTTCTACAAAAATGCACATAAATCCTTCATCTGAACTCAGAATGAGGTGAAACCAAGTGCTTTATAAATCCAATTCAAAGGGTTTTAATTTGGTAGGTTGCAAGCCACCCAGTTCTTTGTGTGCTAAGGGATATTCCCCTTCAAAGTTGACCCTTCTAAATCGCATTTTTTGCGATTTTTGAATTTTGATACGGTTGCTCTAAAATTCGGGTTAGACCTGTTGCGCACTCAATTTGACCCCTGAATAAGAATATGAAGTCATATTTTTGAAATAATGAATGGATTTTTAGATATATGAAAATCACGATTCCGGGTACTTCCGAGGCATATTTTCGGGCACTTTTTGGGGTTGTTTCAATATCTCTCCCTTGGGAACATTCATCTCCGAATGTAAAAGAAACATACATGAGAAGAGTAATCGTAAATAGATCAGCCCCAATAAGAATACGACATTACATTTAAAATGCCATTTTCAAAATCTCAACATAAGTCTAAACTCATCATAAACTTGCCAACTTAAACATGAATGAATATGAATGACATAGGGGAATGAAACGCAAGACTTGAAATCACAAAAAGGTTTTGACATGCTATTATAAGTTTGAATAGAATGAACGAGATATGGATATTGCTCCTCCATGCCCGCTTCGGCTCCCCGAGAGGCACGTACAAATAGACGACTCTTCCCAAAGGGCCTTGAAGAACACTACATCATTATCAAACAACTTCTCTACTCAACACCCCTACCAGGACCTTCTCTTAAGCCAACTTGTCCTCCATATCACCCACAATTTCAAAGAGTGTCATAGCACTAGAGTCACCAACACATCCCCTCCACCTAGAAGCATGAAGAATCGGACGAACCATATCTACCTCCATTGACAATTCCCAACTTATGCAACCTTACCAACCTCTCTTTATACTCTATAAGGACTCATAACCTTCAACTCAATTGTTAATCTTATATACACCTATTCCACTTGTTGCCACGAACTACCATCTCCCCCTTGGGAGACAACGTCCACTCTATCATTTTCTCACCTAAAACTTCCAACTCTAATACGGCAGAGTCAAGGCCTTGCTTAATCTAGACCTCTTAACCCAAGAAGATTTGGAACCATCAAGAACACTATACTACCATTTTCAACTTCCCTCGACCTAACTTCCAATCTAACCAACCGATGGACCCCATTAATCTCCTCTTTGCCACCATCAACAACACATGCTAGGCTACCTAGAGCACCGTCCGCAACATTAGCCTTATCGGGGAAAACTAATCACACTCATTCATAATCCTTAAAGAATTCTAACCACCTTCTTGCTATCCACAATGCACACCTATCATTTTTAGCAACCAATACCCTCATTATCCAAGACTTGCAACACTACCCCCAAATAATTCACAAGCTCTAAACAAATCTAATAGAGTAAAGATATGCACATAACGTGTCTACCCATGCTCTGATGACAAATCTGAGATCGGATATGCGATCAACATGAAAATTTGAGCGGGAAAATGGTCTTGGTTGATTTTTAGAGTAATCAAATCAAAAAATAATTTTTCAGTCCAAAAATGAAAAACAATGTCAGTATGCAACAGAGGCGCATCGCGGACAGGTACTTATTTTTTTTAATTTTTTCCGATGGGATTGAAAAAACTCGTTCGAAAAATTGTTGAAAAACATACACTATGGCGCGATGCAGACCCGCTTTTTCGAACTGAATTTTTTTTTCTTTTTTCATGACGGGCATGCTAGACTTTTTCCAACCCCTCATAAATTTAAACCACGATTAATTAAGTCATTTTTAGTCGAAAAAGAGTTTTCTAAAACCATTCTAAAGCCTCTAAAAGCACAAACTAGATTAGAATTCTTCAAAGATGAAGAGAAGAAGCGAGGGTTCTTGAGGTCAAGGTTGAATCATTCTTCAATTCCAGGTATATAAGGCTGCCTAAAGTGTTTGATTATGTTCATCCATGTGCCCCTTCATCTACTTGAGTTAAGATCATGAGTAGTTGTTGCATGTTCAAGATCCTGTGATTTTTGAATTTTCATGAATACACTTGAGTCAATTATGAGTTACTTCATTTTAACCATAAAATATGAATGTTATTCGAATGCTTGTGTCACGCCCCAAGAGGGAACCCAGGAGGTGGCCGGTACCCAGAGACTATTGCTAATCCCTAAGCGAACCACTTGGCCACAGTGTCTCAAAATAATAATAAAATATAAGGTTAGTAGAAAGAAATAGCTCACAATCTTAATAATCAATATTCGACTCTAGTCTATGAAGCCTCTATCACTATCAGGTGGTGCCAATGATAGACCCATGACTACCTCAATGAATAAATAAGCTAATAAATGTCAGCTCAATCTAAAGTAAGATGAAAATAATAAAATGAATCCTCCGAAGTAGGGGAGGCTCACCAATCAGCTAAACGTCCTACATCCTCAACGATGCGCCTGTTGATGATCTCTATCCCTTGTACCTGCATCATAAAACGATGCAGCGCTTAGTGGCGTCAGTACGTGGAATGTACGGTATGTAAAATAGCTGAATGAAACAGAAATAGGTAGAATAATATAGAACAACAACCAACTCAGAATAGTAACAATCAACATGCCAAGTGTCTATCTAAAGCAAGAATAAAGAATAGACAAGTGAGCCATCAACCAATCAAAACTCATCAATCAAATCAGACTTATCTCAAAGGTACTCATCTGATCTTATCTCATCTCGACTAAGAGTACTCAATATGGGAACTTTCTGGGAGTTTCTCTTATCTGAAAACAATCACTTATGAGCCAGTGATTGTACAACAATCACGCTAATGTTGCCACAGCCGTTCCGTACTTGCCAGGTAGAGAACAAATCAAAACCATAACAGACAAGTCCAAATGAAGACAACAATCTATAAGTCCTCTATTATTTCAGAGACGTCTAATCAGAGGGGGCCTCAATATAATATGGTGTGATGGTCCTAATCCTCACATATGCTTGGCTACGTAGTTTGGCGAGTGCGAGTTGGATTAACTCTTACTCTTTTGGTGCTCGATACTCCTCCCATGACTCAATGCTCATAAAAGCAATCTATCCCAATCAAACTATCTCAATAAAATCATCTCAATCAGCCTTGTAGAGGCACTCATCATTCAATCAGTCTCATAGAGACTCTAATTATCTCATCAATCAATATCTCAATCAATAACTCAAGGCTTAGAACAATCATTAGGGAAATAATCGAATAGATAATTCATTAGAGTTCATGTTATGGATACTCACAGGACTCTCAAGTTCTATCAACTCATCATCATTCTCACATCACAATCACAATCGACAATCTCATATCAAGGCTCTAGACTCAATCCATAGGTTCATTCGTGCATGCTTTCAAAGTTATCATGTATGATTATACAATATCTCATGAAAATTATTTAATTCCAGAAAATAAGTTTATGATGATCATCAACATCGAAAATACATGTTATTAATATAATTTTCAAGAAAAGCTTCAAGAAACCATTCAAGAATCATATATGTAGACTCATTGGACTCTCATCTTTCTACGATCATCTATGGGGCACATGAGAGAAAAATCTCATGCTTTTAGTTTAGCCTTACATACCTGAGATGAAGCTATCAACAATTAACCTTCAAGAATTTCCTTGAATTCTTCAATCTACGCTTCCCTCAAGCCCTAGTCTTTCAAATACTGAGAAAAAACTTAGAATGGGGGTTTAGACCCTATTTATGCATCAAAATGACCTAATTTGATCGTGTTTTGAGTTTAGGAGGGGTTGAAAATTGGCCGGAATGCCCCTAAAATTAGCAGACTGGGCATCCGAACATGTACATGTTTTTCCAAAAAAATGTTCCAAATGAGTTTTCAAATTTTCATCGAAAAAATTTTTAAAAAAACAAGTGTTGGTCCTCGTCCCAGGCCCATCGCGCCTTGGGAGCGCATCAGCACTGGAATTCGTCTTGGATGAAATAATTACTTTTTGATTCAATGGCTCTAAAATTCGAACAAGACCATTTTCCTACTCAATTTTCCATGCTGATTGCATATCCAGTCTCAAATTCTCAAACGAAGCATGGGAAGATGCGTTACGCGCACATCTCCATTCTAGGGATATTTCGATAATTTTACCGGGTGTTACTTCATCTCCCCCTTGGGATCATTTTCCTGGAATGATGAGCAAAGGTGGATATCAAGGCACAAATAGACTAAAACTCATCTCAACATTCACATCTATCAATCAAACTCTTGACTCTTTTTCAATCATTAATCAACTCTATTCGGGCTCAAGAATAGACAATCGGCTCAAGAAAAGACAATCAATTTAGTTAAGGGTAAGAGAATTACCTTCAGTATTCTCATCATTTGGCATGAATTGGTGTGGATATTTTGCTTTCATCTCTTCTTCAGCTTCCCATGTGGCTTCCTCAATAAATTGATTCCTCCACAGGACTTTGACTGAGGCTATCTCTTTGGTTCTCAACTTGCGAATCTAATGACCAATGATATGGATCGATATTCTCCGTAGGTCAAGCTACCCTCCACTCCAATGCTCTTCACAAGGATCACCAAGTTAGGATCTCCCAAACATTGCTTCAACATCAACACGTGGAACACTGGATAGATTCCGTCTAACTCCGAAGGTAACTCTAATTCATAAGCTACCTTCCAAATCATCTTCACAATTTGATAGGGTCCAATATAGCGTGGAATCAATTTCCCCTTATTCCCTAATCTCATGACACCTCTCATAGGTGACACTTTCAAATACACCAAATCATTTACCTCGAACTCTAAATCTCTCCTCCTCATATCGGTATAGGATTTTTGGCGATTTTATGCAGTCTTCAACCTCTCTTTAATGACCTTTACCTTCTCCATTTATTGGTGGACAAAATCAGGCCCAATAAACTCTACTTATCTAACCTCAAACCACCCAATCGGTAAACTACACCTCCTCCCATATAAGGCTTCATAGGGAGCCCTGTGATGAGTTCTACAAAAATGGCATAAATCCTTCATCTGAACTCGGAATAAGGTGAAACCAAGTGTGCGTTAAAAAACTAATTGAAAGGGATTTAATTTGGTAGGTCATGGGCCACCTAGTTCTTTGTATTCTAAGAGATATGCCCCTTCAAATTTGACCCTCCTAAATCGCGTTTTTTGTGTTTTTTGAATTTTGATACGGTTGCTCTAAAATTCGGGTTAGACCCATTTCCCACTCAATTTGACCCCTTGAACAAGAATATGAAGTCGGATTTTTGAAATAACGAATGAATTTTAGATATATGGAAATCACGATTTCAGGTACTTCCGAGGCACATTTTTGGGGTCATTTCACAAAGTGTTGTCTATTATTGGTGTTAGACAGGAATAGAAGGTGGATTTGGTGGCCTAACAACTCAAGGGGGTGGCCCAAATATGGTATACTCAATGGAAGGAGGAGAAGGGGATCAACCATGTGATTCTTTGGGAGGAGTTTAAGGCGGCTTTCCTCAAACTATATTTCCCTCTTGAGCTTAGGGAGGACAAAATGTTGGAGTTGATAAATTTGAAGCAAGGATCCATGAGTGTAAGGGAGTATGTCTTCAAGTTCAACCAACTCTCTAAATATGCTCCACACTTGGTTGCCGACCCGAGGTCTAGGATGAATAAGTTTGTGATGGGTATAACCAATTTGGTGAATGAAAAATGTGGTGCCACCATGTTAATAAGTGACATGGACTTGTCCCTCCTTATGACTTATGCCAAACAATTGGAGGACGAGAAGCTGCAAAACAGAAAGGGTAATGAGGCCAAGAGGGCACGTTTTGATGGTAAGTCCCAAAGTCTTAAAGGTGGCAAGTTTCATCAAGGCTAAGGGTCTTCTTATGCTTCTAATAGAAGGTTTGTTGACACCAAATTTTTATCCTCCACGGTGTCAAATTAGTCATCGAGCTTTATTTATATTTTTAACAATTTTTGGACAATTATTTTATTCAAAAAAATTAATTAAATTAACTAGACGGGCGCGTGAGGAACACGCGACCGATACATTTTCCCCAAACCCCTTCTTCTTCCCCATTCTTCCCCATTCCCTTTCCCAAAAACCCTTTCCCTTCCCCGGCGTCGCCCCCTTTCCCCATTTTCCCCTTTCCCAGACCCCTTTTCCCCTTTCCAACCCTTCTTCTTCCCCCTTCCGCCCCATTTCCAAAAACCCCTTTCTCCATTTCCCCAAAACCCTTAACGTTCTTTTCCCCTTCCCCTTGCACGCGTGCCCCCTTTTTCGAAAAATTGATCCGTTGCCTAAATTAGGGGGGGGGGGGAGCTATTTGAAGCTCCTTTTCTTCGATTTTAAAGGCAGCCAGAGAAACCTCGAAAGAAACCTAGCAATAGGGACGGCGAACGAGTTCAAAAAAGAGGAATATAGGCGGCGATCGAAATCTGAGAAATCCCTATAGAAAGCTTAGCCGTAGCTCTCAACCTGAAAACCCTAGAAAACTTAGTCAATTCGTCATAGTCATTGTTGATTCTCAAAGTTTGACAAGATTCAAGAACCCTCGCATCGATTTCCCCAAAACTCATTTGATTTCGAAGACCTTGAAATTGAAAATTCTTGGTCGAAGAAGGTGTAGGTAGAACTCATAGTGGTGAGGGAATCATTGTTAAGCTCGTCGTCATCTCAGTATCGCTGCCCCGAAAAAGGTAACGCCTTCGTTTCGCTTATCTCATTTTCGTTTAAGCATTATACGCTGTGAAAATCTGGGAGCTATTGAGTTTTCATGTTTGTTTTGAGTCTGCTGACTGAGGAGTATTCTGTCATGACGAATTAATGTTGTGGTGTTGTCGTCGTTTGGTCATGAAGATGTTTTTGGGACTACGTTGTGATGTCGTTAGCTATTACCGAGTGAATGATGCTAGCTCTATTCTCTTTTTCTGATTTAGAGTCTAGAGTATGTGATGTTCTCGTTTTTCTATTGATGCTCTCTGTTCTGCTTCTGGTTCTCAGTCTTGTCAAGACTAATGTTTGCACAGGTTGAGGATGTTGTTGTTGCTTGTTCACTGAGAGTCAAAGCTAGTGTCGAAAGGTTGCAAAACTCGTTTCACATATCGGTTTCGTTGGCCTGTTTGGGTTCAGTCATATTTGCTCCTCTTTGCTCTAAACTAGTAACCTGTGAATACTTGGTTTTGATGTGGCTGTGTATCCTCAAGACATAGTTATTTTATCTTCTGCCCATTTGATCTTAGAACCAATTGTGTTTTGCTTTATGTTGCTATCATACATATGTTTAATATGCCTCAGGAAATCGATTATGTTAAGTATTCTCATGTTTAACCTCTCATCTCTCAAATTTATTTGCATCTGTTGTCATTTGAATCCTTATGTGCGACTGTGATTATCTCGTACTTACATATTTGAGGGTCTCTAACAGTGTATCCATCATTTAAATTTTAACTGAATCTTTACTTCATTCCTGATCAGTCAATGATGGTTATTGTACCTCGTATGATTTAGTTCCCTGTAAGTTAGCATATGAACATGTTTCCTGCTCATCCAGTCTTAAGGCTAATGCACTTGCTTTGTGTTGTTGTCTTGTTTTTACGCTCATCTTTTTCACTCTGTTTTCAGATTATTAGTTGCTTGTCGATTACTGTTTCAAAGTTAGACTTAAAATTATTTTTGTGAGCCATGATTTCCAACCTATGATACTATGCTGAAGACACTCTTGTTAATAGTGTATTCATCATTTAAATTTTAACTGAATCTTTACTTCATTCCTGATCAGTCAATGATGGTTATTGTACCTCGTATGATTTAGTTCCCTGTAGGTTAGCATATGAACATGTTTCCTGCTCATCCAGTCTTAAGGCTAATGTACTTGCTTTGTGTTGTTGTCTTGTTTTTACGCTCATCTTTTTCACTCTGTTTTCAGATTATTAGTTGCTTGTCGATTACTGTTTCAAAGTTAGACTTAAAATTATTTTTGTGAGCCATGATTTCCAACCTATGATACTATGCTGAAGACACTCTTGTTCTATTGTGAGTCTTTGTTTTAAATCTGTTTCCGGGATCCTGTTCCACAATGGAGGAAAAATCAAATGTCAAGCTCCCTCTGTTACTCTATGTTTTGAACTAGAAAGCATGATTTCTTTGTGCTCGTTCATTCCTTTCCTCATGCATTTTTGTGTTGTTGAGTTTACACCGTTATGTTAGTACCAAGCTATGCCAGTTTATGCCCCATTCCTACTCCAATATGGACTGAGATGCCCCAGTTTGACTGCTAGTTTCTTTTCAGCACATTAAAAGCGTGAGAAGTAGTTTAAGTCTACAGTTCATGTGTTGTTCATGGTAGGATGTCTTTGGTCTAGTTTTACTTGTTAATATTTGCGAATTTTACATGTAGCAACTTGTCCTTTTAAGTCTTGCTTCCATATCTTTGAGTTTTACAAGCATATGAACATAACCTGTTAATATGTTGCTAGAATCAATATGCTTTCGTTTAATCTTGTTTCAAGTGATACCTTTGTTCATCTACTAATACTTTTCTTTTTCCGTATTTTATGAATCCTCATTCGGGAGCCCGTTGGGACTCTTTCAATCCCCTCTGCATTTTCGTTGGGCCACGGAGGCCCAAATGTCTCCTCTTCGAGTCAGCCCAATTTTTCAGGAAAAAAAGCTGTTATACAGGTCTCGGGATAAAGGCCCCGAAGTTGCAATAAAGATTTAAATGGGATAAAGGCCCAGAATCGTCAACTCTCTTCTCTTATATTATTTCATTTATATATACTTATATTTGTCTGGATGCTAACATTTTATTTTTTTTATTGGTTTCAATCTAATTAAATTCCCCAGCCTGTCAAAGCCGCTTATGTTACTTTTATCCTATTGTGAAAAAGTGTTTGCATTAAAAATAAATAAATAAATTTAAATAAGAATAAAATAAAAAATAAAAAAAATGTAATTTTATCATGTTAGTTCAAATTCTTAAACTTAGTCAATTTTTTAAGTTTAGTCAATTGCTTTCAGTTTAGTCGAGTTTAGTCAGATCTTTTCAAGTCTAGTCAAGTTCTTTTAAGTTTAGTTAAAGTCTTTCAAAATTAATCGAATTTCAAAATCAAGTTAACCTTTTTCAAGTCAAGTCAAAGTTAGTCAAATTTCCTAATCGTCGGATAACCGCATTTAGCGGCCATTTCGAGTGCGTAAAACCTTCTCGAAGTGGAAATGTGAACCCGAACCTTATCTTTGGATTTTTAAAAAAATTTTCTGTTAGGTCTTTTAAAATATTTAATGGTTTCCTAATTATCCGTAAAATTAGGTGGCGACTCTGTTTCTTTTTGAATATCGAGAATTGGTTTTACTCAAATCAATTGAGTTTAAATCAATTTTTGATTTTTGAAATTTTCTTTTCTCAAATAAAAGCCATTTTTCGGCATAACAAGGTTCGCCAATGACTACCCAAGAGCCCAAGATGATGGTGGTGTGGTGCCTAATGGTATGTGCCCAAAATGTGGTAAGGGTCATGGTGGCCATGCTTGAAGGATACCAATGCTTATTTTGATTGTGGGGAAGTAGGCCACAAAATGATTAATTGTTAATTGTACCCTAAGGCACAATCGGTTCTATGCTCTTCAAAAGAGGCAAGGGGTAGATGAGGTGCCCGATGTCGTCACCGGTATGTGAAAAGTCTTTGATTTTGATGTGTATGCATTGATAGACCCGAGTACCACTCTTCCTTTTGTTGCCAAAAAGCTTCATGTTGAGCTTGGATGGTTGTGTGAGTCTTATGAGGTGTCTACTCCCATTGTTGCATCTATTGTTGCTAGAAAGGTCTATAGAAATTGTCCCGTTTGCATTTTGCATAAAATTTTGCCTTGTGATCTTGTTGAGTTGGATATGGTGGATTTTGATGTCATTCTTGGAATGGATTGGTTGCATGCATATTATGCCTCTAGTGATTGTAGAACTCGTAGGGTCAAATTTCAACTCCCAAATGAACCCGTCCTTGAGTGGGAGAGTCATGATGTGGTGGTCAAAGGTAGGTTAATCTCTTGCTTTAAAGTCCAAAAGTTGATTTCTAAGGGGTGTCACTATCATCTTGTGAGGGTTAGGGATGTTGAGTCCAAGGCCCTTCTTAAGAATCAGTTCCAGTGGTTAATGAGTTCCTTGGTGTCTTTCCAAATGATCTTCCCGGCGTCCCTCCCCAAAGGGAAATAGATTTTGGTATAGACCTCCTTCCCGATACTCAACCCACTTTTATTCCCCCTTACCATATGGCACCAACAGAGTTAAAGGAGTTGAAGGAGCAATTGAGGGATTTGTTGGAGAAGGGTTTTATTAGGTCTAGCCAATCACCTTGGGGTGCAACGATGTTGTTTGTGAAGAAGAATGGTTCTCTTAAAATGTGTATTGACTACCGGCAACTTAATAGAGTCACCATCAAGAATAAGTATCCTCTACCAAGGATTGATGATCTTTTTGACCAACTTCAAGGGGCTAATCACTTCTCTAAGACTGATCTTCGGTCCAGGTATCACCAAGTGAAAGTGAGGGAGTGTGACATTCCCAAGATGGCCTTTCGGACTAGGTATAGGCACTATGAATTCATGGTTATGTTTTTTGGGTTGACTATCTTCATGGATCTTATGAATAGGGTCTTTAAACTCTACCTTGATATGTTTATTGTGGTTTTCATTGATGATATTTTGATCTATTCCCATAGCGAGGAGAAGCATATGAGTCATTTGAGGGTGGTGTTACAAAAATTAAGGGAAGAGAAGCTGTATGCTAAGTATAAAAAATGTGAATTTTAGTTGAAAGAAGTTACCTTTCTAGTTCATGCGGTGTTGGGGGATGGTATTAAAGAGGATCCTAAGAAGATGGAAGCGATTAGAAATTGGTCTAGACCTTTGACCCCATCGGACATTAGAAGTTTCTTGGGTTTAGCGGGTTACTACCGGATATTAAAGAATGAATTCTCTTCTATTGCTTCTCCAATGACTAAGTTGACCCAAAAGAAGGCAAAATTTGTGTGGACCGATGAATGTGAAAGGAGTTTCCAAACCTTGAAGGATAAGATTATCTCCGCTCTTATCTTGTCTCTACCGGAAGGGTTGGAAGGGTTTGTTGTGTATTGTGATACTTCACGAATATGTTTGGGTTGTGTTTTGATGCAAAATGGTATAGTGATAGCTTATGCCTCTAGACAACTCAAGGTGCATGAAAAGAATTATTCCACCCATGATTTTGAATTGGCCGTTATGGTTTTTGCTTTGAAAATTTGGAGTCATTATTTGTATGAGGTGCATGTTGATGTGTTTTACTGATCATAAGAGTCTCCAATATGTGTTCACCCAAAAATTCCTTAACTTGAGACAACAAAGGTGGTTAGAACTTCTTAATGATTATGATATGAGTGTGCATTATCACCCCAGTAAGGCTAATGTTATGGCCGATGCTTTGAGTATGATGTCTATGGGTAGCCTTGCTCATGTTGATGATGGGGGCAAAGAGGTGGCTAGAAAGGCTCATTGGTTGGATAGATTGGGGGTTAGGTTGGAAGAGGTTGATATTAGTGGTATTGTGGTTGTTGATGGTTCAAAATCTTCCTTGGTTGATGACGTAAAAGCAAACCAAGACCTTGGCCCCTCCTTGTTAGAATTAAAGGCCTTGGTGGGAGATGGCAAGGTGGAGGTTTTCTCCCAAAGGGGAGATAGTGCCCTTAGGTACCAAGGTGAGTTGTGTGTGCCTAGTGTTGATGACTTGAGAAAGAAGATTCCTGATAAGGCTCATAATTCTTCCTATTCCATTCACCCCGGTTCCATGAAGATGTATAGAGATTTGAGGGAAGTGTATTGGTGGGGTGGTATGAAGAGGGATATTGCTAAGTTTGTGTTCGGTTGTCATAATTGCCAACAAGTCAAAGCCGAACATCAAAGGCCGGGTGGCCTAGCTCAAGACATAGATATTCCTACTTGTAGGTGGGAGGAAATTAACATGGATTTTGTGGTTGGGTAGTCTAAAACTAGAAAGCATTTTGATTCCCTTTGGGTTGTGGTTGATAGAACAACAAAGTCCGCTCATCTCCTACCGGTTAAATACTTATGGGGCTGAAGAGTATGCTAGATCGTACATTCATGAATTGGTTAGATTGCATGGGGTGCCCTTGTCTATCATATCGGATCATGGTGCTCAATTCACTTCTCACTTTTGGAGGTCCTTCCAAAGAGGTTTTGGTACTAAGGTAAAGCTTACTACAGCCTTTCACCCTCAAATGGATAGCTAAGCCGAAAGAACTATACAAACTATTGAGGATATGCTTAGAGCTTGTGTATTGGAGTTTAAGGGTAGTCAGGATGATTATCTTCCACTCATTGAGTTTAGTTACATTAATAGCTATGATTCTAGCATTGGTATGACTCCTTTTGAGGCTCTCTATTGTAGATGTTGTAGGTCCCCGATTAGATGATTTGAGGTAGGGGCAATGGCTTTGTTGGGTCCGGATCTGGTTATGGAGGCTATGGAGAAGGTAAGGTTGATTAGGGAAAGGTTGAAAACAACCCAATAATGCTAATATCTTCCTTTGTAACAGAGTGGCTGGACTTATTTGGTTCAAGAATACATATATGTCCTAGTAATCTTTCATAGTTTGTTAGATAACACTTCAAGGCCCAAGTCCTGATTAGTGAGCACATTTATGTGCCTGCATGGAAATGACAGCTAATCGGAAATCAGAATCCTTTCTTCAGTTTCACAAGGACCAATATCTTGAACTCCAAAACTAAGCTAAAGACAAGTATCACTATCTTATAGCCTCCTTTGCCAACAGATGTTGCTCTCAATTTGATGGTTTTAGCAGCTTCCCTTAAAGAATGTATAGGTAAACTCAAACCTGGAGTCATTCTTGCAATAATATTACAACATCTAATGCAGCTTTTCCCAAAAAGGACTAGTTTTAATTTTTCTATTCGACAAAGGCCTTTATTTTTCCTAGTGTGAGAATGTACAATGTCATAAAATTTTCATCTCAAACTTTAGTTGCCATTTTTGCACTTGCTTAGGGAGAGAAACCCATACTATCCCTAGAATTGTAGTAAGTCACCCCACAGTCAAAACAAAAATATACGACACGAATATTTCACAAAACAGATTGAATCGACAACGAAGATTATAATTTATCCACTTAGATCAATTCAGAATTAATGATAAAAGGTCATTTTTTCAAAGCACGAACACATCTTTTGAACTATTAGACATCAATGAAGAAGAACCCGTTAAGAGAAGACATGTCAACTACATAATGATGATTGGATTAATTTGATCTAGATTGTGCAGCATACTAATCCTCATATTAAATAGCACAGTGGCAATCTGTAAAAGAGGGGAGAAAAAAAAAGGCAATGGCTACAAGGGCATGTAAGGTCTTCAATTGTTTGGATACTTAATCAGAAATGAAACAATATATAGGGAAATAAAGCAACAACGATCATTTGTGGTGGATAGTTTTGTGAATAAGATGCTGAAGATCTAAGAGAAATAACTTGGCTATGGAATTAACTACGTGTTTACTTTGTCAACTAGAAAATTTGCAGACATTGCATACTATAGACTGTGGAAATCGAGGCTAAAGTGTTATCCTCAAACAACGAAATCAAGGCTGGAGTGTTGAAATGCAAAATATCCTTATCTGTAATCGATTACATAGAAGGACAGGATGGAAAAGTAAAACCACGAACATCCATTTAGCAGTACTGATCAGTGACAAAGAGAGGTCTCATTGAAGTACAGAGCAACAAACATATGGCACATGAAAGAGATGATGTGCACATGTACAGTCAGCAGATATTTCAAGTTTAGATCTCATCTCAGAAGCTGGGGACCAAAGAAATTATAAGTGACCACTCACTTAATAGTCAAGCCTATCCAATCCCTATTGTAATGTCTGGGATCTGGAAAGAAGTTCAAGAGAGGAAAACATGAGAAGCCGAGTTATAACCCAACTACAAGGGACACCAAAATGGTCCATCAGGTTCTTAATTTAAAAAGGGCCCAATTTTATATCAAGGAGGCCATGCCTACAACTTCATAAAGAACGTTTTTTAGAATCTAGACACAATGAAGATCAAGATCTAAACTGCCTTGTATAAAGGTTGTTTCTTTCACTCTGAGCTGAAGGGGTCTAGGAATCAAGATTCATGACAAAATGTCACTAGTGTATTAAAAATGGTAAAAGACCAATAGTTAGATATAGATTTCAAAGCAGTGAATGAAGCTTTGATAATGCTAACATAGAGTTGGAGTAGATGGGACTTGTACTAAGTTTCAAATCTCTTCAAATAAGCTTATATTACCATGGTATGGAGGTCAGGAACACATGCAAGAGGTGAATTTGACGCATCAAATATTAAGGTGCCAAACTCTGTTCGCAAAAATATATGGACAAGAATTGAGATTCTACAGGAGGGTTCCAATAAAAGAATTGAAGGGGTGGCTCAGATGTTCTTAGAAATGAATGAACATGGATGAAATTAAAACAATTAGTTGCTGGTCAGCAAATCCCCAGATAAGAATGAGATACAGAAGCTAGAATTTCAAAAATTAAGGGACCATGGGTGAAACAACGGAAGGAAAGAAAAACAACCAAAACTAATTAAAGTTTCTTGTCTGGTAAATGACAAATAGATGAAATCATGGAAACGGAGGATGCAAAAGTTGTTTAGTTAAGGTGTTGTAATTATAATGTGGAAATGTTAGGAGTTGCAAGGATAGGCAGTTTGGAATTATATTTCTCATCAGTAACCCAGTAACCAAAATGCAACTAAAAATCCATAACGAATAGCCGCACCATGCTCTGGGAAAGAGTCACTGTTAATATTAGGACAAAGAACCACATGAAAGGTTTGACAAGGGAGTTCTATATTTCAGGTTATAGAAGGGCTTTCTTGGGGAAACGAGTCGATCATCCTACTTGCAAAGAACTAACATCATATTAGCAAGAAAAAGGCTCGTTGACATACCCTAAGACAAACTCATGTAAAGATCCTTAATCTACTGAACTCAAGTTCCAGAACCCAACGCATGTGACCAAGAGACCACAGATTCAAGCTTTAGAAACAGCCTCTGGCAAAAATACAATAGATCCTTATGGTGGGGCTCCTCCCAGCCCGTGCGCATGGCGGGAGCTTTAGTGCGCACTAGGTTTGCACTTTGCTCATTGTTCCAGAACCTTAAAGAATTAATCTCATGCACCTCCTTTGACAGATCAAACTACTTGCAGTCTTCCATTGATTCATTTAGTTATCTTACTACTCATTTTCCCTAGTTATTTAATATTTTTCTTTCTGGTTTCTATTCTTGGTTTTGTTCATTTATTTTTTATTTTGAGGAGTTGTAATTTAACAAGTGGAAAGCACAAAAACATAGGAGTTAAATGAAGCACTAATATCACATCACACAACGCCAGAGTTCCTTTAAGCCTCTAGTGCTCCTTCCAGGCGCTTGCCAGGGACCATCATTCTGGATTCAGCCAACTCCATTTTCCTGCAGAATACACATAATAAACAAGTAAGTAGGGGATACTAAGGCCTCATTTGTTTTCACGAAGTTTAAGACAACTAAATCGGAATGCACATATGAATGAGTAAGATGTCGTCTCGAGATCTGAACACCAAATGATTAAGACTATTTGTCAATATCTGAATGTGCATAATTTAGTTTATTTGTAAACATATCAAAATTAGAGTTCAAATAAAAAGGTAATAAAATATTTTTAAAAAATATACATTTAGTAAAACAAAAATCACTATTTGATTTTTTTAAAATGCAACACTTATGTTCGCTGGTGGTGATGAATTAGACTTATTTAGACCAAATAATGTTTAAATCTTAATGTAAGCATCTATACTTAATGGCTTGAAGCTTAAAACATACAGATTCAAACCTCCATTAAGCGCAAACAAATGAGGCCTAATTGCAATGCAATAAAACCACTTTCCTTGAATGTCAAAACTATGTAAAATATAGTTGCTACAATTTATAATAGCATTTCCTGGACAAAAACAGGTGTCGAAGGTACTTCGACTAGTTAAATGCATGTATAAACCATAGAAAATCTCTTAATCTCTAGTCTAGGAAAAGCTCAAATATTGTTGGTTAGCTCTAGTTAAATTTGGATTTAATGACATCCAAGCTTCTAGAAACTATGTTCAGTAGAAAAATAAAGAAGAAAAGAAAGATTATTCTTTCTACTATATCAGTATTTTACTAGACAAAATCACACAAGAAGATTGTTTAACATAAAATACAATCACCTACCAAACCCAGAATCAAGATGAAAATAGAAAAGGAATAGGCGGTGTTTCTTTCATTTAAGTTAAGTTTCCACAATAATCTATTTTCTCACTTAGTGCTACCTCTCTTCCTTGCTAGACAATTTCTCCTAATGTATAATCAATTATCAAATAGGCATATAAACATGTCACAATTTATAAATTGATGCGCATCTGTGACTGTGATCATAGTGCGAAGAAATAATGATGTGGTTTTTGTTAGATAATTAGTATTTTGCTTCACTACACATCAAATTGCATAATATGTCCTTAAAATCCAACACCTGCATATGGGTTAGGTTTGTGTACACACCACTTTTTGTAGATCCCACTTGTTCCATTACACTGGGGATGTTGTTGTTGGAACATCTAAGATAATTTATTTATTTCTTTGAGAATAAAAATTCATCTCTAGAGCCAAAAGAGTCTTCTATGTTGGAAACGTAGTGGACCAAAAGTAGTATTTTATTATACAAGGAACAAAATATTACAACACAAATATTACAACTCACTTGTTTAGAAGATAAACT
>JAPFFP010000080.1:8840143-8857918 GCA_026153255.1 Solanum medicagineum
TATATTTAATGTGTGTGTGTGTGTGTGTCTATATATATATATATATATATATATATATATATTCGACCTTCGCATTGGGTTCGCGTCGCGGACCAGTGTTGATTCTTCCTTAAATTTTCTTGTGTCGGCTAAGGGCATTGGGGTCATAGCCCCATGTCCACTTATGCGTGAAAACACCCATACTTACCCATTTTCAACTCTATATCACTCTAAAACTTAATCAAATATCTCATTAAAATTTCAAGGGTTTCAAGCGTAACTTTGGAACTCAAGGATTCTCTTCAAGCGCATCTTAAGAAAACCCAAGTTTTAGGTATGTGGGTTTAATCCATTGGGTCCTTTCACCCATGGAGCCCAATCTTCCTTTTTATGACAATAGCATGTTTTCAAGTTGTATCATCTATGTGTATTTCTTATAATAGATTATGATTATAAATTATGTTGGGGTTTTATGAAATGTTGATTGATTATGCATATCTATCTATTTCAAGCTTACACCATGAATTGAGTTTGTCTATTGAGACTATACATGTTTTGGGTTATGAAACTATGATCTATTATGAGGTTTGATGATGGATTTGAAGGTACCCTACATGAGGGTTTTACTATATGTTGGTGGGTTGATTTACGTTGAGTTTTCTCTTACTATTTCACTCTTGAATTGCATGATTTTGAACAAACATTATAAACCCACCAAGTTTTTGATAAAATGCCTAGACGACGATTCTCAAGTTATTGATAATCTATTACATGATTTACAAGTAAAGTGGCTTTATGATGATTAAGGGCTTGTATGTATGTATTGAATTTATGAAAAGTATCTATGTGTTGCAAGTAGAGCACATCTTGTTGAGGGGGTGACATGTCTCAATCACCTTGTTGGGTAGGTGGGGGAGGAGGTAACATGCCCAATCACCTTGTTGAGGGGTGAAGTACCTCAATCAGCTTGTTTGACGGTGACATGCCCAATCACGTTGTTGAGAGATGACATACCCCAATCACCTTGATGAGGGGTGACATGCCCAATCACCTTGTTGAGGGGTGACGTACCTCAATCACTTTGTTGGGGGGTGACATATCCAATCAGCTTGTTAAGAGGTGACGTACCTCAATCACTTTGGGGGAGGGGGGTAACATGCCCAATCACCTCATTGAGGGGTGATGTACCTTAATCTCCTTGTTAGTGGGTGAGATGCCTAATCACCTTGTTGAGGGGTGGCACACCTCAATCACCTTATAAGGGGGTGACATGCCTTGGATTCCAAGTAGTAGTTCACTTAGTCTATGTCGGTTATGGTCTCTTCCCACATATGTGATATGTATTATGCAAGTTGTATGATTTACAAACATGTTTTACTTCAAGTGTGATCATGCATGTCATATTGATATTATACTTATCCATTGCTTATGATTATGCATTTTTACTATATTGGCTTATGTCTTGTTGCATTGCATCCTATATACTTGGTACGTATAAACGTACTAACAAATACTCTATGCCTACGTGATATTACCATATAAGGACCGAAGCACCTCTCAATCATCCTCCACGTGGCTAGTTTGGTTCTTCGGAAGGTAAGCTTTAGCGAGTCTTCGAGTCCAAGGACACTCTCTATGCTACTCGTGCAATTTGATATTTCTTTATGTTAAACACTTGATACTATGAGGGTGAGCTCGGAAGTGTCTTGGCCCCCAGTCCATTCCATGTTAGAGGTGCTGTTGGATAATTGATGTGCTTATGCTATGTGCTTGACCCTTTTATATGTCCTTAGTCCCACTTCCCTTATTTATATCTCTTATATTGTTTATTTTGCTTCTGCGACCAAGGATGTGTGAATGATATTCTAAGAGGCTTATTCATGGTTGAAAAGCGTGCCACAACTATGAATGAGAGACTATGAGGCGTTTTAGGAAATTTTTCACTTCTTCATGGTCTATATCGTGCTTTAGGTGTGAGTGTAAGGCTTTTACCCTAATGAATGCTCTTTGCTCTTCTATATCATGCTGATTCCAAGAGGGAGACTTAGGAGAGCTCGTACACCCGAGGAGCAATCGGCCCCTCCGAATTCACTAAGGGGTGCAA
Source organism: Solanum medicagineum (assembly GCA_026153255.1). NCBI lineage: Eukaryota > Viridiplantae > Streptophyta > Magnoliopsida > Solanales > Solanaceae > Solanum > Solanum medicagineum. Next base: position 8,842,227 of record JAPFFP010000080.1, read on the forward strand.
GTCCCGCATGCTCCCGCTCTGACTTCTAGGGTGAGAGATTTCACTAGCATGAACCCATCGAAGTTCCATAGATCTAAGACAGATGAGGATCCCCAAGAGCTCATCGATGAAGTGTACAAAGTGCTATCGATTATGGGGGTCAATTCGGTGGAGAAACAGAGTTAGTGGACTACCAACTCAAAGGTGTGTCCCAAATTTGGTTCACACAATGAAATTTGGAGAGGCGAGATGATGATGCTATTCCTTGAGAGGAGTTCAAAGACGTATTCCTCAACTGGTTTTTTCCTATCAAGCTAACGGAGACTAAAATGATGGAGTTTATGAACCTTAAGCAAGGTTCCATGAGTGTGAGGGAGTATTCCCTCAGTTTCAATCAACTCTCCAAGTATGCTCCACAATTGGTTGTCGAGCCGAGGTCAAGGATGAACAAATTTGTGTCAGGAGTGTCCGACTTGGTTAATAAGGAGTGTCGTATCGTCATGTTGGTGGGTGATATGGATTTATCCCGTCTCATGATATACGCAGAGCAACTAGAGGGTGAAAAGCTTAGAAAAAGAAGAAGTGGTGAGTCAAACAGAGCTCATTTTGAAGGTAGATTCCAAGGTTCCAAGGGTGGCCAGTTTCCTCATGGACACAAGGTCCAAGGACAAGGCTCTTCCAATGCTCCTAATAGAAGATTCATTAATGATTTTCCAAGATTCTAAGGTGGTGGTGGTGGGGTACCTAAACCTATGTACCAAAGATGTGGTAGGAACCATAATGGCCCATGTTTGAAATACCCTAATGCTTGCTATGGTTGTGGCAAAGTGGGTCATAAGGTGATCGATTGTCCCTATGTTCAAAAGGGAAGAGGAGGCCAACAAGGGGGAGCTCCTAGGCAAAATAGATTCTATGCTCTTCAAGGGAGACAAGGGATGAATGAGGTGCCCAATGTCATCACCAGTATGTTAAAGGATTTTGATTTTGATGTGTATGTATTGATTGACCCGGGTGCTACCCTTTCTTTTATTACTTTTTTTGTTGCCAAAAGCTTCATGTTAGTCCCGAATTGTTGTGTGAATCTTATGAAGTGTCTACCCCCTTTGGTGAGTCCATTGTTGCTAAAAGAGTCTATAAAAATTATCCCGTGCTCATATTGCATAAAATCTTGCCTTGTGATTTTTTTGAGTTAGATATGATGAACTTTGATGTCATTCTTGGGATGGATTGATTGTATGCATTTTATGCTTCTATTGATTGTAGAATCCGCAGGGTTAAATTCCTATTCCCCAATGAGCCCGTCCTTGAGTGGAAAAGTGATGATGTGGTGGGGTAGATTCATTTCTTGTCTTCAAGCCCAAAAGTTAATTTCTAAGGGTTGTCTCTATCATCTTGTGAGAGTTAGGGATGTTGAGTCCAAAGTCCTTCCTATTGAGTCGGTTCGGGTGGTTAATGAGTTTCTTGATGTCTTTCCCGATGAGTTTTCCAGTGTTCCTCCCGAAAGGAAAATAGACTTTGGTATAAACCTCCTTCCCGATACTCAACCCATTTCTATTCCCCCCTTACCGTATGGCCTCGGCAGAGTTGAAGGAGCAATTGAGGGATTTGTTGGAGAAGGTTTCATAAGGCTTAGCAAGTCACCTTGGGGTGCACCGGTAGTATTTGTGCAGAAAAAGTATGGTTCTCTTAGAATGTGCATTAATTACCAATAACTTAATAGAGTCACCATTAAGAACAAGTACCCTCTACCAAGGATTGATGACCTCTTTGATCAACTTCAAATGGCTAGTCACTTTTCCAAGATTAATCTTCGGTCCGGGTATCACCAAGTGAAAGTTAGGGAGTTTGATATTCCCAAGACGGCTTTCCGAGCTAGGTATGGGCACTTTAAGTTAGTGGTTATGTCCTTTGGGTTGACTAATGCATTGACTATATTTATGGATTTCATGAAAAGGATTTTTAAACCCTACTTTGACTTGTTTGTGATGATTATCATTAATGATATCTTGATTTATTCCCATAGTGAGGAGGAACATGTGAATCGCTTGAGGGTGGTGTTGCAAATCTTGAGGGAGGAGAGGTTGTATGCTAAATATGAAGAATGAGAGTTTTGGTTGAAAGAGGTTGCTTTTCCAGGGTATGTGGTGTCGGATGATGGCATTAAGGTGGGTCCTAAGAGATTATTAGAAATTAGCCTACACCTTTGACTCCATCGAACATTAGAAGTTTCTTGGGTTTAGAGGGTTATTACCGGAGGTTTGTGAATGGCTTCGCTTCTATTGATTCTCCTATGACTAAGTTGACACAAAAGAAGGCAAAATTCGTGTGGACCGATGAATGTGAGAAGAGTTTCCAAACTTTGAAAGACAAGTTTGTCTCCGCTCCTATCTTGTCTATACCGTAAGGGTTGGAAGGATTTGTGGTGTATTGGGATGCCTCAAGGATTTGTTTGGGGTGTGTTTTGATGCAAAATGGTAAGGTGATAGCATGTGCCTCTAGACAACTTAAGGTGCATGAGAAGAATTATCCCACCCATGATCTTGAATTGGCGGCAATGGTATTTGGTTTGAAGATTTGGCATTACTATTTGTATGGGGTTCATGTTGATGTGTTTACCGACACAAGAGTCTCCAATATGTTTTCACCCGAAAAGATCTTAACTCGAGACAAAGAATGTGGTTAGAGCTCCTTAAAGATTATTATATGAGTGTGCATTATCACCCCGACAAAGCTAATGTTATGGCCAATGCTCTATGTAGGGTGTCTATGAGTAGTCTAGCTCATGTTGATAATGGTGGCAAAGGGGTGGCTAGAGAAGTTCACTGGTTGGCTATATTGGGGGTTAGGTTGGATGAAGTTGACAATGGTGGTGCAGTGGTTGTTGATGGTTCTAAATCTTCATTGATTGAGGAGGTAAAGGCAAAACAAGATCTTGACCCTGCCTTGCTAGAGTTGAAGGCCTTGGTGAAAGATGGTAGGGTGGATGTTTTATCCTAAGGAGGAGATGGTGCCCTTAGGTACCAAGGTAGATTCTGTGTGCCAAATGTGGATGAAGAAATTGATCTTGAAGGAGGCCCATAATTCATCCTATTCCATTCAACCCGATTCTATAAAGATGTATAGAGACTTGAGGGAGGTAACTGGTGGGGTGGTATGATGTGGGACATTGCCAAGTTCATATCCAGATGTCACAATTGCCAACAAGCAAGGCCGAACATCAAAGGTTGGGTGGCCTAGCCCAAGATATAGAGATCCCTACTTGGAAGTGGGAAGAGATCAACATGGATTTTGTGGTTCGTTTGCCTAAGACTAGGAAGCATTTTGACTCTGTTTGGTTGTGGATAGAATGATAATGTCGGCTCACTTCTTACCGGTCGAAACCACTCATGGTGCCGAAGATTATGCCAAGTTGTATACACATGAGTTGGTTAGATTGCATGGGGTGCCCTTGTCTATCATTTTGGATTGTGGTGTTCAATTCACTTCTCACTTTTGGAGATCCTTTCAAAGAGGCCTTCCTACCAAGGTTAAGCTTAGCCCGACTTTTCATCCTCAAATAGATGGTCAAGCCACAAGGACTATCCAAACTCAAAGAATATGCTTAGAGCTTGTGTTTTGGAGTTTAAGGGTAGTTGGGTTGAACATGTTCTGATCATTGAGTTTGCCTACAATAATAGCTACCACTCAAGCATTGGTATGACTCCCTTGAAGCTCTTTATGGTAGGCGTTGTAGATCCCCGGTTGGGTGGTTTGAAGTGGGTTAAATGGCTTTGCTAATTCCAAATTTTGGTCATGAAAGCCTTGGAGAAGGTGAAGTTGATAAGGGAGAGACCGAAAATAGCCCAAAGTAGACAAAAGTCCTACCCCGATGTGAGGGGAAGAGATCTTGAATTTATGGTTGGTGATTGGGTTTACTTTAAAGTCTCACCCACGAAGGTGTGGCCCAGTTTGGAAAGAGAGGGAAATTAAGCCCAAGGTTTGTGGGTCCTTACAAAGTTTTGAGGAGAGTGGGTAAGGTTTCTTATGAGTTGAAGTTGCCTATGGAGATGAAAATGGTTCATCCAGTCTTCTATGTGTCCATGTTGAGAAAGTGTGTGGGTGACCCAAGTTTTATAGTGCCCTTGGACGTTGTGGGTGTTGTAGAAGGTAATTTGACTTATGAGGAGGTCTTGGTGGAGATTTTGGATAGACAAGTGAATAGGTTGAGAAACAAAGATGTAGCTTCCATCAAGGTCCTTTGGAGGAATCGACAAGTTGGAAGTGCCACATGGAAGCCGAGGCGAACATGAGAAAGTGATATCCATATCTCTTCCACTCTACTCAAGTCAAAGGTACTAATTTAAGTCCCCTATATGATTTCAAGTCTTAAGTTTCATCCCTTATGTCATTATGCATGCATTTATATTCATGGTAACAAGTTTATGGTGATTTTTTACACTCATGTTGAGACTTTTTGAAATGATGTTTAAATGCATTTGTTGCATTCACGTTTGGCTGAAATCTTCATGATTACTTCTTTTATGCACGTTTCTTTGACATTTGGGGGATGAATGTTCCCAAGTGGGAGATATTGAAACGCCTCAAAATGTGCTTCGAAAATGCCCATAATCGTAATTTCTATATATCTCAAAATCCGTGCATGATATTGAAAGTTCGACCTCATATTCTTGATTAGGGGGAAAAATTGAGTGAGAAATGGGTGTAACCAAGATTTTAGAGGACCTGTAGTGAAAAATAAATTTCTCTAATTTACGATTCCAGAGAGCATCCGCGCCCTATCCGTGACGTGCCAGGGGTGCGGATTAGTGTTAATTTGTTCTTCGCGTTGGGTCTGTGTCGTGCACCAGACGTGGACCAATGTTGATTTTTTCTTAATTTTTCCTGTGTCAGCCAAGGGCATTGGGGTCTTAGCTCCATGCCCACTTATGTAGAAAAACACCCATATTTATCCATTTTTAAACTCTATATCACTCAAAATCCTCACAACAGCCTCTCCAAGACTTCATCAAATATCCTATTCAAATTTCAAGCGTTTTAAGCTTAACCCTGGAACTCAAGGATTATCTTCAAGCTTTAAGTTTTGTTCAAGCTCATCTCAATAAAATCCAAGTTTGAGGTATGTGGGTTTCATCCATTGGGTCCTTTCACCCATGGAGCCCAATATTCTTTTTATTGAAAATAGCATGTTTTCAAGTTGTATCATCTATGAGTATCTCTTATTATAGATAATGATTATAAATTAGTTTGGGGTTTTATGAAATGTTTATTGATTATGCATATCTATCTATTTCAAGCTTCTACCATGAATTGGTTTTGTCTATTGAAACTATACATGTTTTGAGCTACGAAACTATGATCTATTATGAGGTTTGATTATGGATTTCAAGGTACCCTACATGATGGTTTTACTATATGTTGGTGGGTTTATTTGCGTTGAGTTTTCTCTTATTATTTCACTCTTGAATTGCATGATTTTGAACAAGCATTATAAACCCACCAAGTGTTTGATAAAATTTCTTAACAAGTATTCTCAAGTTATTGATGACCTATTAAATGATTTACAAGTCAAATGACTTTATGATAATTAAGGGCTTTCATGCATGTATTGAATTCATGAAAAGTACATATCGTGTTGCAAGTAGACCACACCTTGTTGAGGGGGTGAGATGCCTCAATCACCTTTTTTTTTGGGGGGGGGGAGGGGAAAGTGACATGCCCAATACCTTGTTGAGGGGTGATGTACCTCAATCACCATGTTGGGGGGTGACTCGTCCAATCACCTTATTGAGGGGTAACGTACCTCAATCACCTTGTTGGAGGGTGATATGTCCAATCACCTTGTTGAGGGGTGACGTACATGAATCACCTTGTTGGGGGGTGACATGCCAAATCACCTTGTTAAGGGGTGACGTACCTCGATCATCTTGTTGGGGGTTGACATGACCAACCACCTTGTTGAGGGGTGACATACCTCAATCACCTTACAAGAGGGTGACATGCCTTGGATTTTCACTTGGTCTATGTTGGTTATGGTCTCTTCCCACACATGTGATATGTATTATCCAAGTTGTATGATTTACAAGCATGTTTACTTCAAGTATTGATCATGCATGCCATAATTGATATTATACTTATCCATTGTTATGATTATGCATTTTGACTATCTTGGCGTATGTCTTGTTGCATTACATCCTACATACTTAGTACATTCAAATATACTAACTCATACTCTATGCCTACATAATATTACCATGTAGGGACCGGAGCACTTCTCGATCATCCTCCACGTGGCTAGTTTGGTACTTCAGAAGATAAGCTTTGGTGAGTCCTCAAGTCCGAGGACATTATCTATGCTACTCTTGCTATTTGATATTCCTTTGTGTTGAACAATTATTACTATGAGGGTAAGCCAGGGAAGTGTCTTGGCCCCCACTCTTTGAGCTTGACTCTTTTATGCTTTTATAAATATCAAGACTTCCCTTAGTCCCGCTTCCCTTATTTATGTCTCTTGTATTGTTTATTTTGCCTATGTAACCAAGGATGTGTGAATGACATGCTAAGACGCTTGTTTGGGGTCCCTTCGGGTTCCCATTCGCCGTGACACTTCTAGGACCTAGGCTTGGGTCGTGACAATTTTTCTTCGGCTTTTCATCGCACATGAAACATCAAGCACATAAATAACATCATATTACAAGTATCACTTCTATAATAATGAATGCATGCAAGACGTCCATACAGTTCATTTATTCATAATTCAACAATCATTTCATTGTCTTTCAACGTTTGAGTCATCAATATCACATGCCATAATAATTACAATATAAGATAGCTCAACTCTTTCAATTACCCTTAGTCATCATAGCATAGGACAATTCATCATTTGAGTTCTAACTTCACAAGAAAATAGCTTCAAAGTTTTCAACAACATCTCGATATACTCATTTAGCTCAACATTTCACATAAGAGATTCTATAGATATTTCATGCAATACAATTCAAAGTTCAATAATTAAAATATCCTGCACACCTTCACACCATCAACAATGGCATCACAAATTCATTTCGCAATTATTATCTCGCAAGTCTAAGTCAACAACAATGGTTGTTATTTCATAATTCAAGTCATACATGTCATCAGTTTCAACTTATCACTACCCCAATCATATATATCCACTAGAAACACTCACTAACCTCCAAGCTTTAACCGAAAGAAAATACTAAGTTCATTTTCTCATATTCAAGTACTCAAATCTCACCATCAGATAGTCAAATCAATCAAAATAGGATAATCTACAAGTTCTCAAGTATACATAATTTCACAAGTATTTCACAAGTCAATGATTCATAACATTTACAATTACCCAATCCACAATCCCGTGATTGAAGCCTATAGTAGTGTAATTCTAACTTATTTCATGCGATAAGTCACCCAAACCCACACAAATAGGATGATACAGGTTTTAATAATACTTAACAAAATGTTAAAAGTCCACTTGCCTCAATCGAAGTCTCAATCAACTCAAATTCAAGCCTTTTCCCCTTCTACGATAATCCAAATAACCACAATCTCAAAGGCTAAACCACGAAGTAGCAGATGAATAAATCCAACAAATTTGTTCCAAACACCAGACCACTATCAAGAATGAGATATACACATTAAAAAAAGTCAATTGATACCCATATTGATAGGAATTTCATCCGAGGGTAAAATGGTCAAAAATTAAGTTATTTTTCAAAAATTTTGAATTTGAAAATTGAGCTCAAAATCAGGTTCTACACAATAAATAAAATTTGTGGGGTGAAAATCCCATAAAATTTGAGTAAAAATTTAGGGAGAACTGGCGGAACTTAATTCGAAGTTAAAACGAAACTTTTGGACCAAAAGATGCACTTTCAATAGAATTCGAATCATAAGTTTGACTTTGTTAACATTCGAAGTTTGAAAGCTCTAATGCAAAACTCAAAATTTCAAACTTTAAGCTTTCAAAAACTCTTTCTTCAGTAAACTCCAACTTTTCACAAGGTTTTCGAAAAATGACTTTTCAACTCATCCAAAAATGACTCAGAGCAACTTTTAGGAAGGGCAAATTGATAATTTCATCAAAAATATTAAAAATGACCTTCGAGGTCATTAAATCATTCACCACTAAAAACCATATTCGTCCTCGAACATAAAGTAAAACGAGGAGCCTCACTAGAAATAACCAAGTATGAAATACAATTTCTCAGTCACTAATTGTTTCCAAGTAACCTCATTACCGAGAGCTATACCACTAGAATGTACTATGAAGAATAAGACTTAGGAATCAATAAGAAATTCTGCCTTCCAAGAGTAATTACCAAGCTAAAAACTAGCAAATGAACAAAACTTGAACCGATACCATAGTGTGCTCATCAGGGCGAACTTCCACCCATGAGACCACAAGGCAACTCAGATCTATTTCTAGTGAAGGCCAAGAGTGAATCTGAACCAATCATAGCCAATTATAATATATAGATCATCACGAATATCATCCAAGTTCTGTTCTCTAAACATAATCCTCCCCGAACATAAGTGGCATAATTAATACTTAGATAATTCATATTCGTAAGAGAGAATCCAATCAATCTGACCCAAAAGAAGGTAATGACTAGGAAAGACAATGAGTGAATGATACTCCCAAGCTTATAAAACCTCAAATAACACTGCTTAGATGCTGGAAAAGTAGCTGAATCTGGTATAGTGCCTTTTCCATGAGCTGCTACTATTCAATTAGAAATCAACCCCAACCACATGTAACCCTTTAAGGGAAAAGTACCTCAACATCCACTCAAACACTCGTATCTTCATGACAAACTTAAAAAATTCTTGATCACCCTATGAATTCTATATACCATAAGTATATAACCTTTATTTACCACTAAGTACCTGTATAACCTATCAAGATAGTCTACGTTAACTTCCATTAATAAAGTAGTAACCATATCCAATATAAAATCATCAATGGCACATATAAAATCATAAGTCTTTTCTGTAGTGCTTCCACAGGTCACTTATTATGATTGAGCTATCCAACCTAACAAGAAATGTATAATTTCTCACATATCATTGTTTGTCATTCAACCTAACCCAAACAAAACTTTTTGAAAAGGAGATGATAATCTGTCATAGCCCGGTTGTAAGATAGCCCACCTCACATTTATCATACAAACTCACAAGCAAAAATCATTACATTTTACAACTCTGAACCATGGATCTAAGCATGATATGTAATCTCCTTCACTTTTCTTAACTTGTATCTGTAGCCAATGCTGCAAGGATGTTTGATTACTTAACCCATACTCATTACCCAATCCTAAATACATAAATGCTTTGATACCCAAGGATCATGTACTCGCTCCTAACCAATATTCTTTGATGCCCAAGGCTCATGTACTCGCTCCTAACATATTTAGTGTCTTTATTCTCAGAAAACTCTACAATATATTGTCTTTTACTTCACACCAATTACTCAAATGCAACTTCATTCAGTTCTTTCACCATTAAAAGTAACAAAATCCATAATCGAAGTCATGCTCAAACCTCTTTCAAAACGCTTAGTAACCAACATAATCAATCATCTCACTACCTAACTAATTCATACCTTGATAGAATTAACTATCACGAATGGAAACTTACAATGAAATCCTGGATCCCGATTCACACTATGTAATTAATTCCTTTCACAATCATGATTAATACATACCTTGAAGATCTCCAGAAATTGCATACCCTAGTTTATCATCAATTGCTTCCTTACAATAGAAACTTAGGTCGTACTCGTCACTAAATCGAAAGCCATAAAGAAACCTTTTCTGACACTTGAGCCAACTTCTGTAGACTTCTCTCTCATATCTTACCTAAGAGTCTCTTAACCCCACTGATACAAGTGTGACCATATTATCATATGCTAATCAAGGTAACCTAAGCCATGTCATACTACAAAACAGATCTGATAGTTGATGTGGTAACCAAATCCCAATTCATCAACCAATTATCCACATGCACTTTCCTTCTAGTATTCTCAATTACAATCGTATAAGTAAGCTTGTCAAAACCTCATTTGTCTATATGCTTATTATATCAATGTCAATGCGCTCCTCTTGAATTATAATGACGTCATCGATCATCGTATAGATCACTGAGGTAAAACACACATTTAAGTATATTAATACCCATCCCAAGATTCACCATTATGACTTTCCTCATGTCTGATTCCAAATTCAAGCTTCCATAGTAACAACCAATTGGTTCTCCCCAAATGTGAGGGCAATGTCAACCTCCACTGCCTGAGTAAGTGAAACCACTGATATCCTCTTAGCAACTAGTGTTCACGCTCAAAGGCCAACAACTCTATCCTCATATATTACTAGTAACTCATAAGAAACCTACCAAATTCACCATTTATATGAATCATACTCTCTAAAAGGTCCGTTCTCAAATAGTCCACACTTTTGTCTCATTGAATAGGTGTTACACATCATTGAATAGGTGTCACATATAATCAAATTTGTTTTATCACTCACCAAGCAATTTACCTTCTTCAAAAGATTAGATGGGTAACAGAAGCAACGTAGCCCATAGCCCTAGCCAAATAGACTTAGACAATGCCATAACAGTTGTATCATAGTCAATCGGGCTATATACCCCTCCAAGAAGACGTAGCAGAAGTTCTAATTTCAATGAACACAATGTCATCCTCTGCCCATACTAAGCAACCATAAACTGACAAACGTAACAACTGTAATGTCATGACCCAAAATTGAATCACGACTAAAGAAGAAAAAAATAAAGCGAAAAATATCTCAACATAACATAGCAAATCCCAAAATCTGAAGTCATGGGTCTAAGAACATCTAAAGTAATATGATAGAGTAAATACAACTGTCTTAAATAAAACACAAGGTTGTCTCATAATATCCTATACAAGGCCAAAAGAAAGATAATAAAAGAAGTCTCAAAGATCCACGGTGACTTGAAGTCTGAGCCTCACCACTGAGATCTGGATGACCGAAGAAAACTCTAATAGAATAAATCAACTATCCTATATAGGTCCCTATGCTTGATCTACAGGGAGGAAATGAGAAATGGGTGAGTATACTGAAATATACCTAGTAGGTTCAACCGATTAGATAAGAGAAATTAAATATAGTGGGAAATTATGAAGAACACTATCACCTGCAAGGAACGGGTTAGTGAACGATATAAACCCTATATGCTTGTATAATAAGATATCAATGATAGTCAAATATGCAATGCGTATGTAACGTATGAAAATAATGCATGAGGAGGAGTACGAAAGACTCATGTGTTGATGTATACATCTACCATGCTAAAGCTACAAAGTAGAACCCATAGAGGTCTCATTAGACCATATACAAGTTCCCTCAAGTGTCACAATGGTTGCTGGCATCGATGACACCTCGGTGGACTGTGGCACCAATTGAGAGGTTCTAGTACCACGATGGACTATGGTGCCAATGATACCCTAGTAGACGCTGGCGCCGATAGAGAGACATAAAAAGGAATACATATTAATGAAATAGTATATAGATGTACAACAATAATAACATTCCTCAATGGACTCTGGCGCTGCTAAATAGTATTGATATCGCTCCACTTGACTGCTCAAAGGAAGCAGGAGTGGTCATAATCAACATAATAACCCAATTTAGAGGTTGGGATCGAATCCCATAGGAATGTAGTTCACAAATTGAAGTGGTTCATTGGACTAAGCAATTGTAATATCTGGGAGGTTTGCAATAATTAATATCAAGATTTAGCTACATAATATCTAAATAACAAATTGATCAACAAATTAGGAAAGATGTTGGGGATGTGCAAATATGGTAATCGATCTACCAACTGTGTCTAAATATTTGACTAGTTGACTTGATAATGAGTGAATAGGTTAGGTTTCTTGTGACTCATGTTCAAGTATGACACACGAGTGTTTCATATGATTCAATTATGAAATCATATGTGGAGCACCGAGACACGCTTGGCCTAAGAAGTCTCAGCAAAACCCCAAATACCTTGGCCATTGAATCCATAGTTATGGACTCCAACTCAACCTTGGAAGGTTTTCAACCATTACATCCAGTCCACATGAAGAATTTTGATTAAAGCAATAATCATAGATCTAAATTAAACTCCCAGTTTGCAACCTTGAAATTATAGATTAGACATAGGAATGGATGTAAATTCGCTCAAATCAACACAAATAAGTCGAAATACAAAAGACCCAATAAGTAAATCAAGAACACACATCAATAGCACACCCCTAACATGGGGTTTTAGCCACACATGCTAGAAATTAGTTGATTATCATCAGCCAATCCCTTGAAGTTTTGCTTCCCCAATGCTTGAAAACCCTATTATCCATTGTACTCTAAATAATGAATGTTCTATATACTACTCTTTCTGTAAAACTAAGAAGAATGATATGATATGTATATTTCCTTTCTAATTTTCTTAAATAGTCTGCAAAAGTGTGAGAATTTGTGCTACAAATTGCCATTGGGTGGTCAGGGCCAACTATCACCGAGCACTCCAGCGATGCACCGAATGTGCACTTAACTGCTTTCTTCTGCACCCTCTTAATGCTTGTTCCTCTGCAACATTGAATGATGGTTTATACTTCGCTAATAAAGTTTGGCAATTCACTGATGTTCCTATTTCATCGCCTTCTTGTCATGGTTTTTAAGGCTTTGAGTACTGTAACTTTAGGCAGTCTCTTGATCCATTTGGTAGTGCACCAAATAAGTTTGTCGACATTGGTTCTGACTACTTTCCTAACTTGGGCTTTAACCTTGGTTGTTGCAATGCTAGGCAATCTCTCTGAATGTTTGGCGGATTGCTGAATATGTAGGCAATACCACCTTACTCAGCCTTTTTAACATTTTTACTCCTTTTCCAAGATTTGTCAAGTATGTCCATTTGTACAATTTTAACTCTATTTCCTGACATAACACATGCATATTCATTAGTGATTGGAAATAATAATACACTAAGGACAATATTTCTTTATAAACTAGCCAAATTTGAGTTTGAAATATGGACTCATCAAGTATATAAATGTATAACAACAGAAAAATGCTTTGGCAGACTCTGACAGTGGTAAAAAGTATACAAATGTATAACGATTATAACATGCCTCGACGGACTTTGGCGTCGGCAACTAGATCTCATGTAGTGTGACTATCTCAATATCTCAGTCCTCAATGGTTCAGATGCAATATGAGACATACAAATTTCAAAGCCACAATATGAGTAATTTATATGCAATACGACATGAAGATGTAATGTGAAATGGTCATAACACCACGTGGCTATGACAAGTGCATCAACAAGTACCACAAGGTCAACCACTAGCCTCTTATCATCTCCATCTCATCAATAATCAAAACATCAATGAAACTGGACTCTTCAAGTCCCACATTATGCTCATAATCTAACCATGGGGCCACAATTACTATCAACCTACCACATATTTACCCTAAAAGGTGTCACAAGTATCATTTTATTACATTAATATTCAACATACGTCAAAACCAAAGATTTCATCTCAATTTATCAATAGGATCGCCATTTACTCAATATTTTACACAATAGGTATCATATTTTCATCAAGAATCAATCGTATCAAGCCCTTGGCTCATACATCAACCTAAATCTTACAATTCCCATATAAACGTGTTCAATAGCTCAAATCTAGTCCCAAAAGGGTTAGCTGAACCTACCTCAGTGTTGAAACCGCACTCGGACAAGTTTTGAAGCAACTCAAGTCTTCAAATGATCCACGGGGTCTATAAATCACTATCATAATCAGATACTACACATCAAGAGGTGCATTTTGATACCCATATTGACATGAATTAGACTTAGGGGCAAAATGGTCAAATTTAGGACTAAAATTCGAGGTTATATTGACTTTAGTATCAAGTGTTAGATGAAACATGGAGTTCATAGGTGAAGATCCCACTAAAATTAAGCTAAAGTTGAAGGAGAAATCACACTTTAAAGTTTAGAAAATCATTGTCTAAAATCCCCAATTTTGGACATTCAAAATCATAAAATTAAAGATGAAATCAAGATAAAACTTATGAAAAATAATTAGTATTATGTTAGACACATTTACCCATTGAAAACCTTCAAAAATCTTCTTTCCAAAATCGCTCCAAAAGCTTGACAAGTTCAAAAATACAGTATAAATGGTGGTTCTTGATTTTTAAAACAAAATAGTGAAAATACACTCTACGAACACGGAGGTTTGGGAATCTCAGTGCTCCGCGAACGCAGAGGATTAACTCCATTGACCCCTACGAATGCGGTGGCCCTAGAGCGAGTGCGGATAAAGGAGGGTGACGCACCAACAACCCTTGCACCAGCTAAAATCATCAACAACCAAAACTCGAAATAAACATTCCGATCTCATCCGAAATCATAATTTCACAAATCAAATATGTAACCATACCACAAACAGTGACCCTGACTCAACAGAATAATCAGATTTTGATTCCAATGTCTCCATGACACATTTACCAATGCAAATCAAATAAACTAGTTTAAAACTCAATATACTTAAACTACCCTCAGCAACTCCAAAAATTATTATGAGACCATTTCTAGTGTTTGATTCACCATTCGGAACTACAGAACTATCGAACTTTTGATCCGAGCTTCCGAAATCCGAATAAGTCAAACTTTTGTTTTGAAAACAATTAAAATCACAACTTTAGGCCTAAAAACCTCATTTTATCTCTGAACTGAGTTCTGTAACATCTCACATACCAGATTTAGTGTTCTAGAGCTAATGTAATCGACGAATCTCCAATTTAACACCCAAAACTCAGAATGGTACAAAACTAACTTTTTCAATAACTTAAGCTTCCAAAAATACCAAAATTCATATTTTCAACTATTAAAATCAGGATTTCAATTCCAACAACACAGAGAGTTGAAAATAGGGCCAAAGTAACTTACGAAAGGGTAAAACTATAATTTTCACAGATAATGCCAAAAATGACCAATTAGGTCATTATATCATTCACCACTAAAAGTAATGTTCATCCACGAACATAAAGGAAAAAGGAGTGCGTGAAGCCTCAAAAAGGCTGGGATATCTGGCATGCATATCAGACTCCAACTCCTTAGTAGCCTCATTAATAGAATGATGTTGTCACTAAACCTTCAAAGAAGGTATATCTTTGGATCTCAATCTCTGGACTTGCTTCTCCTGTAAAGCTACAAGCTCCTCCACGTAAGACAAGTCTGCACCCAACTCAAAATCATAGGAAATCACATGGGACTCAACAGGAATGTATCGGTGGAGCATTGCAACATAAAAAATAGGATGTACTGATGATAATCTCGGTGGTAATGCCAACTTACAAGTAACCTTACCAACTCTCCTAAAAATCTCAAATGGGACAATGAATCCGGGACGGAGCTCGCCCCTCTTCCCAAATCTCATCACACTCTTCATAGATGAAATCTTTAGCCAAACACTGTCACCGACAGAGAACTCAAGAGGCCTCACTCTCCTATCAGCATAACTCCTCTGGCGACTCTGAGCTGTCAAGAGTCTACTCTGAAATAATCGGACTAGGTCCATGGCTGTAACACCCCACACCTTACAATACTAGTACAATGCAAATGAAACATGACATGGTTTGGAGAAATTGACGCTAAAT
>JAPFFP010000080.1:8858018-8868682 GCA_026153255.1 Solanum medicagineum
GTCTTCACTCAAAAGGATCTCAACTTGAGGCAAAGGAGATGGTTAGAACTTCTTAAAGACTATGATATGAGTGTGCAATATCATCCGGGTAAGGTAAATGTCATGGCGGATGCCTTGAGTAGGATGTCTATAGGTAGCTTAGCCCATGTTGATGGTGGTAGGGAGATGGCTAGGGAGGTGCATCATTTGGCTAGATTACGAGTTAGGTTGGAGAAGGTTGGTGATGATGGTGTGGTTGTTGTTGATGGGTCTAAGTCTTCATTAGTTGATGAGGTGATAGAAAAATAAGATCTTGACTCCTCCTTGCTTGAATTGAAGGCCTTCGTGAAAGAGGGAAAAGTAGAGGTTTTCTCCCAAGGGGAAGATGGGGCCCTTAGGTACCAAGGAATGTTGTGTGTGCCTTGTGTTGATGGTTTGAGGGAGAACATCCTTGATAAGGCCCACAATTCTTCTTATTCTATCCACACTGGTTCCACCAAATTGTATAGGGACTTGAGAGATGTGTATTGGTGGGGAGGCATGAAGATGGATATTTCCAAATTCGTTTTCCGGTTGCCATAGTTGTCAACAAGTCAAGCCGAACATCAAAGGTCGGGTGGCCTAACTCAAGACATAGAGATTCCTACTTGGAAGTGGAAAGTGATTAATATGGATCTTATGGTTGGGTTGCCCAAGACTAGGAAGAGTTTTGATTCCATATGGGTGGTGGTTGATAGGTTGATGACATCAGCCCACGTTTTACCGGTTAAGACCACCTATGGGATGAAGAGTATGCAAGGTTGTACATCCATGAGTTAGTAAGGTTTCATGGGGTTCCTTTGTACATCCTATCGGATCATGGTTCACAATTCACTTCACACTTTTGGAGGTCCTTTCAAAGGGGTCTGGGTACAAAAGTGCACCTTAGTATGACCTTCCACCCCCAAACGGATGGCCAAGCTGAAAGAACCATTCAAACACTTGAGGATATGCTAAGGGCTTGTGTGTTGGAGTTGAGGGGTGGTTGGGATGACCATCTTCCATTGATTGAGTTAGCCTACAATAATAGCTATCACTCTAGAATCGGTATGGCTCCTTTTGAGGCTCTTTATGAGAGATATTGTAGATCACCGGTTGGTTGCTTTGAGGTTGGAGATGTGACTTCATTGGGACCAGATCTGGTTGTGGAAGCTCTTGAGAAGGTTAGGATGATTAGGGAAAGGTTGAAGATGGCCCAAACTCGTCAAAAATCCTATGCCGATGGGAGAAGAAGAGACCTTGAATTCAAAGTGGGTGATTGGATTTACTTGAAAGTTTCTCCAATGAAAAGTGTGGTCCGCTTTGGTAAAAAGGGGAAATTGAGTCCAAGATATGTTGGTCCTTATGAGGTTATGAAGAGGGTTGGCAAAGTAGCTTATGAATTGAAGTTGCCTAGTGAAATGAATTTGGTTCATCCGGTGTTCCATGTCTCTATGTTGAGAAAATGTGTTTGTGATCCTAATGCTATTGTGCCTCTTGATGTTGTGGGTGTTGTTGAGGATAACTTGACCTATGAGGAGGTTCCGGTTCAGATTGTGGATAGGCAAGTGAAGAGATTAAGGAACAAGGAGGTGGAGTCCGTTAAGGTCTTTTGGAGGAACCAACAAATCGAAAGTGCTACGTGGGAGGCCGAAGCGGACACGCAAAAGCGGTATCCTTATCTTTTCCACTCCACTCAAGCCTAAGGTACCAATTCTAAGTCCCCTATGTGATTTAATTCTTATGTTTCAGCCCCTATTTCATTCATATGCATTCATGTTTAAGTTGACAAGTTATGATGATTTTACAAGTATGTTGAGATTTTGAAAATGGTTTTCTAAATGTGAGGTTGCATTCTTATTGGGGCTGACTTTTTTATGATCACTCTCATCTTGTACTTCTATTTTACATTCGGGGACGAATGTTCCCGAAAGAGAGATATTGTAACGACCCCAAAAAGTGTCTCAGAATGCCCAAAATTTTAAATTCTATATATCTCAAAATCCATTTTCTATTTCAAAAATCCAACTTTATATTCTTGTTCAGGGGGTCAAAATTAAGGGGAGAAGTTTCTAACCCCGATTTTAGAGCAACCGCATCAAAATTCAAAAATCCCATGGTGTAATTTCCAGTGAGGTTTTCACATCGCCTCCACGATGCGCCTCTGCCTATTTTGAGGATTGTTTTTTTTAGTTCGCTCCAAGACTTCTAAGTCTTGGGCCTAAGTATTCCCAAACATGTTTTTACCCATACTTAGCCTTATTTCATCCACATATCATCCTAAACATTTCCCAGTACTCACTCAAACACTTAGCCATATTTTCACTCCCAAAATTCAAGTCCCAAACCCCCATCCCAAGTTAAGGTTATCCTTTAAGGTTCTTCTTCAAGCTTCAAGTATCCATCTCCAATCTTCACCATGTTCATCCCTAAATTAAGGTATGTGGGTTTCTTTCCTGGGTTCCTTTCACCCATGATACCCAAGCCTCCTTTTACTCAAATTGCCTGATTTAAAGTTGATTTACAAATAGGTATTGCATATTATGAAATTCAATGCACACTATGTTAAAATTATGTAAAGTTGTGACTGTTTTGCTATGTTTTGAGTTATAAATCTTAGACCTATTGTAAGATTTGATGAGGAGTTTTGACGTATATTACTTGAGGGTGTTGCAAGGTGTTGATTGATGGTTTTACAATGGATTTTCTTATGATTTCATCTCTATATTTCATAGTTTTATACTAGCATTACATACCCTCTAAGTGTTTTATAAAATGTCCGGATGTGGGTTCTTGAAGAGTTGAAGGTCCAAAGCATGAGATATGGTATGAATGACTATATGATGATGAAATGAGCTTATGTATATGATATACTCTATATAAAGTGTTTCATTAGACCATACCCGATCTAGAAGGATAAGAGCTCGGGTAACCAAGGTGGGGGTTTGTACTCATCAACCATGTGAGGGGTTTGTACTTCACTACCATGGTGATAAGGTGTGATTATCATCAACCATGTGAGGGGTTTGTACAACAAAACCACCAAGGGGTTTGTACCTTGAAAATCTAGCTTGGTCTCTTTTACACATATGATATCCTATATAAGCATGATTTACTTAAGCATTGATCATATATGCCATATTGTTATATTATGTCTATTGCTTGATATTATGCATTTTGATTATGATGTTTATCTATTGTTGCATTGCATCCTACATACTTAGTACATTCAAACGTACTAATGTATACTCTTACCTACATGATATCACCATGTAGGAACCGGAGCCCAAGTTGATCATCCTCCTCCATGTGGCTAGTTCAGTGTTACTCAAGCTAGTTGATGAGTCCTCCACTTCGGGGACTTTAGTCTATGCTCTCTTGTTATGTATTGAGACAATCTTCTTTATATTCTATTTGACTCTGAGGGTGAGCCCGGTCGCTTTGTCTTGTCCCCCGCTCTTATCTTGTAGTGGAGGTGGTTGTTGGATATATTATATATCTATGATATGTGTTTGACTCTTGTCTCTTGACTATGATATTGTGCAAGCGTTTCCCTTAGCTCCTTTGTCCCTATTCTTGCTCATTAATGTTTTTATATGCTTTTGCGACGAATGATGATTAATGACAAGCTAAGAGGCTTATTTGGGTTTCCTTCGGGCTCCCCATTCGTCATGTCATGTGTAGGCCCTAGTCTTAGGTCGTGACATTTAGAAGTATTCTAGCTTTTCAAAAGAGGCAAGTGACAAAAAGGATCAAGCATGATTCAATCCTCTATTTTGATCATAAAATTTTTAAAAAATACTACTTTCCACACTACCAGGATTCTTGTTGAAACAGAGATGGGCTGACAGTTCCAGTTCTGCCACGTTTCTCCAGGCTTGGCATCACGGATGGTCAATTTGATGAGATCTTTCTCTTTCTCTTCTCCAATCATGGCCATAAACAAATTTCCTATTCCTTCCACGATGTCATCTTGAACTGCTGGACCTAGGATTGGAGCTTGTTCTAGTACAAATGCCATCTTGTTTGACCTCCCGTTGTAGACTCTTCCTGCTATAGGCTGATATCCAAGTCCGGTGGTACCTTTCTGATGCTTCAGCTGGATTGGTTTGACTATACCATTACGCTTGGGACCAAGTCTTGTCTTAGGATGATATGCATACTTCAACATCTCTGAGGCAACCATCTTTGCCGCGCTTGACAATTTTACATCATCCGACCCTACTTTCTCATCAACTTTTACAGCGTGCATAATTTCCAAAGTATGAAAAGTGGCTCCATCTAACTCGCCAGAGACCAGAACAGAATTAACTGAACAGATGGGGTGACTATGCTCCCCATGAACGGTAACTTTCCGTGTGACCCCACTCAAAATTTACATACTAATTAAAAGTTGATGGCACAGATCTCGCCATGTGGATCCATGGTCTTCCCAGCAATAGGTTGTAGTTAGACGACACATCCATCACATGAAATAGAATAGGGAATTTAGCTGGCCCCACCTGGAATGTGAGATATATTCCTCCAATAATGTTTCTTTGTGCCCCACCGCAAGCTCTAACTTTCACAGGACTCTCTCTTATCTCTCCCATGTTCACACCAAATCCCTTAGCATTGTGAAGGGCATATGTTGCATCCAGAACCACCATCAATCAGAACTTGAGTCACAATCTTGCCAAAATATTTGACAACGATGTGAAGCACTTTATTATGTCTAGCCCTTTCTTCCAGTATCTCATCATCATGGAAAGATATCTTGTTAGCTTCCATGACTCATCCGATGGTTGCAGCCAGAGCTTCACTTGTGGTCTCTTTTGGAATGCAAACTCCACTTAATACTTCCATCAAAGCATTCCTATGGGCTTCCGAACTCATGAGCAGCAAAAAATGGATATGTGGGATGGTGCCTTCTTTAACCGCTCTTTAACTCAATAGTCCCTAGGCTTTATCTTCTTCCAGAATTCAGCGGCTTTGGTATCAGTGATATTTCTCTTCGGTTTATGTTCCTTCCCAATAACTTCTCGATTAAGATCTTCAGAAGCATAACATCTTCCAGACCTGGTCATTCCTTGAGCCGCAGCAATATCAATTGTCTTACCCTTAGCTTTTGTTTGGTAATCCTATGGGATAGCTTTGGTATCATACTCAGACTTCTCGGTGATCAAAGTGGTTATCACAGCTCCTAGCAAGTAGGTTTGAATAGTCAAAAGTTCTCTTAATTGAACTGTGATAACAGGTTGTACTAGAGATGTAGTAGCAACTTATTCAACATTCCAACTAGGCAAGATGGTTCCTTCCGAGTCATATTTCCTTTCTAGGGTGACCATGTTGACTTCTCGATTCTCAAGATTCAGCGAAGGGTCGTTGTTCACATTTAGAGGTGCCGGAGTACATTTTATTATACCCCTTTTGATTAAAGACTCCATCAGATTCTTCAACCTATAACAGTCCTCTGTGTCGTGTCCTTGGATCCCTAAATGGTAAGCGCATCGCTTGTTCCCATCAATATTGCGAGGAATTGGATCAGGGAGTTTTCATTCAACAGGATGCAACACCCCCACTGCCATTAGTCTTTTAAATAACTAGGCATAAGGTTCAGCAATGGGCGTGTAGGTGAGAGCATTTCTGGCTTCAAGATTCAGACGTGGCCGTGGTGCATACGCTAGTCTGTTTTGGTGGATCAGTGTTTGTATAGGGACATATGGTCTTAGTGGATTTTGGTGTACTGGTGCTTAGGGTAGATTATAATGTGGGTGGGTACTAATACAAGGTATGGGATGTTTGGAGCCAGTGTACAGTTTGAGGATTGTTGGGGTATCGGTGACATGGACCTCCTAGGTGGTAGGTGACAGTCGAGATATCCTCCTTTTTCTTTGTGGCGCAACTGATCAATCCGGACCGTATGGCCTTACTTACAGCTTGCAATGCAGCCATGGATTGAATATTCCCAGATTTAATGCCTTCCTCTATAGGATCTCCCATTTTGACCAATTCGGCAAACTTCTGGCCCATCATCGATATCATCTTATCAAAGTATATGCCTTCTTGAGCTCGAATAAAGTACTTGGAGAGCTCACTTTCATCCAGTGGTAGTTGCACCCTAGCAACCTCAGTTCTCCAACGTCTTTCATATTCTTAGAAGTCCTCAGATGACTTCTTATGTATGTTGGCTAACGAGAACGTATGCGGAGTAATTTCGGTGTTGAATTTGAAGTGAGGTCATGAAATCCTCAGCCATTTCTTACCAATCACGCCATTTGTGAGGGTCCTGATGCTTATACCAAGTCAAGGCTTCTCCAGACAGACTTCGAAATCCTTAGCTTCTCATTTCTCCCCGCACCTACTAGCTTATCAGAATACGCCCTTAAATGCGCATAAGGGTCACCTTTCCCATCAAATAGTTCAAACTTCAGCGGCTTGTACCCTACTGGCATATCAATGTCGGGATGGATGAACAAGTCATCATAATCTAGACTCTCTGCTCCCCTAGTGACTTTCAAGCTTTTTAACACTTTCCTTAGACCATGAAGTTGGGCGTTTATTGACTCATCTTCTTTCAAGTGAGCATCTTTCACCATTTCTGCATATTGATCGATCTCATACGGGACTCTAACCACAACTGGGGTCGTGAAAGTAGGTGCTTCAACAGCATATACAGGTGGAACATGTGGCTCATAAGGAGCGGCAATGTGTTCCCTGAGTATCTGCTTCATCGTGGGATAGGGGGGCACCATGTGATCTTGAGTAGGATGGCCGAGAGCGGCCCTGACCGTTGATGACGTAGCTAGAATCGTTTGTCCATTAATTGGAGTATGCTGGGTTTGCTTTGGTAGTTTCAATGAGTCAGCAGAAGGCATGTTAGTTTTTGGAAAGTAAACTGGTGTTTTGAAGGTCGGGAGAGTAGTAGCCAAAATCTTGGCCAAGTCTTGTACTTGACGCAATTCCTTCCTTAGGGATTCTAATTCTTGTGCCATAAGAGCCATTCTCTCATCATTTGGAGCCGTATTTTGAGAACCTTTGGGATTTTCAATGGGAATTATTATATTCACAGTGGCATCAACTTCTTCTCCACTAGTCATCTTTCCTTTTGATCGAAGGTTGTATCGTAAGTCAGCCAGTTTGCAAGTCGACACAAATCAACTTTCTGGTGGGATTAATAATAACCAACAAAAGAAAGAAAAGGAAAGGAAAACTATGTTAGTTTGGGAGATACTATAAATAAAAGGAGAAAGATGTACAAAGCAAATATGTAACACATATATATGCCAAGTTGGCGACATTCAAGATACCTCCTAATATGGAGCCTTTTTTTGCTAGAGGTTAGCCTACATTGCAATTAATTTGATGATAAATGATCAAACTTAACACACTCCGAATTCGGAATAACATAACTTTGATTGATTGAACTGTTTTAAGCCATACAACAGAGTTGTCGGTTAGGGAACTAGATAATGAAAGCGAGGGAAAGGGAGGATGGCATACAAAGGTGGGTCATATGACCCTACAGTGGAATACAAAAAAGTACAAATGGATGAAACTATGGTAAGATGGCTCATCATCATCGTTGAAGTCCTAATCATAGTACGACCCTGGGTGATACTCTGGAGGGCTAGAACTCGCCTCTGATCCTTCTATGTTGTCAAACCTGATGAACCCGTACTCAGAGTGCTCATCTCTTGCTACTGGGATAGTTCCATCTTCCATATTCATGACTCCATCTTCTTTGGGCTCTTTTTGGGCTTTTCTTCTAGATCTTCCTCTAGGTCCTCCTCCGGATCTTCTTCTGGGTCCTCATCCAGATCTTCTTCAATCCTTTGTATCAAATGATCCATCGATCCTGGAATAATTTGATTATGCATAGATGTCATTAGTTCGATACGAGGAAGCACCTCCTCTCTGATCCAAATGGAACATTGATCATCCACGAAGCCCCTAACTTACTCTGCACTGGGTTGAACCATATGGCTCACAATGGTACGCCAAGCATAGTACTCTGGCATGCACCATTTTTTATCTCTCGTATTGATTGTAATCATGCAGTCCCATTCTAATTGCAAGTTCTGTATCCATGTGACAGATACTAAAACAAGATCATCCTCGTATAGTATTATGCATGACCACAATGGCATGTCCTAGACGACTCCGAATTGTTGCATGACCCAAAGAGGTGCATACGGTTGGACGCCCCTTAATCCTACCAGCTCAATGAAATACATATGTCAGGTTGTAACGAATTCCAACCCAGATACCAAATGAAACTTCCATTGAATGGAGTCCCAGCGAGATTTGTCAAAAATGTGCACCATTCTTCTTCTTCGCCTTGCATGTCCTAATACCGGAGACGATCTCTATGACTCTGAATCATGTTACGAGCGTCTACCGTACAGTCCATTTGTGGGGGTCAATGGTAGAAATGTTCGATTGCCCAAACCTGCAGCAATAAGTTGCAGCCCCCGAAGAAGTCATGCCCTCTCATCCATGCTGATAGTGGTCGAAATACTTCAGCGAGCACCATGTGCACCAAGGATTAGCCCTGCGGCGTAGCAAATAGATCCACAACTATGGGGTGGATGTTGATGTCGATGTAATAGAGTCTCATTGGGAAGACTATCACACCCAAAAAGGCTAACATGAAGATCTTTGGCCTCATACTTATCCATTGCTTGCGGGTGCATGCAAATTCCTCATGATACTAGTCGAAACTTTCAAGTTGGCCAAATCTCCTGAAGAGGTAATCCAGTTTAACCTTTCCACCCTCTACATGCCTCAGTGGCGAAAGATCTTCCACCCCAAAGTCTTAAAAATTCCCTCGCACTTATGGCTGACGGGCATATTCGTAACCTCCCTCTGATAGGTAGCTCAGTGAATGTGCTTAATTCCTCCAGTGTAGGAGTGATTTCAAAATCCAAAAATTTGAAGGTCACTGTGCTGGAGTCCCAGAATTCCATCAATAAGGTGAGGAGTATCTTATTTGCCCGAATCCTCATCAGCGATGGCAACCCTCCTAGATGTCTCCTGATCTCTGGTCCATGCGCTCTGTGGATGTTCCGCCACCATTTTTGCAGGATCTCCGGTGCGGCAGTGACCATCTTAGTATCTGGGAGGTTTCGATTGATGTTCATCTAGAGGAAAATAAAAGGGTACAATAAGTATGTCTATTCGATTTTAACAAAAATATATCGTCAGGTGTATAACATTTGACAAAAAGGGAGGCTTCCTAATTGCGAAGATGATGCCTTGGAACATCTCGCCTAAAGCGTATGCAATATGACCTATTTCTAGAGTAAGAGTTTTCCCTAAACATTTAAGAGTGGACTGAAGATTTGCGAGAAGGCACATTAAACTTGTCGCACCAACTCTAAAACTACAAAATCTAAAAGAAGGTTTGGGGGACAGTAAAACACTCCCCGCATGAACCAATGTGTGTAAGTGTATGTCCAAGGACTCCATAGAAAGTGAGAACAACAATGCAAAAAAGCAGTAACAAATAGTGTTTTCAATAAGGAACGCAAGGTTGGATTTGAATTGCGACCTTTCAATCAAGGCAATATATAAGATAAATAGTTAATTAACAACAATCATGAATATTATTCCTAAGCTTAGTTTATAAAGGTTAAAACCTAAATTACTCCCCATCGGAGTTGCCACTCTGTCGCGCCCCATTTTCAAACCGCTCGAAATAGTTCACAACATCATTCGGCTATGCTCTCTGATTTTTGGTAAAAAAAAGTTTCGAGTCGCACCTAATTTTAAGGAAATATTAGGAAACCATTTTAAGAAAATGTAAATGTAGACTCTGTTTTAGTTTGTGAAACCAGTAAAAATTCTAGGTAAGGGTTTCAGTTACTCGAAGGGAAGGTGTTAGGCATCCCTCAGAGCCTATCCGAAGATAGTCCTTAAACCTAGCTCAGGAAAACAACTCATGAAAATTATTCATTTATTTATTTTTGAAATTAGTTATAAGAAAATTTCATAAATTATAAAAAGAATAAAAATACAAAGTATGTCATATGTATGTCTATAACTTTCATAGGAAAACTTTAGTAATGACATATTCGCTACATAATAAAATTGACAATTAAGTAATAAACAAATAAACTATATAAGAAAGTTTAGAAAAATATAGATGTTTGTTTAAAATCATATGGAATAAATGAGCATATAAAACTTATTGTGAACAATATGTCGAAATGTTGGGTGTGAGAGCTTATTACAAAATAAATAAATAGATAAATAATGGATAAGGTATAAAATATAACAATATACGCAAATTGAGTAAAATTAAGAATGATATTTCAATAAATAAATTAATAAAATAATTTAAAGTAAGAGAATATAAAGAATGTTAAAAGTTATTGTCTTATATGCATTTGTTATGAAATATATTTACGAATGTTGTTCAAAAAATTTATACGGGTTCATTATTTTATTTATGGTGATAAAATAACAATAACTATATGTTGTAAAATGATAAGATGTAAAATTTATGTTTATAAGTAACTAACATTCGTAAAAGGATAATAATATGACTTGTGTAAAATAATATACCAAGTGTAGATAAAAATATATACCTTATGTATGACATATACATTTACATACCTTGTATATTTTAATATGTTAAAAAAAATTCTAAAATTTTTGAAATATAATATTGTCACGACACGGAT
>JAPFFP010000080.1:8868782-8879400 GCA_026153255.1 Solanum medicagineum
TCGATGTTGTGAATAGGACCTTAGGTTCTACGTTTTGTGCCATGGTAAATAAAATGTTGGCATTGTGGGATGAACATTTTCCACTAGTCGAATTTGCTTGCAATTGTATTATTCGAAGGACTATGGGTAATTCTCCATTTGAGATTGCATATGGTTTTAACCTCCCACTTCCCTTGGATTTAATTCCTCTTTCTCAAGATGTTGTTTTGAGCTTAGATGGAAACAAAAGGGCTGAAGCTATGAAAAAGCTCCATGTGAGAGTTCAACTTCACCTTTAAAGGAAGAATCAAGACATGGCAAAGAAGGTGAACAAGGATCGAAAAAGGGTAGTGCTTGAACTGGGTGTTTGAATATGGGTACATTTTCGCAAATCAAGTGCTTGAGAGACTCAATGACAATGCCTAAAAGGTTGACCTTCTCCGGAATATCAAGTCCAAAACACTTTCAATGTGTGTCACTTGTCCCCATTTGATACAAGCGAGATCGTGCCAAGACTATTCACTATGAGTCAAGTTCGGGAATGTCAAAGGATGCAAGGCCAATTCATGAAATTGGAGGTCTTTGAACTTGCGCTAAATTCAAAGGAAGGGTTCTATGTGAAACGACCCCAAAAAGTACCTGAAAAAGTGCCTCGAAAGTGCCCGAAATCATAATTTTCATGTATCTCAAAATTCGTCCATAATATCGAAAATCCGACTTCATATTCTTGATCAGGGGGTGAAATTGAGTAGGGAATGGGTCTGACTCCAGAGTGACCAAATCACAATTTCAATTTTCCAAGTTTGCAAATTCCAGTGAAGAATCGCTCCACAGGCGCGTCACGCCAGGGGCGCGCCACAGTGTTAAATTTTTTCAATTTTATTAGTTAGGTCCAAGACTTTTGGGTCTTGGTCCTAAGTCTTTCTATGCGTGAAAATACCTATACTTGGTCATATTTCACCTTCATATCACACAAGACATTCCCCAATACTCTCTCAAATACTTAGACAACTATTTCACCCAAAAGTTCAAGTCCCAAAACTCATTCGCATCTTAAGGATTTCACTCAAGCTTCAAGTCTCCATTTCCGATCTTCATCAAGAATCTCCAAAGTTAAGGTATGTGGGTTTCAACCATTGGGTCCTTTCACTCATGGTGCCCAAGCTTCTTTTTTACACAAATTTCATGTTTCTAAGATAATTTTACTTATGGATCTTTTATTATGAATTTGACTATGAACTATGTTGGGGTTTTGTAAAAGTATGACTGTTTTAGCATGTTTTGAGCTATTAATCTTTGATTTATCTTGAGATTTGATGAAGGGTTTTGATGTATATTATACGATAGTGTTACCAAGTATTGGTGGGATGATATACTTCAAGATTTCTTGCATGATTTCACTCTTTAATTGCATGATTTTACACTAGCATTACACACCCACCAAGTGTTTGATAAAATGTCCGGTTTAGGGTTCTTCAGCCATTGATGTTCTATTGCATGACCTATGACTTGTATGACTTTATGATGATGAAAGGATGGTATAAATGTGTTGATTTCATGAAATGTATCTATAGTATTGGAAGTTGATCAATTGCCTCAATCGGGAGGTAGTAGGTCCGAACTATCATGTTGGAGGGTATGTACCTCAATTGCCTTGCTCGGGAGGTAGTAGGCCCGTGCAACCATGTTGGGGGGTTTGTACCTCAATTTCCTCGCTCGGGAGGTAGCAGAACCATGTAACCATGTTGAGGGTTATGTACCCCAATTGCCTCGCTCGGGAGGTAGCAGGGCCGTGCAACCATGTTGGGGGGTTTGTACCTCAATTGCCTCATTCTGAAGGTAGTAGGCCCATGCAACCATGTTGAGGGGTTTGCACCTCAATCGCCTCGCCAAGGAGGTGATAGGCCTTGGTTACTATTGATGGTCTCTTCCTACACACGTATTATGTTCTATGTAAGCATGATTTACTCTAAGCATCAACCATGCATGCCATATTGCTATATGCTTATTCATTGCCTATGTTTACATATTTTGATTATGTTACTTATCTCTTGTTGTATTGCATCCTACATACTTAGTACATTCGAAAGTACTAATGCATACATATACCTACATGATATTACCATGTAAAGACCGGAGCTCCCATTGATTCTCGTTCACGTGGCTAGACGGATTGTTCAAGTTAGCTTTGGTGAGTCCTCATGTCCTAGGACAATGTCTATCTTCTTTCATGCTTATGCTTAGAATACATCTTGTATATTTCATAATACTTTTGGTCATTACTATGAGGGTGAGTCCGATTGCTTGTCTTGGCCCTCGCTAAGTTCTATGTCTAGAGGTGTTGCTGGACAAGCTATGATTATGCTTTAGTTTTGACTCATGTGTGTTATTTAAGTATTAAACTCTCTCCCTTAGTCCCAATTTCCCTTGTTTATGTTTTCTCTTGTTGTTTATCTTGCTCCCGCGACCTTGGATGTGTGTATGATATGCTACGAGGCATGTTTGAGGTCCCTTGGGGTTCCCCATTCTCCATGTCACATCTAGGTCCTAGTTTGGGTCATGACACTATGCCTTGAAGATAGATTGTGGAAGTGAAGGCGAAGCAGGAGGAGAAACTGTCAAAGTCGGCGATGGGGGCAAGTTTGATGATCCACCAAATGATTCAGGTATGACCTATGAAAATGTTAAATGATATAAATTGTTAGAAATTCAGGAGCTATCAAATTTGGCAATAGAGTGAAGGATCGACGATTCATCTAGTGAAAACGGCGATGGTCAATTTTATCGTTGTTTTGTCAATTTCGACCACTTTTTGGCCAATTTTGTAATAAATCATCTAAAACTATTAATAGCTAATAGTTGCTCATTTTTAGGTAGACTACTTTGAATATTAATATCGAAACTCTTGTATAAGTGTTGAAAACTTGGTACAAGCTTTAGCTGAACCTTGTTTAGAAATGTTAGTTACGAGGTAAATTCAACTCCCTCGAGGTCATTCGAAGTGGGAGGTGCTATTGTAGAATTAATGGAGTGAGGTCTTAAGGTTTAACATACCTTTTGGTTGCTCTTGATTTCCTCTTTGTGTGTCTATCTATCTATCTTTACTTTCTTGTCTTTAGATTCCGCATTTTATCTTATTTTCGTAGTGTCGTATTGCATCATTCCCCAGACCTTACGTATTGAAATCTCACTTAATTGTTGTTGTTATGTGGTGATTAATATTAATGAGAGAATATTTTTGTACAATATAACTATTTACTTTTTGAGTATTTTGTTTTTAAATAATCTAATTAATCTATTACTAAAAAAATTATTTTGGTACAGAGGGAAAAAAAACTATAAAGGTTCTTGATTTCTTTAAAAGCAAACAGTGCCTAAGCATATTAGGGAATAAACTCTAGGATTTAGCTCCCCTCTATTTAGTCAAATGTACTTCTAAATAAGAGACATTTGTTCTTTTCAATTTTTAAACGACAAGATTATATTATATTAATAAATATTATAATCATAGTTAAGCCAAGAAATTTTAGAAAATTTCTCTCCAAATTTGATAAAACAAGATATTCCCCATAAATTTTACTATCAATTAAAGCTTATTATTTTCATCTTATATTATTTATTTAATTATCAAATTGCACGATATTTAAGATAGAATCACCTTAATATTTTTTTGTGCCAATAAACTTTATTCTAGAAATATCATGTTGAGAAACACAAAAAAAGTGACAAAAATTATCAATGATTGAAAAAAATCATAAAATAAAATTAGAACATGACATAAAAATTTAAAAAATAAAAAGACAAGAGGTTATCAAGATTACAAATATGAAAGACCAAAATTTTAATGTTTAGGAGAAACTAAGCTACTATTAGAGGTACACATGGACTGAGCTGATTTGACTTTTTTAAATAGCAAATCAAATCATTTTTGTTGAATTTTCAAATATATAAACCAAACCAAATTAATAAAACTTAAATTTTTAAACCTCCATTTTTTTGGTTGTTCGGGTTTTTTCGGGCTTTTATTTTATTATTTCTCAGATTTTTTAACTTTTTCAAACATGTGTTTTTGAGGTGTTTTTTTAAAATATTTTTATAAAGTTTTTATAAAACATATAATTGACTTATGATTCAAATATTTCTTTAATCCTACTAAAACACAAAAATCTAGAATGTTCTTTAAGAAAGTTAGTGAAGTCACAAAAATATTCAATAAAATATGATAATGAGATCGCATAAAACAAATATTGCAAATATAAGTCATAATAAAGCTGATCATAATTTTAAAGTACTGAATCATACTAAAATAAGTCGTAATGAAAATTTAATATCATAACTTTAAAATACTAAATCATCCTAAAATAAGTACTTATTAATTACGTGAGTAAACATTAAAAAAATTAAAATTAGGTTATAACTCCCAAAAATACACATTTTAGCCACGGTTAGTTAGCCTGGGTTACCTACACCATGGCTAAATGAAGACCAAAAGTGTCTTTCTCTAAACATTAATAATTCACGCTAAAACATTGTGGCTAAATCACGTGGGTATTAAAAGTTCTCCTCCATCCCTTTTATTTCATTTCGCCCCATTTGTTTGCTTTATTTCACCCATAAGCAAAACCTAAATTTTTCCTTCTAATAGCTGCAAAAAGATACGGTCTTCTTCATCCCCAAAATTTTTCCTCCCAATAGCAGCAAATCGATTGGGTCTCCATCCCAAAAAATTATTATTTGAAGAATAGCAAAAGTCATTATCTTTTCTAATAGCAACAGACAACATCAAGTACACATTTTTTTTTAATTTTTTAAACTTTTATTTAATCTAATGAAAGAGAGGTCAGAGTGATGAAAAAGTATCAAACGGAGAATTTGTTGAAATTTTTCTCACTACATTGCATCTAGATATTGAGTATTTTGGCAAAATCAAGCTTTTTAATTTTGAAATTTCAAGAGATAAAAGTGAGCAGATGTTTAAGGGTCATTATTCTAAGTATGAATCAACTTCTGTTTAGCTTTGAAAACATGAAATTAGTATGCCATCAAGTTTCAATTTTGTTATCTTTTATTTACGATTTTCATTTTTAGTATAAAAATGTTCAATAAATTTGATTTTAGGGATAAAAAGATCTTTCACAATTAAAAAATAGGAGTAGAGCATTTTAGATTTTTAGCTATGTGAGGATAACAGTGAAAAAATAGGAGTAGTTAAGAAAAAGGAGCAGACTGTATTAGATATACCACCACTATTTGGTCCTGTACCACCATTCCCAACTCGTTTGTGGTCTTAAGCAGATTCAAGAGGTATGATATAGTATTTTAGGTTCAAGAAATATTCAAAGAACAATATCTATGTGAGGAAGATGAACTGGAGAAATAGGAGTAAAGTACTTTAGGTTTTTAGCTTGAATCCATTGTTGTTCAAAATTCGAGATCTTTTTTAGAGCTTTTGTTTGTGCAAATTGCTTTCATCTTTTATGCTTTCACAATTCTCAAAGATCTAGTCTCAATTTTTGAGCTTTTATATTCCTTTCTTAAGTCAATTTTATTTCTTCTATGAATTCAAGTTGTCTTATCGACTCAAGGTAGGAGCTCGATCTAGCCCCTACTCAGTTGCTAGCCATCATTGACTCTGGAGTTATCATAATTGCAAGAACTAATTTTTCACCTTCACATTTGAAAAGTAATTTTATAAATGTAGATGTTTATATGTCACATAAAGAGATTTGACCTTAGCTAATTAACTGTTTAACAAATAAGGGTATAATTGTGACTGAATTTATAGCTTCACTAAGAGTAGTTGGTAGTGACTGAGCCAAACTTTGCATCTTCCATCTAACATAACTAGACTATTTAGAGCTTACAGTTACTGATATATCTAATGAAGCGCACAAAATATAATTTGAAGCTTAATGTTGGTAGTTGTTGGCAGTTGGAGCATGTGCATTCTGATATTTAAGTAACATTGGTAAATAATTTTATAATCAAATCGATTGACTTCACTCAATTATTTTTTTCATTTACTTATAACATGTTCATGTTCTCATTTCTAGAAACTTGTATGATAGATTGTGAGATTCAAACTCATTTTTAGCTCTTTTCTCTGAAAAGTTTTTCATTTAAGTTTACAAAGAATTTAGTACTATTTGTTTGTTTGTTCATATCTTAAATAGCTTCATTTCAACATGATTGACAAGAGTTGGATTGGGAGTCCAATTAGATCAAAAGAATTCTCAAATGGTATGATTTAATTTTTGAAATTCGCTTTTTCAAATGCATCTATTAACGGAAAAATTTTATGTCCTTCTATTATATGTGAATTTTATGTACAATAGAGCGGAAGTGTTTATTCAAAGAGGATTTCAGGAAAAGTACACATATTGGCATATGCATGGTGAAAAGTCTGCTCAATCCATTGTAGGATCAACATCCCATGTACAAAATGAGTCGGCTAGACAATATCCTATGCGTGATATGTTGAATGATATTTTCGTTTCTTTGATAGTAATGAATTCCAAAATTGTGGTCCGTCAAATTTATCAAATAATGATAATCCTAGAAATACCAAAGGTAAGATCAAGAGAGAGAAAATTAAGAAGTTGTTGGAGACGGGAATCAAGAGGTTAATGATTGTTGTACAATATTTAATAAATTGTCATTCATTGTTCGTTTTTATCATATTAAGATCTTATATAGTGCAACGGATAAAACATTTTCAATGATTCTTGAACTTTTAAAGGATGTTTTTTCCCATGCAAAATTGTCATCATCATTTTATGAGTCAAAAAAGATGATCACAAAGTTAGGTTTGAGCTACAATAAGATTGATGCATATCCACATCATTCTATATTATATCGCGGACCACTAAAGGATGAGAATAGAGATGAATGCAAAATCTGCAATACTTCTAGGTATATATATCACATGAAAATGATGTTTCTACAAATATTATAATTGATGATCAACATAAAAAGAAATCAAAGCCAACAAAAGTGTTGCGGTATTTTCCACTTATACCTAGATTGAAAAGGATATATATGTGCTCTAAAACTACAAAATTTTTGAAATAACATGCTATAAAAACTAATCCAAATGGGTAATTAAGGCATCCTAGATATATGGCAAAGTTTGAAAATATTTTGACGCTATCTATCCAACTTTGCTTTAGAGACTCAAAATCTGCGACTTGCTTTAGCTACAGATGGGTTCAATCCATTTTGAAATTTAAGTTCCAATGTTAACATATGGCCTGTGATGTTATATATTTATAACTATCCTCTATGGTATTTTATGAAGCAAACTTCTCTTGTCATGTCGGTGATAATTTCTAGTCCTAAAATGCCTCGAATTAGCATTAACGTTTACTTGTAACCTTTAGTTGCTGAGTTAAAACAACTATGGAGTGACATAAATTCTTATGATTTCTCAACTAAGAAAATGTTTCAATTGTGTTCTGCATTGATGTGGACCATAAGTGATTTTTCAAGTCCTAACAACTTGTTTGGGTGGAACACACAAACATTACTTTCTTGTCCATCATGTAATTTTGATAGAGATTCTGTGAGGCTAAAATTTGGTAGAAAAATTACTTTATGGGACATCGTCGATTTTTACCTCATGATCATAAATATAGATACAACAAAAAGATTTTTAATGATCTTTAGGTGTATAGACCTGCACCTATTCCTCCATCAGGTTCAATCTTGTCAAGACAGATTGAGGAGAGTCGAAAAAGACCTCGTGATGATGGTACAAGTAAGGTTGGTCCAAAATAATAGAAGAAGAAAAGCATCTTCTGGTATTTACCTTAGTGGAAGAATCATCTTATTTGTCATTGTCTTGACTTGATGCATCAAAAAAAGAATGTTTGTGACAATATCTTGTTTACTATACTTAGTGATAAAAAGAGATCAAAAGACAATTTGAAAGCTCGTAACGATTTGCAAGGGATGGAATCAAAAAAAAGCTTCATCCATATCCTAATTCTTCTAAGTTTCCTCAAGCATGCTTTTACCATGAAGAAAGATATTTTTCTAAAAGTTTTAAATAATGTGGTGCTTCCAGATAATTATGCATCAAATGCTTCTAGATGTGTTGATTTTAAGAAATGAAAGATCTCCAGTTCAAAGAGTCACGATTCCCACATATTCATGGAGCATCTTTTGCCAATTGCTTGGAGAAGATCTCTTCCTAAAGATGTTACATCAGTGTTGATTGAGTTATGTAACTACTTTAGAGAAATATCAAGCAAGGTTTTGGATGTTAAACATGTTGAGACTCTTCAGCGATATATGGAAGCAATATTTCCTCTATGTTTTTTTACTATTACATTTCACCTGGTCATTCATATTGGAGAGGAAGCAATTTTTGTTGGTCCTGTATAAGGTCATTGGATGTATACTGTCGAAAATATATTATTTGCTTAATAAGTATATTTTGTTTATCTAACCTTGTAATTTATTTTAATATTTTGTTAGGAAAATAGGTCATTGTAAATTTTATGTTCGTAACAATTCTGCCGCAGAAGATTGTATAGCTGGAGATTGTCTTGTAGAGGAAAACCTTGTTAATTGTTCTACATATTATGAGGATGATGATATTGAAACAAGGTTTCATCGATAAAGGTGTAATAAAGATGAGAACGAAGAAGCTAGCAGTGAATTTGATTTCTTTGCAAAATTGTTTCCTACACCAGGCAAGCCTATTGGGGCTATTAAGACTATTCATATCTTCCTTGGAAATCATACAAGCTCATCGATATGTATTAACTAATTGAGAAATAGTTGATGCATTTCAAGAGTACGTTATATGATTTTTCATATTTTTTATTTTCTTATTCTAAAGTATTTTATATCTTAATATATAATTTATAATTACATTCAGAAAGTTTAGAATTGAGGTCACTAGAATGCACCGTGGCAAAAGAAACTCTTCAAAATTGATGGAAGAATATGTATACAAATATTTTCACCAATGATTTAAGGAATATGTAAGATATCAAATATTTTATTCCTTTTAAACTCAAAATCTTATAATTTATATTTAACTATCCTAATATATTTTTATAACAAAGGTTGCAAGTAAGAATGATTTGGAGATCACACCAAATATTGAATTGCTTGCCAATCGATCAAATAATATTGTGAGGAGATTTAAGGAGTATAACATTCATGGATTTAAGTTTCTTACTATGTGGAAAGAGCAAGGATTGCAAACACAAAATAGTGATTTTGTTATGTTTGCTATTATCAAAAGATTTTTCAACAGTAGAGAATCAATTGAACAATCAAGAAATGACATGTACTATGGTAAATTGGCTGATATCATAAAGTTAAATTACTATTGAAAGTTAAAGGTTGTGTTATTCAATTGTCTTTGGGTAGACACTACACCTAACAAGGGAATTAATATAGATCAATTTGGAATAACGAGTAAAGATTTCTTGTTTGATGCACACTGGTGCAGAAGAAATAGATGAATCATTTATACTTGCATTTGATGCTAGAATGGTGTACTATGTTGATGATCCAGTTGATAAAGATGTGGGGTTCATCCCCATTTTTTAAACAAACCCACATGCAAAAGTTTCTCTTTCAAATTTGACAAATCTTTGGCCGGTTTTAAATTGTCAAAAGTTGGCAACTTTTGACAATTTAAAAGAAAAGTGAGGCTGCCAACTTTGTTTAACTTTCAACAATTGTGGGTCAATCTTTCTTATAAAAGGAGCCATTCAGCTCCTTCATTTTGCATCCAGTAAAGAGAGAAAAAAAGAGAGCCATAGAAAAAAAATATTGTGTTATTTTTTTCTGTGAGAAAAAATAGAGTGTGCGCTTAGGAAATATTTTTCCTAAAAGAAATAGTATCTCCACTATTTTTGGAATTTTTCTCTGAGAGCCTACTATTTGGAATAGTAGAAGAAATTGTACACTTGTGCCTACTATTTGTAATAGTAGAAGAAATATAATAGAAGTGTTGATTTGTTGACGTAGCCCAAAAGTGTTGGGTGAACCACATTAAATATTTGGTGTCGTGATTTTTTCATTTTTTATATTATTGTGCCATATTTATTTTTGTGTTATTCCTTATTTTTTTCCCAACAAACTGGTATCAGAGTCGAGGTTCTGTCTGAGTATGCTCTGTAGTTGCAGCATAGTCTGAACTTCCACATCAGAAAAGAATTACTTCGGTAAAAAATTTTGCGGGAAAAATAATGGAAGTCAACACTAGTAGAATGGTCACTTTGAATGACACTAACTATGCCATTTGGAAGGGGAAAATGGAAGATCTACTTTATGTCAAGAATTTTTATCAACCAATCTTTGCCACTAAAAAGCCTAAAAATAAAACAGATAAAAAGTGGAATCTGTTGTATAGATAGGTCTGTGGATTTATTAGACAATGGGTTGATAATAATGTGTTAAACCATATTTCTGAGGAAACACATGTTGGTACCCTGTGTGAGCATCTTGAAAGTTTGTATGCTCGGAAGACTAGGAACAATTAAACGTTCTTGATAAAGCAGATGTTGAGTTTAAAATATATTGATGGTTCTCCTATGACAGACCACCTAAATAATTTTCAAGGAATCATGAACCAGTTGTCTACTATGGGCATTAAATTTGATGAAGAAATTCAAGG
>JAPFFP010000080.1:8879500-8893255 GCA_026153255.1 Solanum medicagineum
TATATCATATGAAGGATGACTCCGTCTTAGTTTAAAAAAAATTGGAGTGTTACAAAAATAGATTGGGTCTCCATCTCCAAAAAGAAAATGTTTGAAGAAAAGCAAAATCCATTTTTTCTATTAGCTGTCGAAAACATCAAGTACATTTTTTTAAAAAAAAATTCATTTAATCTAATGAAAGAGGTGAGTGATGAAAAAGTATCAAAGGGAGGATTTTGTGTTTTTGTTACTATATTACATCTGGGTATTGAGAAATCAAGCTTCTTTTATTTTGGAATTTCAAGAAATAAAAGTGAGAAGATGTCTAAGAGCCGTTATTCTTGTTTACATTCTTTACTGATTTTCACTTGTCATTGTGTTGCAATAATGTGTTGTATTTGTCTGGTGTTTGTACTGTGTATTCACTTCCAGCCTTGTTTAAGTGAATGAGCATCATGATATTAGTTCCTTGAGGTTCGCATGGTAGCTTATTTTGTCTCATAATAGTAGGAGCATCTGTCTGTGTTAGTAACATAATTGCAAGTCGAAAAATTGAAGGTCCTTAACAAATATTATACTGATTACTGTTTTTTCAACTTAAGTTTTAGAATTTAGGTCACGTTGTACCTAACTATCACACTTTGACGAGTTACACATCTTTTCAATTTTTCCATTACATACGTAAACTGTCACACCATCTGAAAAGTAATTTTAGATAAAAAGATCTTTGAAAGTTAGAAATAGGAGCAGTGTTTTGGATTTTTAGCTATGTGAGGATAATAGTGAAGAAATAGGAGCTTCATTTGAATCTTAATCCATGGCTTAAATTACTCATCACTAGGATGTATTCATGCACAGAATAAGACTAACAAATATGACTTTTTGTTTAGATCAAAAATTAGTGGTATTCACAAAACAAGCAACATCGGCATAAACGATAAAATGAGTTTACTATCTTACCAATTATATATACACTGCCTTGATCACAAAATATTTATAATTTTGGCTTGTATTATGGCAACACATGCTCAATGCAGTGTATTACATCATTTTGAAAATGAGTAATCAAATTCCAGTTCAACTACAGGATTAAGTTGATGAGATTATGAGCTTCACCTATAAGGAAAACTAAGCATCTTAGCTAAAAAGTAACTCAAAATGGCTAGATTTCTAGGCAAAGGAAAACATATCAGGGAACAGGATCTGTGATTCTATACAGAATTCCAAAACAGAGAAAACATTAAGGAAAACACATCGTTCACAACACGTTAACTTGTAATATGTTCATGTTCTCATTTCTAGAAATTTGTACGAGTTGAACTCATTTTTAGCTCTTTTTCCTAAAAAATTTTCATTTATGTTTACAAAGAATTTAGTACTATTTGTTTATTTCCTCATATCTTAAACAGCTTCATTTCAACATGATTGACAAGAGTTGGATTGGAAGTCCAATTAGATCAAAAGAATTCTCGGATGGTATAGTTTAATTTTTGGAATTTGCATTTTCAAATGCATTTATTAATAAAAAAAAATTTATGTCCTTGTATTATATGTGTGTTTTCTGTTATGCGCAACAGAGCTGAAGTGTTTAGCCATCTTCTTCAAAGGGGATTTCCAAAAAAGTACACATGTTGGCATATGCATGGTGAAAAGTCTTCTCAATCTAATGTAGGATCAACATCCCATGTACAAAATGAGTCGGCCAGACAATATCCTATGCATGATATATTGAATGATGTTTTTGGTATCTTTGATAATAATGTATTTCAATATTCTGGTCCATCAAATTTACCAAATAATGATAATTCTAGAAGTACTGAAGGTTAGAGTCAAGAAGAAAGAGAGAAAATTAAGAAGCTGTTGGAGGACGGGATCAAGACCTTCATGATGGTTGTACAAAATTTAGTAAATTATCATTCATGATTCATTTTTATCATATTAAGATCTTATGTGGTGCAACAGATAAAACATTTTCCATGACTCTTGACCTTTTAAAGGATGCTTTTCCCCATGCCAAATTGTCAGTATCATTTTCTGAATCCAAAAAAGATGATCAAAAAGCTAGGTTTGAGCTATGATAAGATTGATGCATGTCCAAATCATTGTATGTTATATTGGGGATCACCAGAGAATGAGAATAGAGATAAATGCAAGATCTACAATACTTCTAGGTATATATCACATGAAAACGATGTTGGTGCAAATGTTATAATTGATATCAACACAAAAAGAAACCAAAGCCAGCGAAAGTGTTGTAGTACTTTCCACTTATACCTAGATTGAAAGGCTATATATGTGCTCTAAAACTGCAGAACTCTTGAAATGGCATGCTACAAAAACTAATTCAAATAGGTTATTAAGGCATTCTAGAGATGGCAAAGCTTGAAAACATTTTGACTCTATCTATCCAAACTTTGTTTCAGAGACTCGTAATGAATTCAGTCCATTTAGAAATCTAAGTTCCAGTGTTAGCATTTGGCCTGTAACGTTAAATATTTATAACCGTCCTCCATGTTTTTTTATGAAGCAAACTTCTCTTGCCATGTTAATGATAATTCCTGGTCCTAAAATACCTGAAAATAGCAATGACGTTTACTTGCAACTTTTAGTTGCTGAGTTAAAACAACTATGGAGTGGCGTAAATGCTTATGATTCCTCAACTAAGAAAATGTTTTAGTTCCATGTTGCATTGATGTCGACCATAAGTGATTTTTCAGGTCTTGACAACTTGTCTGGGTGGAATATACATACATTGCTTGCTTGTCCATCATGTAATTTTGATACAGATTCTATGAGGCTAAAATTTGGTAGGAAAAATTACTTTATGGGACATCGTCAATTTTTGCTTCATGATCACAAATATAGATACAACAAAGAGGCTTTTAATGATTTTCAGGAGCATAGACCTACACCTATTCCTCTGTCGGGTTCAACCTTATTAAGACAAATTGAGGAGAGTCGAAAAAGGCCCCGTGATGATGGTACAAGTAAGGTTGGTCGAAAACAATGGATGAAGAAGATCATCTTCTAGTATTTGCCTTATTGGACGAATCATCTTATTCATCATTGTCTTGACTTGATGCATATAGAGAAGAATCTTTGTGACAACATTTTATATACTATACTTGGTTATAGATAAAAGACCAAACGACAATTTACAAACTCGTAAAGACTTGCAAGTGATGGGAATCAGAGAAAAGCTTCATCCATATCCTAATTCTTTCAAGTTTCCTCCAGTATGCTTTACCATGAAGAAAGATAAAAAAAGATATCTTTCTAAAAGTTTTAATTAATGTGGTGTTTCCAGATAATTATGCATCAAACATTTCTAGATATGTTGATGTTAAGAAACGAAAGATCTCCAATTTAAAGAGTCATGATTCTCATATCTTGATGGAGCATCTTTTGCCAATTGCTTGTAGAAGAGCTCTTCCTAAAGAAGCTACTTCAGCGTTGATTGACTTGTGTAATTACTTTAGAGAAGTATCAAGCAAGATTTTTGATGTTAAACAAGTTGAGAATCTTCAACCATGAATTTGGTTGAATCATGCTAATACGGAAGCAATATTTCCTCCATCTTTTTTCACTATTATGTTTAACCTGGTCATTCATATTGGAGAGAAAGTAATTTTTGCTGGTCCTGTACAAGGTCATTGGATGTACAATGTTGAAAGGTATATTATTTGCTTAGTAAGTCTATTTATTTTATCTTTTATCTAATCTTATAATTTGTTCTAATATTTTGTTAGGGAAATGGGTCATTTAAAATGTTATGTTTGTAACAATTCCGCCGCAGAAGGTTGTATAGCGGAAGGTTGTCTTGCAAAGGAAAACCGTGTTAATTATTCTAGATATTATGTGGATGATATTGAAACATGGTTTAATGACGAAGGCGTAATGATGATGAGAACAAAGAAGCTAACGGTGAATTTTCTATCTTGGCAAAATTGTTTCCTGCATCAGGCAAGCCTATGGGCTATTAAGACTCCATCCATATCTTCCTTGAAAATTATACAAGCTCACCGGTATGTATTAACTAATTGTGAAATAGTTGATGCATTTCGAGAGTAAGTTACATGATTTTCATATTTTTTATTTTCTTATTTTAAAGTATTTTTTATCCTACTATATAATTTATAATACATTCAGAAAGTTTAGAATTGAGGTTACTAGGATGCACTGTGGCAAAAGAAACTCTTCAAAATTGGTGGAAGAATATGTGCACAAACATTTTCACCAATGGTTCAAGGAATATGTAAGATTTCAAATATTTTATTCCTTTTAAACTCAAATCTTATAATTTATATATAACTGTCCTAATATATTTTTATAACAAAGATTGCAAGTCAGAATAATACGGAAATCACTCCAGAAATTGATTGCTTGCCAATGGACCAAATAATATTATGAGGAGATTCAAGGAGTATAACATTCATGGATTTAAGTTTTTTACTATGTGGAAGGAGCAAGGATTGCAAACAAGAAATAGTGGTGTTGTTATGTCTGCTGTTACCAAAAGATTTTCCAATGGTGTAGAATCTATTGAACAATCAAGTAATGACATGTACTATGGAAAATTGATTGATATCATAGAGTTAAATTACTATGAGAAGTTAAAGGTTGTGTTATTCAAATATCTTTGGATAGACACTACACTTAACAAGGGAGTCAAGATAGATCAATTTTGGCAATTGTTTCTGATAGCTCTCCAAAGGTTTGATTCATAAGTGCTAATCACTATTTTAGTTATCCAGTGATCCTCTGCTTCTATCCTAACAAAAGTAAGGAAGGGAATACTGTCACTTACTTTTCTCTAAATCTACTTCTCCCACAGCATGTGCAGCAGCTTTCAACTGTAAATGCCAACAAAAAAGTTGACTCTATAATGTAAGCAAATGGACTAGCTGTTTTGTATGAGGAAGGAAACTCATACTTATGTGGTAGTTTGACTTTCTTAGTTGTGCTGATTTCTGTGTCCACAAGCTTATTAGCTTGTCCAATTTCTTGTTGATTTAACTTTACTTTTTGGGACTTTTAATTAATATCAAAAGCTCTAGTCTCGAAGCAATGTTGAACTATGTTTGATAAAATGGGCATTTGAAAGCAATTATTGCCTTAGCAGCTCCTTAATAGCTATTATGCTTCACAAATGCGAGAAATCGAGAAAAAACTTACAGTTTCACATGCCAGTAGTAGCAAAAGCAATGCAGGGAGAGGTCGTCAAATGGTAAGTTTGGAGTTTATCTGAAATCACTTTATTATGTAAGAATAAAACATATTTCTTGTTGCTTATTTTTATTTATACTTTATTAATGATAGAGGAGCAAAAGTTGGGAAGGCCTGTGTGCCGAAGTGAAGTTGTTCTGTCAAAGAAGGACAATTATGTCAATGAACAAGGAAAGATATTAGCTGTAAGTTTTCCTTTTGCTTGTTCTGCAGTCCTAGATTCTTTTATTTTGCGAATGTGAAAGTTGTTGTCTCACTGTTCGACATATTGAACTTTTGAATGGTGCGTCATATATTGAAAATTTGGATAGTAGACATATGTCATATTTTGCATGTGTTGGATAACTAGTGAGAAGATTTTGGTCAAAATCAGTTTCTTCATATGATAACGAAAGAAAAGAGAGAATTAGAATGAGATTCAGCTCTTTAAGAAACAACGTCCTTGAATTTTCATCACCATCGTCTTCTTCATTTGTATCCAGCATATGTTCTTCGAGCTCCATTTCCTTGGTTGCAGCAGATTCAGCCATTTTAAAACTATAACTAAATAAAAACTGCAAGAAAAATAGGAAGCAGTGGAGTGATTCTACATTTACGACCATGATAATTGAATTTAGATATGGCCAAAAAAGAAGTGTATATTTTTTTCTTTTTGTTAGTATATTTGAAATGAAAAGAATGAATTAATTATATAAACTAGCAAAAAGGCTGCATATTCTTATGTCTCATCATATTATACAGGTGCATTGTGTGCATGTCACGTATTAGAATTGATAGTCGAGATTCTCTTCTGCCTGTGTCTAAATTCACACCTGCTTGTTTGAATGAAAAATGACTAAATCAGGAGCACTTGACTACATTCTCAAAATAGACAAGATTTTCGCTACTAGAAAACATGGGTTTAGCCTTTACTTCTCTGTTGACTATCAAAATAAGAACATTCTGATCATGTGTGTTGTGTAGGTTGTAGTATTTGTCCTTCAGCTGCTTTTGGGATGCCTAGACATTCAATTAGTCATGCAAATATTGATAGTGTCTCATCAACTTGTGGAAGACCTAGACCTAGAGAAACATGTAGAAACTTTGAAAGAGAAGCTGACTGGATATGAAGAGACAAAGGAAAAGCTTGAAGAGACCAAGAAACGGTTGTGCATGATGAGACTCACTTGGCAACTCTTCATAGGTTTTTACAAGCTAAATTTGGTAGTGAGTTGCCTAGTTTCAACTTAAATTCTTCTTAGTTTATGTTTACAGTTGTTTCAACTTTTGTATTTTGATTACAATATATAGCAGCAGTGTTTATGCTGCTTCAACACGTACTTATTA
This sequence comes from Solanum medicagineum, assembly GCA_026153255.1. Taxonomy (NCBI): domain Eukaryota; kingdom Viridiplantae; phylum Streptophyta; class Magnoliopsida; order Solanales; family Solanaceae; genus Solanum; species Solanum medicagineum. The sequence goes on from JAPFFP010000080.1 coordinate 8,886,032, forward strand.
GCTTGTGTTTTATTATTAGCTTGTGCAACAGTGTTTCTATGTTGATTTATGATTTGCTGTGGGATTTAGTGTACTAGTAGAAATTGTAGGGAATGGTTGCAACTTGTCTTTTAAAAAAAGAAAAGAAACTATTTGCCACGGTTCAACCGTGGCTAAATAATAGTACCTAAATTTTAAAATATACAGGATTCTGAACTATATTAGCCACGATTTTTGTGTAGCTAATTAAAATTCATAAATATAATTTATTTTTAAATTGTAAAATTTAGCATCGATCTAACTATGGCTATACGAAATGTTACCACGAGCACTAAAAACGTGACTAATTTACCGCGACACCCGTTTTGGGTACAATAGCGACTGTGGGTAAGTGATCGTGACAAAAGCATATTAGCTACGGTTTGTATACCATTTACCTACGATTTTACGTGTGGCTGAAACACGCGTTTTTGGTAGTATTCCTTGTCCATTTGAGTTGAATTTCAGTAAAATTTGGGTCTATTCTATGTATTTTTTGAGGCACAATTTGCATGCTAAGGTAATATAAGAATTGATAATTGAGATACATTGGGAGCGAAAATGCCATTGAACCTACTGTCTTTGTTGAGTTTTATGTAAAGAAATATTTTCTGTTATTGAAATCCCGATAGTATCTAATATCTACAATTGAAGAAATAAATTTGTTTGTGATTCTTTAAAGTTTTAGTCTGCTCTTAAAATTTGTGAGTTTATATTGAGTATTGCATTCCAATTGAGTTCTTTTGCTTTGTAGATTCGCATTTGTCTTGTATAAGCAAATATGTTTTCGTGGGTATTTGAAAAATCCAAGCAGAAAACTTATGCTTTTATGATCTTGACAAATTAAACAAGGTTCACATCATTATTTATACGCTTTTATGATCATGACAAATTAAACAAGGTTCACATCATTATTTATACATATTTGTTTAGCTAGGAATTCCATATACTTCTATATTTCAGAATAATTTCTAACTTTCTCTCGAAAGGTAAAATTGTGTTACTACTACACCATATTTATATCTAGCATCTTAAATTAGTAGTAGATAAAATAGTAATAACAAGTACTGTACACATAATTTATCGTATGGTACTGACCACAGATTAAGGAAGAGTGTTTGCTTATTATTAAAAAGAGATAAGTATACAAAACACACCTAAATTATACCATTTTTTTTAGTTTTACACCTAAAGTATTGGAAGTTTGAGAAATACACGTAAACTATCACTTATTAGTTTGAGAAACACACCTTAGTTATGTGTGTAATACATTCTCTCTTTTATTGGAGAAAACCTTGCAACATGGCATGCCACATTAACAAAAATTAAATAAAAATATTAATATTAGCTAAAAGTAAAAGATTACAGTATAAATATTCTTCTGAAAAAATATTATTTTTTAAAAAATAAAATTTAAAATATTTTTCTTCCTATTCTATTGCCCCCACCTCCAACAATCTCCGCCCCCCTCCCCTTTTTTTAACTCTTTTATACAATATTTTTTAAAAGTTCAAACTTCAGTCCCTGCTCCACTCCTTCCTAAAAAAAATAATAATTTTTTTTAAACTAAATAAAATTCTATCGCACTTACATCTAATCCTCCGCTCCTAATTTTATTTTTATCTTTTTTATATTCTTTTATAAATATGTACACATATTTTTAAAAAAATATTTTTTTCTACTTGAATATCGAGTATAACAAAAATAAAAATTTTATTTAAAAAATCTTGCGACAAACAAAAAATAATTTTCTAAAATTAATAAAAAAAAATAAAAGTGGAGGATTAAGTGGGTAACGTAGAATCATTTTTTCTAAACAATTAAAACAATATCTAGATTATTATTTTAAGAGGGAGATGAAATAAGAATTTTTAAAAAAAATTTACAATTTTTGTTTGGGGGTGGGTACGGTGAGAAGAAGTGGTGGGGTGGGGTAAGAAAAATATTTATATTTTAGTTTATATTTTTTTAAAATAATAATATTTTAATATTTAATTTTAACTAATACTATATTTTATTTATTTATTGCCAAGGTGAAATATTTTGTCCATGTAGAGTGTAATGTGGCATTTTTTAAAAATAAAAGAGAGAGTATAACACACACACCATGGCGAGAGTAGAATAAAAAATAAAGGTATATTTCTCAAACTAATAATTGATAGTTTAGGTGTGTTTATCAAACTTTCAATACTTTAGTGTGAAGCTAAAAAAAAATTGTATCGTTTAGGTGTGTTTTGTATACTTATCTTTAAAAAAAATTATTTATTGTTTAATTTGTTTGAACGAAGGTCAATGTAACATTTCATCTCCTGAGTAAAATAAATTAGAAATTTTATGTGAGTTTGTAATCGATAGTGCCAAACTCTTACAAGTGGTATATACTGTTAAATTCTTATAACTGGTATATGATTGAATTCGTATTTAAAGTAGTACAAACTTAAATGTTTTTTTTTTAAATTAGTAACTTTAAAAAGTCATTTATATTTGTGATATGAATTAATTGGAAGCGTTCTTTATTCAGGTGAAAAATTTCTTAAATATTTATATAAATATAAACTATAATATTAAAAGATTAAGGAGTCCTAAAATGAAAATATTTAGAGAATTAAGGTTGATGGATTTCTTTTTGTTTTTGTGTGTACATGACAAAGGAGTCTTAAAACTATTTAGAATAAAAAGTAATAGATTATAAAGTTTATTATGATCATTATCTTTTATAGGTTTTAAATTTTTCTTGTGAATCAAAGTTTTGAAATTAATATTTAAGGAAACTCTTTGGCCTTACATTGACACTATGATGCCTTATGTTGATAATGATCATATTTTTCACTTGCTTTACATTACTTGTATGTTAGATTTTCTCCTACTTTTAGACATTTGGATTAGTTCATATGATAATTATTAGAGTTTTTTTTTTTTCCTGATGTTGGATTTTTATTTTTTTTGTTAAATATGTCAATTTTTAGTGCTTTTTTGTTTATTGTTTGATGAGTCATTTTGTGTCATCCAAAGACGATCATCGAACTTCAATTCTAAGCTGATTGGAGATTTGGTGCATGACCTTTTAACACATTTATCCCTTTTGGTATGGATGTTCAAAATCCGATGAGAATAATCTACTATCTTAATAAAATCAATATAATAAAACCAAAATAGCTAAAGAAAGGATGACGTAGACAAGAAAAAAGTATCCTAAAAGAATATAGCAAGAGAAAAAAAATAATATCAATAAAGTAATAAAATTTCAAATTCTTTTTTATTTATGAATCCTTCCACGGAGTTATCTAGAATCTTATTCATCAATCATCTCAATTTTTGTATCAACTTTGTCATAACTTTAACTCAATTATCAAGTTTTCTTTCAAGAATAACAATTAAATCAACAGAACAAGAGTTTATGTACTGCAAACGTCAACAACTAAGCCCCACAGGTTAAATTGACACAGGTTATAACTGCTTGATTATGACACCCCCGGTGTTCAGGATGTTCATATCAGTTGAATGACAGAATCACTAGGTAAGTTGCCATATCCAGCGCAAAATGCGTGCAAACTTTTGTCAGACAAGCACCTCGGCTCCAACTAACATATTAATTTAAGACACAAAGGATATCACTGATAGACAAACATCAAATATATTCTCCGGATTAAGTTCACAATACTGATAATGTAGTTATAAGCCAACTAACAATTGAAGTAAAACAAACTAAGAACCATTTCACTTGAGTTGACCAAAACTGGGTGTTCTTTCATCCTTGTCTACACAAGGAGCTTAATAAAAGAAACCAAGAACCTTGCCACCAACATTCTTCCTTCTAGCTTCCTCGTGGTCCATGATTCCGGCAGAGGTTGTCAGTACAATGTATCCAAACTGCAAGCTCAAACAAAATATTTTCAGGATCAGATAGATTTGTGCAAGACCATGCAAGATAACAAGCACTCCTAGTGCTCCTCTTAGGCGGGACACCAAAATCTAACATCTCTATTTTCCTAATGAAGTAATTTAGAGGTCAAGCTGTTGTTCCAGCTACAAATATAGCTTCATACAAATATTTTCTGCCACGACCCAATCCAAAAAACCATTAGTGGTGCTACTACCCATGGCATTAGGATTTCAGATTTAATCAATGGCAAACAGGAAGAAGTTCACTCCATGGCAATTGAAAAAAAAAACTACTAGCATCAAACAGGAACTAAAAAGGGCTTTGGCCAACTAAGGTGTCACAACGACATCTAAACTAAATTTTGCAACTTATGATCAATTACAAACATTCTTCCCATATACACATATTCCTTTTTAATTATGAATCAAAAGAATACATTGACAAACTGATCTTATGAGCACAACACAACCATGTAGATGTTATTATACCTGTCTAGAAGGCAACAATCTAGCGGTCCATCCTTCAATCTCCTTAACTCCAACATCAAAGCGAGGACTAATAACACCGCATTTGTTAAGCCTACCATTGAGTTCAACAACAATTTTTCCTGACCTATGATCATCAACATACTCAAATTCTCCAATGTAACCTACACACAAAGATGGGAAGTGTAAGAACAGAAAGAGGTTGAAAAATAATGAGTATAGAAAACTAATCTAGACAAACTAAAGTACCATGCTTCTGCATGACAATGAGAAACTTGATGATGACTTTTGAAGAAGGCCTAATCATGACCTGGCGCTTTCCCCTCTTCTCAGCGTTGTACATGCTCTTAAGAGCATCATTCAACACACTTACTCGTACCATCTTCTACAATAATCCTGTTTCAAACCAAAGCAATAATCAGGCTCAATTACTTAGAAGTGAGGAATGGTTTTGGAGCAGAAAGCAGCATCAAATGATAACTTAACTATAAAGTAGCACATCACACACAAACAAAATAGTCCCTCAATTTCAATATTTTACTTTATTTGGAGGCCAATTTCAAAAAGAAGGTCTCTTTCCCTTTTTGGCAACTCCTTAATTACAACTTTCTACATATTGTGTTCAAATCATAAGCCTAAAAGACATTTTTGTACATTCTACATATCTTTAGTTTAGTTTAAGACATTATCCACCAAGTATATCATAAAAATAGACCAATTATGTAGAAGCCAAAGCAGAAGACATCTTGGAAGAAAAGGGCACAGTACATTCCTACAAAATTAAGCTCCACTATCACTTCACCGGAAAAGTATGAGATCAATCAGTCAGCCCCAAAAAAGATCACCACCACCACCACCATACCCAGTGAATCCCACAAGTGACCTTACTACTACCTCTAGAGATAGAGAGGCTGTTTCCCTAAAAAGACCCTCCGCTCAAGTGCAACAAATTCATGTACAAAGAAGAAGAAAGTGAAGAGAATCAAACAATTATTAGAGCAGATCGCTCATATGAATGCCAACATGGTACCTAAAACATTTACAGTTAAGAGTAGAACATACGGTTTACTGCAACGAACATCCCCACCATACGACGGACTTCTAGTCTGAGCAAGGTAACTTTTGCCTACTCTATAAGTGCTCAATCTCATCTGCTAACCTCCTAATATTCGACTGTGTGTTCTTCAACAGGTCCGGAGAGGTTCCATCAATCTCACCTTTCCACCCAGAAACAGATGTCATTGACTCATTTCCTCCTCCTCCTCAACCTAAACCTTAACCTCACAAAACTCCAACCACTTCTCTACCAGTCAACTATACCTTCAAAAGAAAACAGGTATGCAGGACACCCCAAAAAAGATCACCAAATTCTAAAAACTGTTCTTTCTAATAAACACACGAATCCACACCTCTATCTAACAGAATAATAGATCACGATTACAGTATAACCAATGTCGCAATTCCTTTTTCAAAAATTGCAAAAATTAAAGACTTACACTGACGGAGCTCGGAAGACGGCGGCGGCGATGGCGACAAGGTTTAACAAACATGAAGAAAATATGTATTAGGTTTTATCAGGTTATATAAACAATTGCTAGGGCTTTGATTGGCTTTTCCGAAAGCTTGGGCCGACCCACTATGTGGCAGTTTATTTGGGCCTGTCAAGCTCTCACTACTTTACGGTTTAGGGAAAATTACGCGGATAAGCAAATATATATTAATTAATTAATTAACAGAATTGTAATTCAAATTAATTATAATTCGCGGCAGATATTTAGCTATAATTGCAACTTGAGTTTTGTATAATTCGCTCTATTTATACAAACGTTGTTCATGATTATACAAAAGTTGTGTGTTGATCAAATTATACAGCGAAATATAAAAATATTTCGAATTATATAATAAATTATATAAATTTTTTGCATAAACTGTATAATGAAATATACAAGAGCTATACAAAAACTGTGAATCGTAATGCGAATTATACAAAAATATATAAATGTTGCGCAAATTATACAAACGCTGTTATAGTTATACTTACAAAATTTAATTATCTAAACTATAGCTATGCAGTATAATTAAGGTACTTTTAAATGGCTATGTGCGAAAATTTCTCTTTGTTTTATTTACAGAAAATATTCACTTGCAGTCTAACATTTAAAGAAAAATTATCTAAACACACAATTTATTTTATCATATTTTTTTAAAATTTTCTATCATTTATAAAAATTATAAAATTCTCTACTCCCTCATATCCTCAAATACATCACTTTAAGAGATGTGTCGGTCGGATACATAATCGAGACATTGAGTAATGTATCCTAAATTGAGATGTGATGTATCAAAATGTTATGAAACATATCTGAAGTTGAGACGTGATATATCTGAATATTTTGGGATATATCCAGAAACCATCAAATTCAAGGAATTTTTATAAATTGAAAAAGAGTAAGTATAGAATATAATTACCTCCTTGCACTATGGGATTCCTACAGATTCTATTATATTTAATTATTATTAAATAATTTGGCATCGTGTATTAACTGTTGGATTTTTAAAGATGTGAATGAAAACAAAAGGTTGCGTCACTTTTGAATTGTTGTGACTTTTCTAAAAGGTCATGATTTTTATTTTTTTTTTTTGAAGAGTTGTGGCCTTTTTGAAAGGTTGTGCCTTTTTCAAATGCCCATGACCTTTTCAATTAGGCATAATAAGCACTCTTTGTTGGTTATAAACAGGGGAGTTTTCTCTTGGTTTTGAGCATCGAATTCGCTCCTTTTTCTGCATAATTTTTTTTTTACAAACAAAGTAAAGCCTTTGTGTGATTTCATGCTTTTT
>JAPFFP010000080.1:8893355-8903589 GCA_026153255.1 Solanum medicagineum
ACTTAAATGTACACTCCGACTACAATTAAGCACTGTGAACTTACTTCGACTTAATTAATTTACGGGGTCTAACAGGTTCGGGCTGTGACACATAGTCTTTGTTAGTATAAAATAAACCTATATCAATTGTACCCTTCAGGTATCGCAAAATATGTTTGATACCGTTCTAATGACTTTGTGTTGGGGAAGAACTATACCTTGCTAACACATTAACTGAGAATGTTATACCAGGTCTAGTTGAGTTAGCGAGATACATAAGTGCTCCAATAGCACTGAGATATAATACTTCCGGATCAAAGAGTTCTTCATCCTTTTCTGGGGGATGAAATGAATCTTTATTTACTTTAAGTGATCTAACAATCATTGGAGTACTTAACAGATATGCTTTGTTCATATAGAACCGTTTTACAATTTTCTCAATATAGGCAGATTGATGAATAAAAATTTCGTCTGCTAAATGTTCAATTTGCTGACCCAAACAAAGTTTTGTCTTTCCGAGATCTTTCATCTCAAATTCTTTAAATATTCAATCGCCTTTAAGACCTCTTTAAGAGTTCCAATGAGATTTATATCATCAACATTAACAGCGAGTATAACAAACTCTTGTCCCATTTTCTCAATGAAAACACATGGACAAATGACATCATTCACATATCTTTTATTTATCAAGTACTCACTGAGGCGATTATACCACATCCGCCTCGATTGTTTCAAACTATATAATGATCTTTGTAATTTGATTGAGAACATTTCGCGACACTTATTATATGTTTCAGGCAATTTAAATCCTTCTGGGATTTTCATGTAAATTTCACTGTCAAGTGAACCATAAAGGCAAGCTGTAACTATATCCATTAGATGAATTTCAAGATTTTCATGTACAGCTAAACTGATGAGATATCGAAAAGTTATTTCATCCATAATAGGTGAATATGGTTCTTCATAGTTGACACCGAGTCTTTGAGAGAATCCTTATGCAATAAGGCCTTGCAATTTCATTTCTCTCATTTTGCTTTCGTGTAAAAACCCATTTATAGCCAACTGATTTTATATCATCAGGGGTTTGGACTACAAGTCCAAATACCTCACGCTTAGAGAGTGAATTCAACTCAGATTGAATTGCTTCTTTCCATTTAGGCCAATCATTTCTGCATCGACATTTTTCGACAGATTTAGGCTCAATATCTTCACTATCTTGCATGAGGTTAAGTGCAATATTATATGCAAAGATATTATCCACTGTAACTTTCGATCAATTTAAATTTATCTCATCACCAGTAGAATTTATTGAAAGTTCTTCATTTACTTGAGTCTCAAGTTCACTTATTTCTTCAGGAATATTAGGATTTCTCAAGTCTTGACCTTCTTCAGGAGGTTCTTTTGTAGTATCATCTTTATTATTCTTTATGCTTCTCTTTCTAGGATTTTTATCCTTTGAGCCCAATGATCTACCACGCTTCAGGCGTATTTAAGATTCAGAAGTTGTGATACTAGCAAATGGTCCTTTTGGGACATCAATCTGGATAGACACATTCATTGCAGGTATATGTGACTTAGTTATCTGTTTCAAATCAATAAATGCATCGGGTATTTAATTTGTTATTTTCTGCAAGTGAATAATCTTTTGTACTTCTTGATCACAAATAGAAGTAAGTGGATCAAGATGAGACAAAGATGGATTTTTCCACAAAATTTCTCTTTAGATTTCACTGTTTTCTCCCACTAATTTTGAGAAATGTGTCTCATCAAACCGACAATCTTCAAATCATACAGTGAACATATCTACATTCAGAGGTTCAAGATAACAAATAATGGAGGGTGATTCATACCCAACATATATTCCTAACCTTCTTTGAGGTCCCATCTTAGTGCGGTATGGTGGTGTTATAGGCACATATGCAGCGCGCCCAAAAACTCTTAAATGAGATATATTAGGTTCTTGACCCAAAACCAACTACAATGGAGAAAACTTATGATAATGTGTCGGTCTGAGACGAATCAGAGTTGCTGCATGCAAAATTGCATGACCCCAAACAAAAGTGGGTAACATAGTTTTCATAAGCAAAGGTCTTACTATCGACTGCAATCTTTTAACTAATGACTCAGCAAGGCCATTTTGAGTGTGAATATGCGCTACAGGATGTTCAACTCTTATCCCAATTGATAAGCAATAATCATTAAATGCTTGGGAGGTAAATTCTGCAGCATTGTCAAGGCGAATTGTTCTAATCTGATTATAGGAAATTGTGCCTGTAATCATATAATTTGTGCCGACAATTTTGTAAACTCCAAGTTGCGAGATGATAGCAGACATACATGAAACCATATTGAAGATGCATCTATTAGCACTATAGAGTACCTAAACAACCCACTAGGTGGGTGAATAGGTCCACAAATATCTCTATGTATACGTTCCAAGAACTCAGGGGACTCAATTCCCACCTTTTTTTGTGATGGTCTCACAATTAACTTGCCTTTATAATAAGCGGTGCAAGAGAATTCATCATTTAAAAGAATCTTCATATTCTTTAATGGATGACCATTTGCATTTTCTATAATCCGTTTCAACATTATGGATCCAGGGTGTCCCAGACGATTGTGCCAAAGCGCAAAAGTATTGAACCCTACTACAAAAAGTCCTTTTAACGACAATAAAATTTAACTTTACCGGCAATAGCAGTTGTCACGATAACCTATACCGGCCTATAGTCTTTAGCCGGCAATGTTGGGGTCGACAATGTCTTTCCCGACCATTGTGTGAAATGCTGATAAAGTGCAACATAGATTGCCGCTAAAAATCACTAACTTTTACGGTAATTATTTGTGGTAATTATATTGGCTACTAAACCTAATTCATAACTGCTAACTATGGCCTTTAGTGGTCATTGTTTTGGTCAATAGTATTCATACAAATAGCCGCTAATAGTTTTAACAATATTTTCAATGGCAATTAATGGCTACAATATTCCTTCCAAAAACACATATTAGTTTACCCTTATAGCATCCATTTTTATGGAAGGTAAATCCAATTAAATTGTCGCTAATAGTTGACATTTTTAACGACAATTGTTTGAAAGCTCTAGTAAAGGTTACAATATTGTTTGTTAAAACTTCATTATGTAACCTTTAACATCCATTTTCATGGACGACGAATTAAATTAAACTGATGCTAAATATCATAATCTTTAACACAATTGTTTAGCCGCTGTTAATAATAACTATTACATTAATTGAGAATAGTAACAATAAAGTTTGGCAAATGCTAAAAATATATTACTAATAAAATAGAATACATCTGACGAAATCAAGTCAATTAAAAGAAAGGTACTAATAAAAAATATGAATATCATAACTTACAAAAATTTATATTGTATCTTTAAAATATTTTTTCAACTCTTCTTCGTATTAAAATCTCCCACATGTAAAATTTGCTAACTTCATATTTTATGACCTGAAACAAGAAAAATAAATGTATCAAAAGATGAAAGATATATAATGTATATAAAAAAAATCACACATTAGTGTGACTAATTTGAAGAAATACAAGCACATAGAATCACGTTATCTAATTCTTGTCTAAGAAGTTAAGAATATAAAATGACGTCAAGGTAGAAGATGTTATAGATGAAGTTATGCAGTTAGACTGCAAATAATTATTAAAAATAGAGATTCTACACATTTTGCTATAGTTCTTCTACTACAAATTTCATTTAGGAATTTCGCGGGATTATACCATTAAAAGTAGGATGATCATAAGTTGTAGCCCAATTTACATGATAGATAAACATATATTTCATACAATGATACACAATTTTTTTCTCTATCTTATTTTTCAGAAAATGCATGATTTATAAAATCTTCTACTCCATTCAAGTTTTCTTTACCAAGTTTGTCAAAAGATATTCATCTTTTACTTCTAGTATTGTCCATGATGATCAAGATATTTTTTTATTTTCTGCATTAATAATAGCTAAAATACATTAGTACAAAGGAAGAAAATTAATCAAATCGTATGAGTGTGGAAAATATGTTAACCGCGGCTAATTGCTAAAAGTAGGATACTACAAATGATTTTACTAATGTTCTTCAAGTAGAAAATTCACTTAGAAATTTTGACGAAGAAAAAAATTGTTTCAAAAGTAACAAAACTTCTTAAAATGATATCTGAGAGTAAACTATTGTGATGAGGAAAAGAATCAGATCGTCAATAATAAGAAACTTAAACTCTTTCAAGAAACAATCAGTGAACAAAAATCTATTATCATCTCAATAAAAAATGATTAGCAACTCACTTAGGATCCTTTTTAACTCAAATATCTCACTAACGATCGTCAAAGAAAACAGACTCACAATCTTTCCAGTGACTTGTCCAATGGATTTGTGAGTCTAATTGTTAGATAGATTTACAAAGAACAAGTAATGAAATAGTAGTAATTATGTCAACTGTTGTTACAGCTCTTACTGGAGCTTTAACTAATGTAACTGGGAAATAACTGATACTTATGAAATCAGACAAAATTCAATAGATTTAAGAGGTCTTTGGCTAATCCAGATGGATACATTCCTAATATATATAGACCCCTACGTGTATGCAGATGCATCTAAAAGGGTGTTTAGATATGCTTAAAAGCTGGTGGAACCTACTTTAAAGTTTTTTTTTAGTTTTTGAAAGTGTTGGGAAATCCTAAAATAGCTTAAAATAAGTTTAAATAACTTAAAATAAGTCAAAAGCTAGAAGTTGGTCCCCCTACTTTTTTTTATATTTGACCAATAAATTTACCTTTTATTTCTAATGTTTTGCTTATAATTTTTATATTATTTTGCTTCTAATTTTTTTTCTATTTTTTTCTATCATTTTGTTAAAAAATTTTGTTGTTTCTTTTTTTTCGTTGCTCTTTCTTTCTTCCATTTTTTTCTTTCTTCCTGTTTTTTATTTTCTTCCATTTTTCTTCTTTTTCTTGCTCTTTCTTTTTCTTTCTTCTTCTAAATTATTTTCTCCTTATTTTATTCTTTTTATAAATTATTTATGGTAAAAAAGAAATATAACCATTTCTTATTACAAATATAATTTAAAAAGAACTCAAATATGTATTTTACTAAAATTATATATTTTAAATATTAAAAATAACTTAGACATATAAATTAACTTATATGATCAATTTATATTTAAGATGAATTAAAATAAATTAATTCTAATTTAATCTAATTTAGAAACAAAAATTTAGAGTAATAATTAACATTTTATAATGTGTAATAGTTTAAGAGTATTTCAAACATTTTGATAAAAAAAAATGCTTAACAGCTCTTTGGTACCAAACATATTAACTTTTTTTTAGCTTAAGAACTCTTATCCAAACACGTAACTACTTATTTTTAAAATAAGTTTTAGCACTTTATAAAGTACTTTTGAAGAACTTTTTAAAAGTCACTTTTTTTTCAGTTAATCCAAACGGGCTCTAACTCTAATATACAGTGATTTCTACGTGTATGTAGATCTGATTTTATTGTCAAAATTCTCAATAAACTCTGAGGTGTAGAAGCTAATGACTATTAAATGAATCAGAACAATAAATTTGAGCTGTAGAGTTGTATGTTGCTCATTTAAATTAATTGATAATCTGAGAAGATGAAAAGGAATTGTACTGCACACTGAAAAGAAATTATGAGTTCATCAATCTGTCAAAATAAATTTTTCCAGCAAATTGTCCAAAGAAATCGCAAGTTCAATTACATGACACATTGCAGAGAACAGAGACGGAACCTCTTGCTAACTATAGTAACTCCCTCCTAGACTGAACAATATCATTTTTTTCAGGAATGATAGTTGGAATACAATGAAAGTGAGACAACATGCTCCTCAAAATTTTATTCATAAAATTTTCAATACCCCTATTAAGTATGTTGAAGGAACCCCTGACATGGCCATCTGGAAGCCTAACAATAATGAAGATCAAGACACTCATTTGCAAAATTTACTTATGAAGTGCTAGATCCCCCAAATACAATAATGAAGCCCTCAAGTTAATTCTTCAAGTGACACCTATTTTGATTTGTTAGAACTATTGAAGAATAGGTGTACGAGAAAATATGGAGGAAAACTGTCCAGCACCACAAGGGTGAAGTTCTCTATTACTAAGGAGATTTTTGTTCTTCTTTTAATTATTTATTATCCTTATATATCTTTGCCTACAAATTGGAAGGATCCAAGCACCTTTATTTAAAGATGCAATCAGGTAACAAAAATCATCCAAGTTAACCAGTATAACCCCAAGCTATTTACAATCTGGACATGATGGTGGAGTAGGTATTCTTTGAGACAATAAATGTCATCTTATCTTTTCCTTTGTTGCACCTTTAGGAGTTGGTTTCAACGAGCAAGCAGAAATTCAACTGGCTATTAGAGGAATTATTTGGTGAACTCAACATGGATGTAGTGGATTGATCCTTGAAGCAGAGTTTGAACTTTTGGTTAAATGGCGCAAGGGTAGTGATAAAACATCATGGAACCTTGAAAGATTAATCATTGAATTGCAAGAACTAACTTTTTTGTTGGAGTTCTTTTATTGCATACATGTGTATAGAGAGGTTAAATTCAATGCAGATATGCATAGTCACTCACTGGATGCTACTCAACACCACTTCAACTACCTACAGTTACCCAGAAAATCAAAGAAGAACAAAAGCACAAACTTAGACATAGAATACGCTTCAATTACACTAATATTTGTCCAATACAACCCAAAAAATAATGCTGGGAACTTTCCAATAACACGTCTACCAAAATACATTTTTGGTTGTAACAAGATATTCAAGACCCGTTTTATCAATTGTCTTTATGTGAAAATCATTTTCACGAATATCTTTAAAACTCAACAAATTTCTCTGAGATCGAGGAGAGAACATAGCATTATTTATTATGAGTTTTGTTCCCTTAGACAAAATTATAATGGCTTTCCCAAAGCCCTCAATCAAATTTGTACTACCAGAAATTGTAGTAACATTTATACAGTTCATACTCAAATGAGAAAAATATTTCTCATTTTTGAATATCATGTGCATTGTGCCAGAATCAACCAAGCAAATATCTTCATAATTAGATAACTTGCTTTGAGAATTATCCATATCTTCAAAGAATAAAATAAAATCTCTATTAATTATACATTTCTCTGATTGAATATCTTATTTGTTATTATATTACTTGAACCAACAAATTTAGAAAAATTCATATTTTCATATATATTATTAAAGAGACTTGATGAGCATTTTAGAAACATTTATATTATTATTACTATTATTTTATATTATAAAAAGTACAACGACAACAAATATTATAAGTAGTACAAAGATAATAAATATTAATAACATCATCACAGATAAATATTAAACATCACTATTTTATTATTCCACATTCACGGAGCCATCACCAATCAAGTGATTTATCTTTCCTTCAGGGTGCTCAAGGAAATTCGCCACATCTAGGTGTGTCCAATTAACACGATCTTTGGCTACAAACTTAGCTTTAGGATTCTTATCCTTCTTTTTTAGTGATGCCTGGTAAAGGTCAACTATTCTTTTTTAGTGATGCCTGATAAAGGTCAACCAAGTGATTAGGAGTTTGACAATTACATGCATAGTGATTTCTTCCACCACATCAAAAACAATTTTTTCTAACTGTTTCACGTTTTCCATCCTTTTCTTTTCCCTTTCTCTAGTGATTTTTCTTTGGTGGATAATTAACACCAAGGAAAGAATTTGTTCTCGGTCATAAACGGTCATGATCACGTCCACGACTAGGACTACACGCCCAGCGTGGTGGGCCTCTACCCCTTTATTTTTAGGTAATTGTTCCGACCCAATCGGTCATTTCTCGTGATTTTTAATTAATAAATTATTATTTTGTTCAGCCACGATAAGATGGAAAATCAGTTCAGAGTACTTCTTGAAATCTTTTTCTCGATATTATTGTTGTAACACACATTTGAGGCATGAAAAGTGGAGAATGTTTTTTCCAACATATCATCATCACTAATAGTATCTCCACATAGTTTCAATTAGGAAGTAATTCTGAATATGACAGAATTGTACTCATGAATAGACTTAAAGTCTTGTAGCCTTAGATATATTCAATCATATCGTGCCTGTGGATGTATGACCATCTTCAGGTGGTCATATCTTTGTTTCAAGTTATTCCACAGAACAAGTGAATCTTTGACCGTGAGATATTCCATTTTTAGAACTTCGTCAATGTGATGATGCAAGAATATCATTGCTTTAGCACTTGATGCTTTATTATTATTTTTGATGGTGTCTCCAAGACTCATTGCATCCAAATGGATTTCAACATCCAGTACCCATGACAGATAGTTTTTGTCAGAACTTTGAAGTGCAACAAACTCAAGTTTAGCAAGATTAGACATAATGAATATAAATAAAATAATAATACCTTAGCTTTCAAATGGTAGAATCTCATGTTGATAACGTGTTATAAAATTCAATCTAAAGAGGAACAATTCCTTTGATTAAATAGGAAGACTGAAAATTAAAAAGGAGAGAGGAAGATGTTTACTAATATCCGTGTATGTATGTTTCTGTGTATTCTTTGCCTTCAAGACGCAAATATATATAATATATAATGACCATCATATTTGGCCAAGATAGGAATAAAATAATACACCCACCAAGAGACCAAATATAGTGGTACAATTTCCATTTACAACATAATTCGTTTAGTTGTGACAATTTTTCTCTCTTTTTTTTTTTACAAAAAAAGAATTACTTATTTTTATTTAATAAATAGTGTTTGTTTATGAAAAATTAAGTATGATTTGAAATTGTATTTAATAGAAATAAAAACTATCTCGAATTTAAATTATGATTATCATGATTATAGCAACTTGAATAAATATATATATTTTCTCATGTTTTGTTATACGAGTTCTTCAACACGTGCGTTGCACGTGAAAGTTGAGTTATGCATTAGTTTAGTTTTGTATTATAATATTAATAACATAAATACTAGAGTAAATAATTATACATGAAAATAATAACATTTAGGGAAAAAGCATAAATTCCCCCTCAAAGTTGTCCCGAAAAGTCATTTACACACTTTAACTATCTAAGTGACCTATTACACACATACTTCTCAAAAGTGATATATTTTAACCTTCCCTATACCAAATCCCTAGTGCGTATCTATCACCCTCTGTTAGTGCGTCCCGTCTAATATAATCTTTTTTTAATTTTTTTAAAATTAAAATTATCATATATAACAACCCACACCAAATTAATTTTTTAAAATTAATATTAAAATTATCATATTGGAGAAATGGAGGAATAACAGCCCATCCCAATCTCACCACCGTCCACCGTCGAACTCTGACCGATGAAACTCAAAAATCCTTCACTTCTCCTTTCTCTCCTCGTCCGCATCGCTAGGAAATACCACCAGCCACCAAGCAACCCAGCTCGCCGAAATCCACCAAAATAGCCCCACCCAAAAGTCACCATCACAGAACAACCATGTCGTATCTTTTAGAAAATCGACAGTCCTTTGGTGACTTTGTTTTCTCGCTGGAGAACTCCTACCAAATCCCATCAGCAGAAGTCAAAAGTATAAAAAGAATAAATAATTAAATAATAGAAAATAAAATATAGCTCATTAATTCCAATGAATGAAAATATGCGAAATATTTCACAGATCGAAGATTTAGAGCATCAAAGCAGCAACAAAGACAGGCACTACAGCAGATCCAGCGACGATGATTCTGTTCAAGGAAACAGTTTGGAGATTCGGTAGGAGAACCTCCAGGAGCAGCGCGCAATGGATGGAGAAGAAACAACACGGGAAGGAGACGACGCCGAAGTCTCAACAGTTGGTGGAGCTGGAGGAGATGCCAATGGAGAATCAGATAGAGAAGATGCGGTGGTAGGAGTATTAGCAGGGGCAGAGACAGGTGGTGTTGATGCAATTGAAGGAGGAGTTGCCACCATCGGTACCGGAGAAATCCTCATAGAAGCTGACGAAGATGCTCTCGGTGTTTGTGGCTCTTGTAATGTGAACTTTTCTCTTTGAGGAGTTCCTCATTTTAAAATTAAAATATTTGACAAACAAGTCAAAATGGGTTTGGGTCAATGAATAAATTGAAATTCATTTAACACTGTCACGACCCCACCCCGGGGCCGTGACTCGTGCCGATTAAGCACTAGCGCTAATATCCAGTCACAAGGGTTCCCA
>JAPFFP010000080.1:8918359-8940494 GCA_026153255.1 Solanum medicagineum
TGAGAATCTTGAAGTTAGATTAGGGATTTGGTGAGGAATTGGGAGGATTTTGGAAGAGTTCTTGAGAGAGTTAGGGCTAACAACAATGGAATAATAGAGGAATATCATCTATAAGGGTGCTGGGTTATGACCCAATTACCCTCAGCTGAAATAGAGAAAGTTCAAAAAATTTTGTACTACGATGAACCAAAGGCGCGATGCGGAATTGTTCCATGTCATTTCATTTTCATGTGAAGTTCAATTTTCCTCTAGTTTGGACTAGGGATGAGATTAGGCAACTTTTGTACTTTGAGGGACCAAGTCCTCGATGCGGACTAGTCACGTACTCTATTGGTTTATGCCCAAATCACTCAAAAATTATTTTTTGGTGTGAGTGACTTAAAAATTGAAGATAACCCATTTCCTACATAATTTTACTTCTTGAAAAAGAATACGAAGTTGGATTTGAAAAATCATGAACGATTTTAGGATATTCAAGATATACACCGTAGTGTATTTTTTGAGTCGTAGGGGAGGTGTTACACTATAATAACTCGATCTAGGGGCCTAATCGTCACACGGCGAATGAGACACTCGAAGGTACCTCACCCAAGCCATCTTACATTGCATAAGCATTCATAGGTATAAAACGCTAAGATGAAACAAAAAGCTAGGGGAAATGGGGATAAAGGCCACAACCTAAAAGTAAACCAACTAGAAATGAGAATATGATACAACCATGACATATGTGCCCAACAATACCTCTTACATAACTTGACGGGGGCTAAGACATGTTCAAGATCACCCTCAAAATACAATTATAGCAAATAGGATTACAACTGAAAACTGAAATGTCTTAATACATCAAACTAGAAATAACACTAGGATGTCGTCCCCGAACTAGTAGAATCACCAACTTTGTTTGCAACACTCAGATGCTAGCCATGTGAAGGATATCGAGGAGCGTTGGTCCCTACATTGTTAAATCATGTAGCCGTAGAAGTATGCATCAATACTTTGAATGTACTAATATGTAGGTATGCAATGCATGACATGTAAACAATGATAAGATGATTCATGCCAAGTCTTATGTTAAAATCATACATTTACAAGGGCAATAGTAAGTCATAATCAAGCCAATATCATTTAAACATAAAAATGCAACATTAGAAGAAACTTAGCAAGATGCATGGATGAGCATAGTTGAACATGCATATGGGTGATCATTTAAAGATTTTACTTTAGCCATAGAACATGAAATAATGCATATGAGAAACACAGAACTTACCCTTACCTGAATGCATGGTGAGGCACATAGACTTAAGTTAGTGAGAAAACACATGTCTTTATGAAAAATTAAAATATTAATATCCTCGGGTGAATAATACATCAGTTTATATAAAAAAATTATTTTATTATGAAAGAAGCATTAGTAATCACAATGGAGACCACCTTATATACTTGAAGACATAGTCATATACATTTAGGAGAAATACCATTTGAACTTGGAACAATGAGTGATAGGAACTTTAAAATACCTCTGGACATAATATGAAGGAACCATTATAAATTACAATAAGAAGACATCTTAGGGTCATAAGGAGAACCTGAACATATGTGAGAGCAACCTTTAACCGACATAAACCATATGAGCTAACCTTGGAGTCCCAATGTTTCCCTTACAGAGGAAGAAAGGGGGAGACCACTTGCCAGGTGACTCCTAAGATGGCTAAGTGGAACCACTAAAGTCTTGCTACTAAGCAACCTCTACTATCGGTTGGTCCAGAAATCAACCTCTACTAGCAAATGATTCCTATTTCCTATGGTGGCACGTAGTTATGGGACAATGGAATTCTACAAACAGTCTCATGCCTCTTTTGACGGGGAGCTTTTGCTTTCATCCCAAGGTCCACTTGATGCTAAGTAAACTATCATGGAATAATGATAAGTATAAAACATAGAATCATCATTGGAGAGGCATTATACTAACCCGACCCATAAGCCTTTTAAAGCAATGGAGAGGAATTCTAGTTACCCGTCCCATAAACATTTAGAATATTAGTCATTATCATAAGGATAGCTCCTACATCATGGCTAAGCCTCTACTATCGGCTAGCATCATACTCTTGGTTAAGCCTCTACTATTGGCTAGCATCATTTCACATCCCTCTACCAATGGGTCATCATAGTCTCATGATCATAGCTAGGTGGGGACTTACATTTCTTTTATTCATTCAGTTTTGACTTCAATGAGTCTAGTCCCAAATAACATGTAAACAAGAGTTTAGTCATGCCATGTATAACTTGGTGAATCATAACATCATAAAGAAGACCTTTCTATAATACATAGCTTTCATATAACTTCAATGTGTTTCATAAAATATGTCATGACACAAACCTAAGGCCTAGACGTGACCGGCGAGTGGGGAACCCGAAGGAACCCCAAACAAGCCTCATAGCATATCATTACACATCCTTGGTCGCGTAAGCAATGTCAAACAACATAAGAAACATAAACAAGGGAAATTGGGACTAATGGAGAGAGAGATTTATACATAAATAGCTTGAATATCATAAGTAAGTCAAAGCTCAAGCATAATACATAACATGTCCAACAACACCTCTACTACATTGATTAGAGCGGGGGCCAAGACAAGCAACCGGCTCACTCTCACAGTTAATACATACATAAAAGAAATATAGTCTTAGAACATAGCATGAGATCATAAGTAACGTCCCCGGAATGAAGGACTCACCAACAAGCTTGAGTAAACCGTACTAGCCACGTGGGTGGAGATGCTCAAGCAGGGCTCCGGTTCCTACATGGTGATATCATGTAGGCATAGAGTATGCGTTAGTATGTTTGAATGTACTAAGTATGTAGGATGCACTACTAGCAAGGGACAGGCAACATAATTGAAATGCATAATTATAAGCAAGGATAGGTATAACATCAATATGGCATGCATGATCAATGCTTAAGGTAAAACATACTTGTAAATCATGAACAAGGAATGTGAACTCAATATAGGAAACATACTCAAACCCTTTTTCCAACCTTCATGAAATAGGCCAATTAGCCCCCATTCACCTTATGTATAACCTTTTTGGAGAGTTTTACCAATACCCCTATCATACGACATAATCTCTTTGATAGGTAGTATAAGACGTCCCCTACTTTACGATATAATCTTTTGGGTAGGAGTTGTAGATCATTCCACCTTATGGCATGGCCTTTTTGATAGAATGTCCACACCTTACGATATAATCTTTTCGGTAAGAATCCTTAATCTTTCTACCTTAAGGCATGGCTTTATTGGTAGGATGTCCTTACCTTACGATATGATCTTTTTGGTAAGAACTATTAATCATTCTACCATACATCATGGCCTTTTGGTAGGATGTTCATACCTTACGATATAATCTTTTCGGTAGGAATCATAGAAAAAGCTCATCAAACCATTATATTTCAAGCATCAAGAAAGGGCCTACTCCATATTCTCAAGAACACAACAACATGGAAACCTAATAGTCTACTTAAAACTCCATAGGTACTTTTCATGGAAACAACTCATATAAATATTTATATCATCATCATAAAGCCATACAACTCATATGCCATGCCTTAGACCCTCTACAACTCAAGAATCCATAACCGGACATTTTATCAAACACTTGACGGGTGTGTAATGCTAATGTAAAACCATGCAATTCAAGAGTGAAATCATGCAAGACAAGATTTATACATCAATACCTTTCAACACCCTCAAACAATATACATCAAAACCCCTAATCAAATCTTAAAATAGACCCAAGATTTATAGCTCAAACCCTAGTAAAAGAGTCATAATTTTATATAGCTTTAGCATAGTTCATAGACAAGTTCATACTAGTAAACATATTTGTAAAATCAACTTTAAATCATGCAAACTGAGTAGAAAGGAAGCTTAGGCATCATGGGCGAAAGGACCCAATGATTGAAACCCACATACCTTGACTTTGGAGAATTTCTTGAAGAAGACTTTAATGGAGACTTGGAGCTTGAAGGAAATCCTTAGATCCAGATGAGGGTTTTGGGCTTTGAATCTTGAGAGGAAAATTAATCTAAGTGTTTGAGTGAGTATTGGGGAAAAGTTTGGATGATATGAGAGTGAAATAAGGCTAAGTATAGGTATTTTCATGTATGGATGATATGAGAGTGAAATAAGACTTAAAAGTCTTGGACCGAAGTCAAAAATCAGGATAATTTTAACACTAGTGCGTGGCAGAAGGAATGCGCACTTACACTGTTTTTCAGCTCACTTTGAGAATTCGGATTTTCTGTGGTTGCTCTAAAATTCAGGTTAGACTCATTTCTCACTCAATTTTGCCCCTTGAAGAAGAATATGAAGTCGGACTTTTGAAATAATGCATCAATTTTTAGATATATGGAAATTATTCGGGCACTTTCGAGACACATTTTCGGGCACTTTTTGGGGTCGTTTCAAAATACTTGTCAAACCCCATCACTGATAATACCTGTCACGTATAAAGAAAGGAATTCATGATCTTATATAAAGTTTATAATAATCTCATGAAGCCATAACATAAATGTTGGTTCTTAACATTTAGGACCTTTATGTTCTTATATACCATGGATTGGAACTTCCTTCTTTTTACGTTATTTTATAGCATGGCTAAAGCTTCCTTCTTTCATAAAGCATCTTCTTCATATAGGTTAGGTCCAAAACAAGAAATTTGCATGCTAAAAGACTCAAAAACGTGAAATTCATATATACCATGCATACACAAAATAGCATGTAATTATTTGGAATCATTCAAATCATCCAAACATGGTCCTTGTAGAACACGTAGAGTGAGTCGCAAGAACTGACAACCTAACAGTGCTTCACTAAAATGGGTGTAACATTTTGGTCCGAACTTTGAATAAGGTGAAATCAGTTGCATTGGAAAGATAATTCAAACCATTTTCATTGTGTGCTAAGAGATATGATCATTAAAACTAGACACATATATGAAGTCATGCTAGAACTTAGACGATTGGAATCATTTGCACTTGACTTGATAGGAGAGAGACTTGGAATTGCATGAGGGGTCATGGAGGGTATAGATAAGGATGTTAAGGTTTTAAGGAAATAGGAAACACCCTTAATGAATTCGGCAGTGCAAACCATGAGAGCCAATGTACGGGTCGTACAAAGAAGCACGACCTGTATTGTTGTCCGTAAGCACAGATCCAAAAACTATTATTTTTGGCCCTAAAATCACAAACCATCTTACGAGTCGTATATGGACTTACAAGTTGTGGTTGGACTCGTAGAGTTCCTCCACACTTAGCCATTTTTCACATCCTCTTGGTCCTTGTCCACTTAGGCATTCTACAGGTCGTATAAAGATTTACGGGCTATGTTGTTAGCTCGTAGATCACTTTTCTAAAACTCCAATTTCCTTCAAGTCAAGGCCCTCAATCTACAGAACTAACTATGGGCTATAACTCCTCCTATAGGTTGTGAGTTTCCCTTATCCAATAACTCCAAGCCATTTTCAAGCCAACTTTTCTGAAACGACCCCAAAAAGTGCCAAAAAAAGTGCCTCGCAAGGGCCTGGAATCGTAATTTCCATATATCTAAAATTCAGTGCATTATTTCAAAAATCTGACTTCACATTCTTGATCAGGAGGTCAAACTGAGTGGAAAATAGGTCTAATCCCAATTTTAGAGCAACCATATCAAAATCTGAAATTTCCAAAATGCAAATTCCAGAGAGCAACGCACACATGTATTTTTTTGTGTAGTTTTTGACTTCGGTCCAAGACATTTAAGTCTTGGGCCTAAGTGTTCCCAAACGTGAAAATAGTTATACTTAGCCCTATTTCACCCTCATATCATTCAAAACATTCTCCAATACTTACCAAGATAATGAGCCAAATGTTTCACTCCTAAATTCAAGTATCAAACCCTCTTCTGGATCTTAAGGATTTCACTCAAGCTTCAAGTCTCCATTTCCAATCTTCTTCAACGATTCTCCATAGTCAAGGTATGTGGGTTTCAACCATTGGGTCCTTTCGCCCATGGCGCCGAAGCCTCCTTTTTACCTAAAATACATGCTTCTATGTATAATTTTACAAATGGGTTTTCTAGTATGAACTTGTCTATGAACTATGTTAAAGCTTCATGAAATTGTGACTATTTTACCATGTTTTGAGCTATAAATCTAAGATCTATTTTGAGATTTGATGAACGGTAATGTATATTTCTTGAAGGTGCTACCAAGTATTGATTGATAGTTTTACCTTGAATTTCCTTGCATGATTTCATCCATAAATTGCATAGTTTTATACTAGCATTATACACCCGCCAAGTGTTTGATAAAATATCCGGTTATGATTTCTTGAGGAATTGAAGATCCAATGCATGTCTTATAAGTTGAATGACTTTATGATGATAAAAGGAATGCATGTGTATGATATTCTTCTATATAGTGTTGTGAATTAACCAAGACCAATTAAGGGGTTATGCCTCAACCACCAAGGGTAGTAGGGTGAGACGATCCACCAACTAATTGAGGGGTTATGCCTCAATTACCAAGGGTGTTAGGGTGAGACAATCCACCATGACCAATTGAAGGGGTCTGTACCTCAATCACCTAGGGTGGTAGAGTGATACGATCCACCAATGAAATGATGGTCTCTTCTTGCACATGTATTATGTTCTATATATCATGATTTTCTTCAAGCATCATTCACACATATCATATTGTTGTACACTTATTCATTGTCTATGTCATGCATTTTGATTATGGTGCTTATCACTTGTTGCATTGCATCCTACATACTTAGTGCATTCGAACGTACTAATGCATACTCTATGCCTACATGATGTCACCATGTAGGAACCGGAGCCCCACTTGGTCATTCTCCTCCACGTGGCTAGTACGATATCTCCCAAGCTTGTTGGTGAGTCCTCCATTCCGAGGACATTGGCCTATGTTTCTTCTGTTATGTATTGATACACTCTTTCTTTATTGTATCCTTTGACTATGAGGGTGAGCCCGGTAGCTTGTCTTGGGCCCCGCTCCTATCTATGTAATAGAGGTGTTGTTGGACATGATATGTATCTATACTATGGGCCATGACTCTTGTTTCTTAAAGTGTACGATATGCAAGCTTTCCCCTTAATCCCTTTGCCCTTATTTCTAATCTTTTATGTCATTTAATTTCTTCCGCGACCAATTGATGTGTAATGATATGTTAAGAGGCTTGTTTGGGGTCCCTTCGGGTTCCCCATTCGCTTTGTCACGTCAAGGCCCTAGGCTTGGGTCGGACATTTTCTGCACTCTTATGCTCTTAAATTGGGGTCGTTACATACACATTACGTAGCTTGACATAAGAACTCGTTGTAATCATCAACTTCTTATAGTAAAATATCAATTCATAGCAAAATACATCATATGATAGTAGATAAATCATAATACTTGCATTTAAAATGAAGTCATAAGCATGAATGAATTCATATAAGAGAATTAAGGATTTCTAGTTGGAAAATACTTGGGATTCATTGGTAGAAAGTACCCATGAATGAACCTAACATACCTTGAACAAAATCTATGGAAGAAACTGAGCTTAGAGAAGAAATTTTGAATAATAGCTTGAGCCTTCAAAGAGACTTGAGAGAAATTCGGGAATTTAGACTTAGAATATTTTTTAGAATGATTTGGAATGAGGAGGAATTGGGTAGTATTAGGATGATAAAGGTAGTTTTAAGATTCAAACCGATGTAGTTTATGACTTAAAATGTGAGGAAAGGTTAGAAATACCCTTCATTAAAAACTGTTAGGGGAAATCACGACCTTGGTCAATGAGTTGTAGATCAATCTACGACTCGTAGATAGGGGGTTTCATCTTGATTACACCCTAAAACTTCAGACCTAGACCTTAACCTATGAACCCTTTTCTACAACCCATAGTTTTTTTTTTTGAGTCGTAGATAGCCTTTGTAGGTCCACACAACACTTAGAAAAATTTTACATCTCAGAACCCAAACCACAACCCTCTTTACAACCCCTCAATGAAACCCCATCTTATAAATGGTCGCATAGTGTTGGACGTAATTGCACCCTTCTCTAAACATCATCGACGACCTTAATCTATGACTCATCGATATTTTTACGATCTATAAAGATTCTTCATACATGCAACCCCAACTTTCAAATATCTGCCAAGTCCTTATCCCATCCACGAGGGTTGTCTATGACTTGTAATCCCAACCACTGGCCATAGATGGGGCTCTTACGTCCCCTACACCAGTAACCAGACTTTCACCTTCCTTTCATAATTCTACATTTTAACGTGCGGCATATTATCTTAGGCTTATAAGAGAGCAATTGAAGATTATCCATTCCAAACCTATTTAGATATTAGAAGAAGGGAACTTGAATTAGACGTGGGCGATTGGGTCTATTTGAAGATTTTTCCATGAAGGGTGTTATGTGTTTTGCTAATAAAGGTAAGCTTAGTCCCTAACATGTAGGCCTATATTAGGTGTTGAAGTGATTTTGCAAAGTGGCATATGAGTTGAACTTACCATAGGATTTGGTATCGATGCATCTGGTATATCATGTCTCATTATTGAAAAAGTGCATTGGGGATCTGACATTAATAGTGCTATTGATAAGTTTGGATGTCATGGAGAGTTTGTCCTGTGATGAGGTTCTAAATGAGATTTTGGACCGGCAAGTTAGGAAGTTTAGGAATAAGAAAATGGCATCCGCCAAAGTTCTTTGGAGGAACCAAGAGATTTAAGTGCTACATGAGAAGCTAAAGCAAATATGATGAAATATTATCTTTTATCTTTTTCCCTTTATTTCAACTTAAGGTACTTACTTATTCATGATCTACTCCCATGAATTTCTACGTTTTATTTTTGCCATGTCAATTCATATGCATGCATGTTCATGAAACTGATTGTAAGCTATGTTTATGCAAGTTTTAAAAATCTCATGACTTTAGGATTTAAATGCATTATTGCATTCAAGTTGAGTTGTTAGTTGTTTTCTTTATTGTACTCATGCTAGCTTATGTCTCATTTAAGGACGAATTTTCCCAAGGAGGAGATATTATAATACCTCAAAAGTTAGAAGTCAAAATAAGAAAGAAAGATTGTAGAAAAAGCTTCTAGTTCAATGTCTACGAGGCGCATCTACGGGTCGTAGTTACCTCTATCAGTCATAGATGGTACCTGGACTTGAGAAAAATTTCTAAAAAATTGATGAAACCATGAGTAAAGACTATGGTGATATAAGGAACTACAACTCAGAGAAGAGGTCTTGAATTTTTGAAAAATGACAAGCCTCTAAACTTTTATCACAAGCAGATAGGATGGATTGTGGAATGATTTACGGGTCATAGTTGGGGTTTGAAACAAACCCCAAAATTTCTAAAATATTTGAAAAAGAAGGTGGGTTTATGAAGGGTAACTATGACTTGTAAAGGAAGCCATGAGCCATAAGATGAATTTCGTGAAAAATAGACAAAAATGCATAGCCTTGAAACTTTTTCTATAGACCAACAAGATGGTTCATAGATGATATTATGACTCATAAAAAAACTTCAGAGACCATATTTTGATGCCTCACTTCTATAGACAGAAATCTACAGCCTATAGAAGGACTTATGGACCGTAGATGGTCTCATAGTCCTTGTCTAATAGTTCTTAAGTAAGGGTTATTTTGAATGTTTCCTACCCTCCTCACCTCTAAAAGATGTCATTTAGACATATAAACTACTCATATCCAATTTTAGACATGATAAATTTACTCATTGTTTTTTTATTTAATTAAGCATCGATTGGCATGAATTTATTGATTTCAAGATTTTATATTCAATTTCCTCTTAAAGTCATCTAGGGTTCATGAATTACTTTTATGGATTCTTTTCGTTGTGATTTGAATTGATATTTTTTTTCCTTCTTCATAGTTATGCATTATTTCACCATGTTGATTACTTATGAACCCATAAAAATTACAATTGTTTTCAATATGAATTATGATCAGCTTCATTCAAATTTCATGAAAGTATTCAATTATGGTAAGAAATTATTCACGAATTCAAGTTGTAATAAGTACAATCCTCACATTGATTGAATTAAAGTTTTATAGTTATACTCACCTACTCATGTATTTGAGATGTTCATAAGTATGATTCTCACATTGATCGAATCAAAAATTTAAATGAGTTATTCTATCATGATGTTTACAAAATTGTATTGGTAATTAGATGTTGCCTTCCCCCGATGATTTGCTTATGATTTATGATTTGCTATTATGTTGAAGTTTGAAAAGTCCAAAGAGCGCAAACTAGCTACGGAGCTAGGATACGATTTTCCGATCGAAGATCCACGGATCATAGACAGAATTTGACTTAGCACAGAGAGTGATCAAGGCGTGGTTCGGTCCCAATGTTCAAAGAGCGACCCAATAGATTCTTGTAGCAACCTCTAGTTCCAAACTAGGTACCACCATAGATTTGCCTATTAGCCTAGCTAATGCATCCACAAATAGCTCAAGTGAAGATGTTCTCACGGAGTCTAACTTGGCAAGTATCCTTTTTCTTCTCGATGTGGAAGTTACAATGGATTCTGTGTTATAGTTCTCATGGTCTTATTGTCGGTTATAATCCATATCCCACAAAGTGACTAAGTTTATTTATAAGCTTTCTTAGTATATTTCAAGTAGTAACGCATACTTTTTTTTTACTCACATTGTATTATAATGTAGGGTTGGAAATTCATTCCACTCCCCATAACCACAAAGTTTTATTTATAAGCTCTCTTAGTATAGTTCAATTACTAACGCATAATTTCTTTTGCCTACGTTGTATTATAATATAGGGTTCCTTACCCTGACAAATCTTTGTGAAATAACTCCAATGAGAAGAAAGTTGAACATTCATTCCTACTCCTCATGTGACTAGTTCGGATTGCCACTCAAAGTTACTTTTGGTGAATCCTCATGATTCGAGAGCGAGCACATTATGATTTTTTTTAATTATTTTGGACCATTTTACTTTTGTTTAGGTTGAACTACGGCTTGTCTTATGACCCCTTCATAAAGTTCGAATAATGTTAGACAAAACATATGTTGTATTCCATTTATTTGGACGTCTTTACTTGAATTTTCCCTTTTATATGAGATTCTATTTGGAGACATTTTCGCTTTATGATTTCTTTGTTGTCTATGCTTACCTTATGTTTGCTATGTATACTAAGAGGCTTGATTGGTACCTCGTGCACGTCTAGGGCGTAACTTGAATTGTTATATTGCACCTCACGGGCATCATAAAAAAGAAAAAGAGAAAAAAATAATAATAAATAGGAGAATAATAAAGAATGAGAAAAAAAAAATAAAGGTTAAGAAAAATGAAAAAGAAAAAATATGGAAGAGAATTCAATATGAAGTCTTGTTTAACAAATGTTTAAAGGTGTAGAATTTGACTCAACTTAGAGTGGAAGGAAGAAAAATTGGGTCGACGCAGTTAGACCTGATCCATCTAGGGAAGAACACTACCCAAAAATAGTTATTGTAAAATTTGATTTTGTCCATTACTTAGGTCTATTTGGTTCTTTTTTCACGTCACTTAGTTTCCAAACTCCTACTTTTAACTTTTTCCCTTGGAGGCAGGAGGATGAAGAAAAGTTCGACAACATCAAATTTAATTTACTTTTAAAAGGAAAGGAAAACAAAGTAGAACACAAAAGCGGCATTGTATATAAATAATTAAGTAATGGAAGAGCAAATAATATGAAATGATATGTACACAAAGAATGAAGGCCAAAACTGTATATCTCAGAGAGAGAAAGAGAACAATAATAATAATATATGCAACCCGGAGTTGTCACAGAGCCCCTAGTGCTCGTGATAAGGGGTACGCTGTTCCTAAAGAAGCTGGTTGTGCAAGTGTCTCAACCTAGCCACCACCATTTTTTTCTCTTTCTTGTTTCTTCAGCGGGATACTCTGGAATAAATTGGCAATGTGTCAACAATACTGCAATTTATTGCCCTACCACTACTGAACAGCTACTCAGATAAAGCTGGAACTATACAGTTCAACTTAAATGGTTACTGAATTTTGAGCTAATCATCTTTATGGACTTCCAAATAGGCACTATGTGATAAAGTATCAGCGAAGAAAAATTCATGCCCACTGATGAGCAAATAAAAGATAAAACCAATACCTTGATGAATTTGGAATAGTACTACTTTTTTTCTATTTCAAAAACCTTGGCAAATGTGGAAGAGATTTGAAGGGGAAGTTCAAGATTATGGGAACTTTCAGGAAATTGTAAACTTACATCAGACAGTAATTAGAAGAAACTTCTTTAGCAGGCAAAAGATATGTTGAACAAAAATAAATGTAATACTGATATCTGTTCAATAAATGCTATTAAATGCATTATCTACCACAACTAGAAAAAAGAAAAAAGAAAAAAGAAAAAGAAAAATGGTCATTTACCTCCCTGTGGATAGATTGAATTGTAGTGCACTTCAGCCCAAAAGCTCAAAGTAATGACTGCATAAATTGAAAAGCCAAATCATTCGGTCTTTATTACACTCAGTTAAAGAAAGAGAAGGAGGTGCTACTACTAATGTAATCAATATTGAAAGTATACAAAACAGAAAGAAATATTAGTAGCACTGATGATATTGATTCTTCCCTCCCAGGAAAAAGAAAGGAACTGGACAATATCCATGACATACGATCTATTCATACGTTAAATCAACCGGGTAAGTCATTCAGTATGATTATGTTGCATTATTAACAAGTCTAAATGAACTGCCCACACTCATGTCACACCATTTAACACAAGTCTATACACAAGTAATTAATATTGTACAATCCTATGCATTTTTATAATTTTGTTTTTCCTCTCCTTTTTTTCTCCTTTTTGAAGAGATGAAATTGCAATAACATACCTAGTGTAATCCCACAAAGTGAGAGTTTGTGGGCGGTGGTGCCCATGCAGCCTTAACCCTACCTTGTGAAGGTAAAAATGTGGTTTCTAATAACCCACTCAAATAAAGCATATCAAAAATCAAGAATGAAAAAAAAAATGGTGGTGAAAAAGGCATGCTAGAAACAATTAACAAAAGAACAAGTAGCAATCAAGAAATAATATAATAATTGCAATAAAGTCAATAACAAGTAATACTAAAACTAAAGATTAAAGATAGTAGGAGAGTAATAGTAGCAGTAACAAGTAATATGGTAACTGCAACAAACAAGGAGACTTAAAACGCTCGACTACCTACTAACATTCTACCCTAATCATCGACCTTCCTATCTTCCTATCAAGGGTGATATCGTTGATAAGCACAAGGTGAGCCACTTCACACCCAAGACTCTTTCAGTCTCTTTCTACCTCTCCTTATACCCAGTATAGACAACCTCCCGCACATCCTCATCATAACATTTGCGCATCTTCTCTTCATATGCTTGAAGTCATCTCAGTCTCGCCTCCCTCATCTTATCCATCACGGAAGTCACTCCCACCTTGTCCTGAATAGCTTTATTCCAAATTCTACCTCTTCTAGTATATGCCCGCACATTGCTCGGACCCCGCACATAGCAAAAGCTTAGTGCATTGGGCTTCCCCCCACATTCATGTCAACATCTTCATTTTCGCTACTCTTATCTTCTAGATGTTCAAATTTTTGTCCAGTAAACACTGCCCCAGACAACATAGCTACTCTGACCACCGCTTTATAGAACTTACCTTTAAGACTTGGTGAGACAACTAGATGCTATCTTCCATTTCATGATTTCATCTGCCTCGCTCCAATACGATGTGTAACATCATCATCAATCTTCCCATTTTGGATTATTGACCCCACTTACTTGAAATTTCCTTTCTTGGAGGCCCCACTTCATCCATCACCAAGGCAAATAGAGACAAGCTAACAAGTGAAACCAATCATAAGTGATCTAAGTCTCCTCCCACTGTCCTCACTTGAGTCTCGACTCCATCATACGTGTCCTTAATTTTCCTAATGTAAACTCATACACGATAGAGCCAAGACCCAAATGATGAAGTTGCACCACTGAAAATAGTTGACTCTTGCTACACCAGCTTGTCATAATATCAAAGAATACGTCAAGGAAATATATATAAAGACACTGCAGATTGCTTGTGAAATTTTAGTACAGGTGGAAGTCTCATGAATTAGAAAGGAAAGCAAATACAGGTATGGGAGAAAATCTGGCTGGTTTGTTAGAAAGTTCAACAATGTTGAGATAACAAGTCCTTGTGATTTTTGAGCACCTGAATTTACCCATACGTGATACATGGAACTTACGTATATAGGTGCGCTTCTAGAAGCTCAACTTGACAAAAACTTGCATAAGGCCTGATATGGATATAGGGAACCAGGGCACAAGCATTTCATTAAAGACGATCACACCCACAAACTTCAAATTCTAGATAAACCTCCAACTAGACTCAAAATCACATTGCTCACACTTGATGCCAAAACTAAACTAGCACCAAGGATAGTATTTCTTCTTATTAAGAGCAAGCTTTTTCAAAGGCTTTAACAAGAGACAATGACAATCCCTTCCTAAGACAATAACAGTGCTACACCATTATTTTGCTTTCGAAACCAAAATTGTCTTCTTCTTGAGAAGAAACTAGAGCACTTCTACAATTAATCTTTTTTGAAAGAAAAAAAAAAGTTGAGGGGAAAGATGGGTGCTTTTGCTGTCTTGGAAAACGTGCCCCCCCCCCTTTTCTCTTTGCCGTTCTTGAATTTTGATCCTAATGTGGTCATGTTGCAAAAATTAGTGAAAGATCACGACGTGAAAATCATTCCAACTTGATTTATAGTATTACAATGTATTTGTTTTTTTGACAAATAATGGTGGTTAGACCATCTTTGTTGTATTGGGTGGAGTGTTGGCCAATAAAAAATGCACATGTTCAGAAGATGCATGTGGCAGAGATGAGGATGTTGAGATGGACGTGTGGTCACACCAGGAGTGATAAGATTAGGAATGAGACCATTCGGGAGAAGCTAGAGTTCCTGTGGCTGATAAGATGAGGGAAGCGAGACTCCGATGGGTTGAACATATGCAGAGAAGGAGTACCGATGCTCCTGTTAAGAGGTGCGAGAGGTTGATTTTGGGAGTTACATGGAGGGGTAAAGGTAGACCGAAGAAGTATTGGGGGGGAGGTGATCAAACAAGATATGGCAAAACTTGAACTCACCGAGGACCTGACCTTAGATAGAAAGGAGTGGAGGTAGCAAACTAGAGTAGCAGGCTATCTGGTTGGTAGGTTTAGTTGGATGGCTAGCCTTGGGATATAGTAGGGTAGCAGGAGTAGTCGTGTTTTATGTCATGTATTATCATTATCTATCGTATATGTGAAAATTTTATCGTATTTACATACTATCCTGTGTTTTTCGTTATTAGTGGCTCTTTCTGTTCTCTTTTCTTTCCTTTTTGTCATATCTAATTTATTCTGCTTATGGGTTTTTGAGACGAGGGTTTCTAGGAAACAGTCTCTCTACTTCTATGAGGCAGTTGTAAGGTCTGCGTACATTCTACCCTCCCCAAACCCCACTTGTGGGATTCCACTGGGTATATTGTTTGTATATTACAATTTATTTGTGCTGAAGACAACTGTAATTCTTAACCAGAAAGTGAAATTTAAAATTATGCCAGATCACAACGTGAAGGGGAAAATGATGAAATTAGCATGACATAAATCTTAATGCCAACAATCACAACCCAGTTAAGGACATTTGTTGTAGGTTACAATAATCACATGCCGTCTTCTTATTATATTTTTGTTTGAGTTTCCATGAGTCATGGGCTTTTCTTTTTGAAATTTTTCAGGTTTTTAAACTTGTGTTGTTACTTAGTCTAGTAGTGTTACATGCCAAATTGTCCAATGTTTTCCTCATCCCATTACTCATGTCTTTGGTCTATATCATGTATGCTACAATTTAAGGTCTAGTGTTGCCTAACACCTTGGCAACCCGTACACAACACCAGTACCCATGTGCGTGTAACATAGCTTGTTTCTCCTTCCAGAATTAGTGTTGCAGTTGCTACTTCTAGCTTCTCACCATTTGATATCTTATACATTATTTCTCAGTTCCCTGTATTAAAGGGATGGCTCCAACAAGATTAATCCCTCTTGATCTCAAGTTTTCCAACATGGCTGCAAAGGTTAATTTTCTCTGCTACTGCAACGCGGAGATTTGTATAAATTTCCAGTTGCCTGGTACAGATCTCAATGCACTTGTTTCCCTTACCGATGACAATATGGGCCTATGGTATCACACTGGGTCAGGTTAAGTAGTGTGTAGGTGGGTGGGTTATTTTTATAATGGGTCAGATTTTTAGTGCGTGCGATTTAATGCCTGATGAATGGAGGAGTACAATTGTTCCATTGTATAAGAATAAGGGAGATATTCAAAACTGTAACAACTATCGGAGTATCAAGTTGTTAAGCCACACTATGAAGGTCTGGAAGAGAGTGGTGGAGATAAGTGAGGAAAGTAGTGTCTGTTTCAAAGAGTCAATTTGGATTCATGCTGAGATGGTTGACTATTGAAGCAATTCATCTTATTCGGAGATTAGTAGAGAAATATAGGGAAAGAAAGAAGGACCCGAGGGATGTATTATGGAGGTGTCTCGAGGTGAAAGGTGTTCCAATGATGTATATTAGGGTGATAAAAGACAAGCATGACGGAGTCAAAACTCGGGTAAGAACAGTGGGAGGGGACTGAGTATTTTCCTGTTGAGATGGGACTTCCTCAAGGAACCGTATTGAGCCCTTTCCTATTTTCCTTAGTGATGGATGAGCTGACTCGGTCTATTCAGGAGGAGGTTCCATGGTGCGTGCTACTTGCAGATGTCATAGTACTGATTGATGAGAGTCAGGCTAAAGTTAATGATAGGTTAGAGGTTTGCAAACATGCTTTGGAATCTAAAGGGTTCAAACTGAGCAGGACCAGAACAGATTACTTTGAGTGTAAATTCAATGTGGCGAGGGTGAAGCAGACATTGATGTGAGGCTTGCCACTCAACCTAATCCTAAGAGAGAAAACTTTAAATATCTTGGGTTCATCATCCAGAGTAGTGGCGACATCAACGATGATGTCACACACCGTATTGGAGCAACATGGACTAAATGGAGGCTTGCCTTTGGAGTATTGTGTGACAAGAAGATACCACCTAAACTCAAAGGTAAGTTTTATAGGATGGTGGTTAGACCGTCTTTGTTGTATGGGTGGAGTGTTGACCAATCAAAAACTCAAATGTCCAGAAGTTGCAGGTCGCGGAGATGAGGATGTTGAGATGGATGTGTGGGCATACCAGGAAGGATAAGATTAGGAATGAAACCATTCAGGAGAAGCTCGAGATGGCCCACGTGGCGAATAAGATGAGGGAAGCGAGACTGCGTCGGTTTGGACATGTGAAGAGAAGGAGTACCCGATGCTCCTGTTAGGAGATGCGAGAGGTTGGATTTAGGAGCTACACGGAGGGGTAGAGCTACACGGTGAAACTTGATCTCACCGTGGATATGACCTTAGATAGGAAGGAGTGGAGGTCGCGTATTAGAATAGCAGGCTACTAGGTTAGTAGGGGTAGGTCAATATATGACTTCGTAATAAAGTGGATTAGTAGGAGTAGTGATATCTTTACATTGTATGTTGTCATTATTAGTCCTATATTTGTTTACTTTTGCGTGTTTACATTGCCTTTATTTCTTGTGTTTTTTTCTATCTTGATATGTTAATTTTATCATATTTGTATACTACCATGTGCTTTTCCTTTTTAGTCGCTCTTTCTGTTCCCTTTATTTTCTTTTCCTTTTTCCATATCTAGTTTATTCTGCTTATAGGCTTTTGAGACGAGGGTTACCAGGAAACAGCCTCTCTACCTTCATAAGGTAGTGGTAAGGTCTGTGTACATTATACCCTCCCCCAGACCCCACTTGTGGGATTCCACTGGGTATATTGTTGTTGTTGTTGCGATTTGGTGACATGAGCCTCTAACAAGAGGCCATGTGACAAAGCTGGTTTTACAAAACCATTATTGAAACTTATGGCATAAATGAGCCTTTTTGTAATGGTGATGGAATAAATGTGTCATTTCTAATAGTTTAATGGCATATTAGAGCTTTTTCCTTTGATATAAAAAAAGGTATAACAGAGGAAAAACTCATTGATGAAAACAAAATAAAAACTTACTCCTGTTTGACTTCTGACTTTGTGGAAGAATCTCAATGTAGCAGGTTTCCTTAAATGATGTAATGACAAACATCTTAACACCATACTGTAATAACATTGGAATAAACGTCAGCCAATGATTGAAAATTTAAAATACATAGTTGAATTGAGAGAATAGTAGATCACCATCACCTATTGAAAATTTAAAATACACACTTGAATTGAAAAAATAGTAGATCACTATGTATTCATATGATAATAGACAATAAAAGAGAGAGATTAGGATCTTCAGGGTTGGGAAAAGAGAAAAAGAAATGACTGGAAGCAATCAAACAACTGCAGAACTCCAAACCCTTCATCAAGGACTGAAATTCCCAAGGAAGAAAATTCAGAATCAATCTATGCAGATCAAATCCTAAAAAGCGGCAACAGCCCTAATCAACTGCTTCAAGCAAACTTGGGGTTTTGAAGAGCATAAAAGAACACATCCATGACATGCATTATTCTCCAGAACAAAATGAACACTGAGTCCCTATAATAGCAATATTTGTATTCTAACTTTTGTATGGTTCTCTTAAGAGTTATAGTTTTCTCAATAAAGTATTTATTTTAAGTACAATACCAATGATAACCATTGCTTTCAAGATGCAAATTGAATTTAAAAGAATTGCTTGTGAATCTAAAAATCTGAAATTAAGGTAAAATTCAGAATATAATTAAGTAAATAAAAGTGTGCTCTCTAACTGCTTAAGCTTTTAGATAAGAAGGTCGCACACTTCAAAATGGTATCAAAGCAGACTCAGATGATTTGGTTCGAATCTCACTATCAGCATTATAAAAAGAAGGCTTAATACCAGAGATTACCCCCTGAGGTTGTCCCCCAACTCCCTGTTACATAATCTTTGACCATGAGAATCATCTTCACACCCAAACATTTCAAAGGAATGTCTATTAGACACCTTTCCTCCTATGTGTCACTTGTGTTTACACAGTGAACTGGTGAGTGAATGCTAAAAAAGATTATGTTTTTCAATGATATTCTTTTTTATTTGGAAAAATTAATAGCTTTTCCACCTTCTTTCTTCACCAGCACCACCTCCTCCTAACCATTGCCGTTTCTACCACCAAAAATCACCATTTGGTACCCATATGCAGTAAACAGTTAGCAGGAAGAAAGTTCCCTACATATTTATATTTAGATTCTTATGCAGATCTCTCTTTCTCTCTGCAGAAAAATTCTAGGTTTGTAATGCAGCTGCAAGTGAGGAGGTCGATGGAGCTTGAGAGTTCAAGTCCTAATATTTTGGATAATCCAAATCTCGAATTGGGACTAAATAGATTTAAATTCCTATGTTTTAGTTTGAATAGGAAGGTGATGGTTCTGGATTTTCTGGTGGTTTGCAGTGGGGTAGGTGCATTGCCGAAGAGAGAGAGATGAAGCGAGAATGGCTAAAGGGTGTAATTGTAATTTTAAATGTGCTATTTTTAAAAATTAATAACACATATCACACCATTGTTGGTGCGTGAAAATACACTACTTTTTATGAAGTGGTTAAATACAAAATGGTGTGAAGAAGTACACTATTCAAATTTGGATGTCTTTAAGGCAATTCATGTGGTCAAAGGGTGTGTAACAGAAACATGGGGACAACCTCGGGAGAATGTTTGTATTAAGCCTAAAAAGAATTTCACAAGCTTGACCCATGAAAAAGTATGGCCCGCATGGGAGGGAGCATGTTGAGAATATAGTTAAGTGAATAAAATTGAATCTCTAACAACTTAAGCTTTTAGGTGAAGATAAATAAATAAATAAAAGTGTGCTCCTATAATAGCTTAACCATCTAGATGAGATAGTCACACCGTTATCCATGTAATATATCTTTTACACAAACAAACAAGAAACACCAAAATCTGCAAATAAGGTATAAGATGTATTACATTTTAGAAGCATTTCAGAACAATATATTAATTCTGAATTAACAACTCTTTAACATTTTGAGACCCTGTATTAAAATCTACAGATAAAAAGTTCCTGCTTTAGAGGGTTGTTCTTCTTGCCACTGATTTCTAGTTTGGTAAAATGACATGTTGTCCTCACTATCAGTTTTGACATTTGTTGCATGGGTGATGGGGCCATAATGTGAATAACTAAATTTCATCCAACAATCATTAGGAAGGACCTTAATTAAATTCTCCTTGCACTTGTTTGCAAAAACCAAAATAGACTCCAATTTCTTCTGGTTGATGAAAGTCGACAAAGAATGCCTCATGATACAGAACACAAGCTTATGTTTCTCTTCTATAAATAGTAGTGGGTTTTATGCTCCACTCAGAAATGAACCAAAAGCGACAAAGCAAGGGAATGATAAGTCATAAGCAAATCTATTTTCAGATTCCTTAACATACCTCCGCTGAAATTTCCTAATAAAAGATCTTATCAGGATACATTTCTCATTTCTTTTGA
The DNA here is from genome assembly GCA_026153255.1 of Solanum medicagineum. NCBI lineage: Eukaryota > Viridiplantae > Streptophyta > Magnoliopsida > Solanales > Solanaceae > Solanum > Solanum medicagineum. The sequence continues at coordinate 8,939,037 of JAPFFP010000080.1, forward strand.
ACTTATAAAGTTTTGTTTCCCTATGATTTATCGAATTTCAGATCTTTATGAGTTTTATATTTTCCCTAGCTAGAGCCTAGAATAACAAGGTTACAATAACAGAATTTGGAAATTCTTAGTCAAGAGACTACAGGTCATACACAGAAGAGGTCAGAGATAGAATTTACATCAAGAAGACCTAAATCTATCAACAAGAATTGGGACAATGACTTGGAACCCTGAGTTACTCAAGCCAACAGCAATTCTTTCTTTGAAAAATCAAGACGACTGTTAGAATAAGAATAGGAATAGGTAAATACAACTCTATGTAGAATAGGAATAGGAATAACAATAGTATACAGAATCCTACTTGGAAAAGGATTGTATTATAGTATCCTAGTTGGAAAAAGATTCTAATATAGTATATATAAATAGGGTATCAGTGTAACAATGTAGACATAATTCAATATATTTTCCTTCAATGTTTCTCACAGGGTATCAGAGCTTCTATCAAAAAGCTTCCACTGCCGGCGGGTGGCTATGACCCATATATGTTGCCCGTCTGGCCAATGGTTATGTTAACAAAAGTAGGGTCAATGATATATGTATGCTTCTCAGATTCAAGGGAAGAAAATTCAGTCAAACAGGCCACTGTGCGCCAATTTTCGGTGACTTTCTAGGGTTGTTTTATGTCAACACCACATCTATCAGTGTTTGTGTAGCACCGGCCCATCATTCCAGTGACTACTTTTTTATATCTAATTTGTGTAGCACCATGTCACCTTTTCGATGACTACTTTTCATATTTATCATGTGTAGCACCGTGCCATCTTTCCGGTGACTACTTTCTCATATTCGATTTGTGTAGCACCATGCATCTCTCCAGACTACTTCTCATATCAATTTGTTTAGTACCGTGAATTTTTCGAACTACTTTCTCATATCTGAGTTGCATAGCACCATGATTCTTTTTGGTGACTTAGATTTGATTTGCGTAGTTCCATGCGTCTTTTCAGTGACTCATGAAACCTAATTGTTTGGTAGCGTTGGATGTCTTTTATATAAGTCACTCTGTGGTATGAATCGGTCTTCTGAGTTTGTTTAGGGAAGTTCAACACTGTAATTCAAGAACTTATCACATTGTGTTTTATCGACATTGTGCATCAAATCCAGTATTTCATGAGAAGACTAAGCACACCGAGATGGATTATCAATTTTGTGAAGTCGAGTGATCAACTAACAGATATCTCACCAAGCTCTTCATCGATCCTCGTATTAATTACAGTTGTAACAAGCTAGATGTGTATGCACTAGCTAAAGGGGAGTGTTAGAATAGGAATAGGTAAATACAATCCTACTTAGAATAGGAATAGGAATAACAATAGTATACAAAATCATCCTTGGAAAAGGATTGTATTATAGTATCCTAGTTGGAAAAGGAGTATAATATAGTATCTATAAATAGGGTCTCAATGTAAT
>JAPFFP010000080.1:8941743-8955880 GCA_026153255.1 Solanum medicagineum
AATTAGAAGTAATCAATAGCTACAAAGAAGTAAATTGAATTACATGATCACAATGCACAACCCTGATTTAATTTAACTTTGTATTAGAAAAGGTATGCATATGTAAATTTTGGCTTGATTGGCAGCCTCTTTGTGCCTACACTTCCCCAGTTCGTTTTTTTGGAAGCTGGACGCAGCCCTTCTGCTGAGATGCAACTATTGCTTTTTTCTTTTTTCTTCTTTTTTTTTTTAACGCTTCACATGCAACCACAGTACTGAAATGATGTGGCAACTAACAAAAATGTTCGAGAAATACCTGCTTCACAACTTGCTCCCTCACAAATTTGTGATGCTCAGTACTGCGATATATTTGGTCCGAAAGTGAGCGGAACTGCAAATATGTCAGAAAGCATTACATGAGTTAACAAATATTACCTCATACATTATAACATGCGTAATAAAGGAAAAGATAAGATCTGAGAAAACACAGTGGTGAATGGCCTATCTCATACAGCTGAAATGGAAGTAGGAGGTCAAATTTCCTTGGATTCCATTGGATGTGGAACTCAGCACAATAAGGGGGTTTTTGGATTGGCTTTTAAAAAGTGACTTACAAGATAAAAGCCAAAAGCCATAAGTTACAGATACCCAACTTTTGGCTTTTGGCTTTTTTCTTTACTTTTTCAGCCTAAAAAGTGCTTTTCAGCACTTTTCATTGTTCCCAAACACTTCAAAAACTAAAAAAAAAAAATAGCCTAAAAGCCAAAAGCCACTTAAAATAAGTCAATCAAAACACCCACTAATACAGCATCGGCATTAATATTTTCAGCCTACAACGGAAAGCCAAGGAAAAAGTTAAAGAAAAGAAAAGAGAGAGATGCATTTTATGAAGATTTGAAAAAGAGCTATTTTATTCTCTAAGGGCTCGTTTGGTTCATATGGGATAAAGAGAAATAATCCTGTGATAGAATGTGGGATTATTTAATCTAGTGTTTGGTTGGATCTTTGTCTCTAGTATAAGCAAATCTGGTATAAAATCCCAGGATAGCTAATCCTGAAATAAGCGACCAATGACAAAAGTAGCCTTTTCCAAAATTCTTCTCCCAAAGTCCACTAGGAAAATCAAAGTTAAAACTGATAATAAAAGTTATCCAACTTTATCTATAAAACCAACCACATGTTTATATGTTGTATATCCATTTTTAACAGATGACCCGAATATCTTCCAAAAATGACGCATATACACTAAACAATCCCACATTATAATCCCCATATTATAATCCCGGTGTAACTCACCAAACGACCCATAAGGAATTAATGTATAGTGATTTTTAGTCCCCAAAAAGAAGGAGTTAATCTATGGCGATATTCCTATTAATCAGCAAGAAGTTATTAGAAGAGGAAGAAAGTAAACTGACCTGACAGTTGCCATCTCCAGAAACTTTTAACTCAACTAGATCATATACTTCCAACCTAGAGAAAAAGTGTTTCGCTCAAACATCCATCCATCATTACGCAGAAAATACAAATAAGAAGAAATTATTTCTATAACCCCTCCCCTCCCCCAGGATATTATTTGGCTACAAATTCTTGCTTATTCCACCAATGAACTGTGTTCAGCAGCGGAGACAAAAGTATAGCACATGGTTTTCCATATTCAGTAAAATCCACTGAATGAGATAATTTTCATAAGGAATAACATGGCTTATTTTGCAACGTTTATGAGAATATGCTTCAAAATGAACTTCGGGAGGAATACTGAGCAAGGAAACAGTTCATATACAAAACATAAGGTCCCATAAAATCAAACATTTGATGCAGGCTAACAGTATGGTGTGTTTTAAGTGACCTCGAGGTGTGTGCCCACTTGAGGGTGCTAGTGTCCTCGGAACACATCGACATATTTATCGTATGAGGCGGAAGTGATTGAAAGTGACAAGTTTAGGCAATAGCGGGGAAAATGGGAAAGAAGTACCAAAACTAAGTCCTAGACACCCTCAGGTTGTCGCACACATAGCGAGGGCGGTGCCTGGCATGGGGTTGGGCTAAATTGGGGAGCCAAGGTACTCCCCTCCATAGCATGAAGGGCGGAAAGGAGCTTCCATCGTGAACCTTAATACAAGTGGAGCAGAATAGGGGAAACGAGAAAGCACATCCCGCATGCTACGTAGTGAGGACATGCCATATCTGAGCTGAAGTCTAGACAAGCCAACAACACCACTAACCTCGAGTGTGAGCTTGCTTACAATACTTGTATGTGTTTGCGGTGTCTCCTGCTTTGTGTGCGAGGCTCGAAGCCCTAGGCCTATAACTATTGCAAAAATCAGGAAGAGAGAATGGAGTGAGATTTTTGGAGCTTGAAAGTCTTGAGAGATGGGGATTCTGCCAAGAAATGAATGTTACTCCAAGGTGAGTAATTATAGTGTAGCAATGATGGATTCTTATCATTAAACTCAAGTATTTACACACTTTTGGATTGAAAACCTTAGATTTCAAGAAAATCTTCAAGAACATTTCAAGAAGGAAGATTCTAGGTTTCTTCAAGAGAGGTAACTTCCACCAATCCCATTTTAGTTATTCATTTTTGTTAACCATCTCATTACCATTAGAGTACTCAAAAACGATACTAGAGCATAATTATGAGTAGAAATTGCATGTTTTTGCTAGGTATTAAAGTAATTATAAAAATGTGTGTTGTAGAGAAGATGATGAATAGTGCCTTAGGTTGATAGAAAGATTTCTAATATCGGAAAGTTGGAATGAACATTTCAAGTTTGTCAAGCAAAGAGTTTTCTCCAGAACCACATCTGATCATTACCCTATCCTTACGGAATGTGGAGGATGGGAGAAAGGCAAAGGATACTTCAAGTTTGAAAATCTTGGGTTTGAACACAAGGGCTTAATTGAATTGACAGAGAACTCGAGGAGCTCTTGTGATATACAAGGTGAGCCAGAAGTTGTACTTTCGAAGAAATTAATAATGCTGAAAAGTGATTTACAATGGAACAAGAGGGTGTTTGGAAATTAATGGTAGAAGAATAAGGCATTGTCTAGATTAGAAGCTATAGATCATGAACTAAGAATGAAACAAGATGAGTGCAGATAGAAACAGAGAAGAACTCTACTAAAAGGGAATTAGAGGAGGTTACAAAAGCTGAGGAGATTTTATGGAGTAAAATCCAAGGGCTTACGACTAAACAAGCTGATAAAAATACAAAGTGTTAATGCTTATAAAAGATTTAACTTTATTGATAAAATGGTAATTAACTGGGGCACTGAAGCATGATGAGAAATTCATAAGGGAATATATACAGGCTTTTTAGGAATTTGTTTTAGAGAAACAGAAGATGGAGGCAAAATTGGGAGGGTGAAAATCTGAAGAGGATAAAGAGTTGCTGCAATCCAGACCCCACTTGTGGGATTCCACTGGGTATGTTGTTGTTGTTTGGTCTCAATGCCTACACAGAGGAAAAGAAGATGAATTTTATGATAAATCAGTTTTCATGGAAGGCCAAAGCCAACAAAAGGAAAATACAATTGACTAACTGACAAGTGGTCTTAGCTTGGGTAAGACTTGCGATGGTTTGCATATTACAAGTGGGTTATGGTTAGTTCAGGTCCACTCTTAGCTTTAACCCAAAATAGTTCTGAGTTACCTCGTGATCTCGTGGGAAGGAGGTTCATCCTTGTGGTTATGCTGTGGTATGGGGGTGTCGACTCAAATTTGGTTTATGGGCTAGTTCTTGACTTGGTAACTACTCTTTGGTTGCAGATTTTTGAATGTTGGTTTATAAGTTCGATTCTTGATAGTGTATCCTGATGGTATGCTACTCGAAAGTGAGTTCCTTTGGAAGAAATTGCTAACTTTTGAGAATTGTACCTCAAACTCTTAGTAATGTTGAGTAAGATTCTTTTCTTTACTTGACATTCGAGGACAAACATGTTTTTTAGAGGTGGATGATGTAATAACCCTAAACGTTATTTTTGAAAATTTTTGAAAAATTATCATTTTATCCCTCTCGATAGTTGCTCCAAGTCATGTTTGATCTGCTTATGAACTTAGTTTTGAAATTTTATTGAAATGTTGAAGTTTTGAGTTTTTGGAGGCTTAAGTTGCTAAAAAGTGATTTTTCATACCAACCAGAGCCATGAGTCTCAGAATGAAATGCCATTAGTTCCATCAACATCAGAATATGAAATTTGGTCTTGGAGAATCGTCGTTTTTGAATTTGGAGTTGTTTTGTCGATTTGGGGTCTTAAGTTGGAAGTTTAAGTTAAATTGGGTCAAGGTTTGACTTTGGTCAACATTTTGAGTTCGGATGCTCGAATTGAATTTTTGATGATTCCGTTGGATTCAGGAGGTGATTTTAGGCGTAGAAAGAGCTTTGATATATTTTCTGCAAGTCTAGAGGGCATTTTGGTCTTTAAGCTTTAAGTTGATTTAATTGCGACTAAATGGATTTCGAGTCAATGAGACCTCGAATTCATATTTTTCTGATTCCATTAAGTTTGGAATGTCATTTCCAAGCTAGTAACATATTTGGTTTGTGTTATGGAAGTGTCAAATGAGTTTTGGGTGAGTTTTTAAACGTCTTGAATGCTTTAGGCGTTGTTTCAGCAAATTACAGCAACGGGTTCATTATTAGTTTTAAGGATCGAAAATCATACTGAAACTTCTGAAATTTTGAGCATAAAATTATAAGACTGATCTACAAATTTTGGTGCATTTTCGTTAAGCCAGGATTGGACTTTTACCGCAAAATATGAAATAATTATTTACCAAGCAAAAATGATATTTGAATGGGCAAACGAATCCAGAATTGACTTTTGATTGAAGGATTGGTTCCGTAGCATTATTTAAGACATTTAGAAAAAGAATCAGGACATTTCGCTATCGTATGAGAAAATTACAGCCCTTTTACCAAAGAAATTGGCTGCTGGTAACAATAAGAGCATGCTTTTCAAATTGATTTGCAGGTACAACTTGGGTGGCAATGGAGCTTGGAAGAAACTGGTTAATGCTATTTATGGCAAGAATGATGGTTAGAAAATATCTATAGTCCAGAGGGATGTAAACAGGGTAGTTTGGAAGGACATATATGGTTTGTAGGAAAAATTTATTTGATACACTGATCAGGAAGTGGGAAATGGCAAAGTAATCAGATTCTGGACGCATATATGGGTTGGCGAAGAGTGCCTAAAGACTAAACTTCCTAACCTATTTAACTGCTCAATTAATAAGGTGGGAGTTGTTGCATTCAGATTCAGACTGCAAACATGAGTTAAGAAGAAGATTGATTAATTGGGAAGTAGAGGAGTTTTGCCATTTACTTAAGCAATTAGAATCAGTAAATATTGATAGAAGTAAGAGGGATTCTCTTATTTGGATAGCCAGCACAGATAAAACACTCACCGAGTAATATGCTACAATCTGTTGACTAAGCAAACAAGTCAATGGGATGCAACATGGCCTTGGAAAATGATTTGGAAGAGAGAATCTCATTTTACAGTAGCATGCCTTGGATGGGTTGCAACCTCAGAAGCTTGTTGATTGAAATTAATTTGAAGAAAAGAGGTTATGATTTACGTCACACGGTAACAGACGCTACTTGTGTGAGGAAGATCAGGAAACAATATTGCTTCTTCATTCTCAATATTCAAGAAATTGTTGAGATTTATTTCTGCACATCTGTGGTGTTTCCCCGTGATTCCTAGGAATGTTAAGGTTTAATGCATGGCGGACAATATCAATATCAAATGATACCTAAAAAGGAGGTTTCAGTGCTGCTCAAAGAAGTGTTGGCAGTACCCGTGCCATCCTATTAAACGGAGGTTTCGATGTAAACTCATTGAGTGTTGATCCATATGGCATATATGGTGATACTGCCTTGTCAACTGAGAGTTGGTTATCCGTCATGACATACATGGCGCATTACTATTGCTGTCAGAGGTCTATAGGAATTCCCAATTAAAAAAATACTACATTCAATGATGTCAAATGTTTCTAAGTACTGTTTTCATGTTTTATGCTTCTAAGCATGTTGTCTTCCTTACATGGATTTGTGAAATGTTTTAAATTAATTTACTAGTGTTGCCTGAAACCCATGTTTCAGAGACCTAAGTTGCTCAGACTGTGGTGCGAGTGTCCGATACGGGTGTCGATCTGAGCACAGATCCTTCATGATCTCAATTTAAAGATCCAGGGATACGGATCCAAGTATGGATATGGGCACAGAAATTCAAGTAAAAATAATCCAAATATCCAAAAATAGGGTTACAAAACCTAAATTATGAGATATAATGTAGAAAACTTGAGTTGGAGAAAAAATATTGATAGAGTGGAGAATCTCGGAAGGAGATAATAAGGAAAAGGAGTGAATTAGAAATTTATGTTTGCAAGGTATTCCATTATCTACATCTTAGCTTTTGTTCTGATTATAGATATCATTGAATCTGTCCAAGAATTACTCCGTAAATTTTTGTCAAAGCACCCAAAATTGGTTGACCAAATTTGGTACAAATCCCACACTCGCACACATGTTAAGTTGACACAGATGCGGCAGCGAAACTGAAGATTCCACACAACTTAATCAGAGACTTCACTCAAACCTTTTAGGGTTGAGTCTATGATACTTACGGGTACAACTTCTAGGAAATTGTTCGTAATCCCTTCATGGGAAAACTTACTGTATATTTCAGATACTACTTAATTGGAGAATATGACACGGGTTAGAATCTTCCCTTTCAGTTGATCCACTTCTAGTGAGCTCCATGTCTTTTACCGGTGGGTGCATGATACTCATCTTGCGCCATCCTCCTCATGCATGATTCTAAAGGCACCAGTGACACAGTGAACGGTCAAGTTATGCACATGCAATTTACATTTCATATCTCGTGTTAAGATGATGTTATTACTTTAAACCACATTCATGCTTTTTGATATGAACCCAATTATGATGTTGTTTTTATAAAGGTAAAGTTATATTCCTCAGCAATTAGGGTATGTTGGCAACCACCAAAATGATTTACATTAGAAACCCCAAAAAACAAACTTAAGAATGCTGCTACTAAACTTATAAGAAAAGAAATTTAAGGTCTGTCGAGACTCCTCTACACCCTCCTCTTTACACCAAAAGAAGAAAGTCTCCACACAAAGCCATCTGATTTTTGCACTGATTCTGAAGTATTTTCAAGGCACCTCTTTTTTCTGTCTCTCTACATAGTCTACCATATACAAGAGGGTATCATGTTCCACCATTTCTTCCGGCTCTTACTCCCCCCTCTCCTCACCCAGCAACTAAGAAGGTCTACGGTGTGTTCTAGCATTGTCAAGTTTGTATGTGTTCTGCTTACAAAATGGCTCATAGTTGAGTAGTGAATTTGCAATAAAGGAATAAACGGTTGTAGGTCTCATATGTCTAATTAGTTGACACTTTATTCTTCTGTACCTTACTCCATGGGCCAAAGATTTCCCCTGAAAGTTCCTTCACTTTCCTATTGTACAATCTGCTAACTGACAAGATACCATCCTGATTGTGTTTCCAAATCATTACATCTGCTTCCAGACTTGTGCCCTTGAAATCATCTAGTGTTTGTAGCATCTCGGCTACTATCCTTATCTCCCAATCATTTCATAACCTTCTGAAACTTAAATTCCACCTCTGTTCAGATCATACCTCATTTACCATGGCATCTGGAGAAGAGTTGAGAATATATATATATATATATATGTGTGTGTGGATAACAAGACATCAAGGATTCTTGATCAATCCAGTGGTCTTCCAAGAAAGAACCCTGGTCCCATTTCCCACTTTGCATCTAATGTTGTGCTGTAATTGACTCCATACAGAGACACCATACATGTTATTCACCTTATTGGAGTACCATGGGCTGTTCTGACCATACTTATTACTGATAACTTCCTTCCAAAGATGAACCTGATTTATGTTTTAACTTTAAATATTGCTGGGTTATAAGCCAAAAGTTTGTGAAAAAAACCTTCAGAAGTTCAAGTGATGCTATATGTGAATGAAGGTTTCATGAAATGGACAGACAGGTTATGTGGTTCATTTGGTGCGAGTTACGGCATCAGGTAGCAGTCACAATCCTTCCTTTTAGGATGTGACACAAAACACTGGCTTAAGGAGAGTAAAATGCGTTTCTTTTATAAAATTCCATAAGCATTTAAAATTTCCAATTATGATGGCTTTAATTTTGCTGTTTCTCAGTTAAGCAAAACTTGTTAACATGTATTGTTGACCATCTCATATGCAATTCCATTGCTAGCTTGGAGAAGACAAAGATAAAGAATACCAGACAGGAAGAGTAACATAACTTATCCGACAAGTTTGAACTCCTTTTGCTAGCAAAAAGTACCAGTGGAGAGAAGTTAAAGTTACCTGTCCATCAGCCTTTGATGATCTGATTTTGCTTCATCTGCTGAGGGTATATCTCCATTAGTTTTGGGAACATGCTGTAGAAACCAGGAACAGAGTTGAAAGTGATTCCAGTTGTTCTAAATGATAGCATAAAAACAAAAACAGGAAAGGAAAAAAAGGGTAGTTCAAGAATCATACTACACAAACAGCAGAAAAGAATGAAGATGGATGCCAGAATATCATAAACTATCGAAAAGGCCAAACATCAATGCCTAATAGCTGCATGAACCATTCATTTGTATTTGGCTGCTGTAAATTTATGTGGTAAAATTAGATAAAGAAAATCGGAAAAAACAACCACTATAGCTCATAATCACGTGACCAGCTAGAGATATATCTTTTAAGCATTTCTCAAGAACACAGGTAACTAGAAGGATTTTAGCATAAGGAGTTAAAGTGATAAGACTTCTAGCTTACCATTTGAAAAGATTAATCACCCAAAGGTAAATCAAGATTAGCCTAATCACATCTGACCTGTTTATATTTCAAATTTAGTCTACCATTTCTCTTTTATATGAAGTAACACAGTTTCAAATAGGCAAAATGCATAGATGGCCCCTTTAAGTTGTCCACACTCCAGAACGATCAAATACACACTTTAACTTTATCGAAGTCCAGATAGACGCCTCTACTTGGCACAGTGTCTCGTGAAGACACGAGTTCACTAGCCCTCACAATGTATTACAACTATGGTTGGCATGTCATACAGACAAATTAACTCATGTATCCTTCATGAGGTGTTCCTGCTTTTTGGGGCCTGATATTTAGAGATAAGGGTCTTCCGAAACAGCCTCTTTATCTCTATGACGTAGTGGTAAGGTCTGCGTACATTTTACCCTCCCCAGAGCCACTTGTGAGATTCTACTGGGTATGTTGTTGTTGTTGTATACTTCATCAGGTGTTCTTGAGACGCATCTGTACCATGTAGAGGCATCTATTTAATCTTCAGTAGAGTTGAAGTGGTTATCTGGTTGTCGTGGACAACTTAAAGGGAAAGCTATATATTTAATGCTTTAGATAAAAGAAATTGGAAAATGAAAAAATGGGGGAAAAAAATTCATCCTCTACTGCATCAAGAAACAAGCGCCCAAGTCTAATAAATCTCAGGAGGCAAGAATGAAACAGAGAAGTGAAAAAGACTCACAGGGATGGGAGCCAAGTGATTCAAACGTTTCCCAACTTCACCATCAAGAAGAGATTCATCCTCTATCTCTGGTGAAATGTCCCAATTGGATGTGAGAGGGCAAAATCCAGTAGTATCTGTGTCTTCCTCAAGTGCTGCACATTCCAACATAATATCAACATAAGTATGCAAATGTGCGTACATAAACATTAGGGCTCTTCCTTACCAATATTGGAATTGGGTGCAGGCCAATCCTGAGCAAGAACTGGGTGAGTGTGTGAAGATTCTTGGAGTGAAAGTCGTGATAGTTCCTCCTGAAGAGCATGGGCAATTACCTCATCATTCTCCACGCTAACATGGATAGGCTCAGAATAACCTTCTGTGACGTACCCAAGCTGAGAAAAATCCTTGTCATATTGAGTAACAGTTGGGAGAGAACCACCATTGTTTATACCGCAAACATCTATAAGGTGGAGATTCCACCTCACTACGTCAGGATCTGGCTCATAAACAGTCATTTATTACAACTACAAATTCCTGCACATCCCAAAGAATTAGTCAGCACAGAAGATTTGATATTAATTACATACATAACTGAACATACCAACCTTTGAATTGGGGAAAAGATTAAAAAACTGAAATCAGAAAGATTGTATCACTAGTGTTCTTTGAATGGGGAAAGGCAAAAGAACCGAATTTCCCTAATCTTCTGTTTTTCTGATTTTTTTTTTTTTTGCCAGAAAAAAAGAACACGAACATGCTCCGAAAACAGACACGTGGATAAAGAAATTGTGCGGATGCTTTTCCAGTTTTGTCTTGTCACGTTTCTACACCTAAAATTCCACCAATTTAGAATTTTATAATTGGGGATTAGATAATTTAAGGCGCGGTATAAACTTATTTGTTATTATGAAATACTCCTGGAAAAAATAATAAAATAATTTAATTTGATTTGACATAAAATTTTAAGAAATAAAAAACAAAATTATGTTAAATATATTAAATATTTTTTAATCTTATGACCTGCATATGTTACGTGAAAAGTTAAAATTAAAAATTTTATCAAAAAAGAAAATGAATCATTATTTTTTAAACAGATAAAGAAAGTATGTCATTCTTTTTTAAACAAAGAAAATAATCTAATAATAAGAAGAAAATTATTGTCCATAGAAGATTCTGACTTCTATTTGAGAGATGAATTACAATAAAGGTATTTATTGCTTATAGGGAAAAACTAGTTTAATCTCAAAGTTAAAATTCTAGCTAATCTCTAAATAATCATGTATAATAGGTATTTACTACATTACAATAATATTTAAAACTTGTTTGATAGATAATGTGCCTTATTAAATAGGTCATGGGCTAGACTCATTATCGGAGTCCAAACCAGTCCGAAACTATTACTCAATTTAAAAAATAATTAGGAATAATTACCTTTCTAAAAACGTAATCGTGCGCAAAACGCGTCTTTCCAAGCTCTGATGGGAAATTCGAGACCAAATTTACGATCAGCGTGAAAAATTAAGTTGAAATTTGCCCTCTACCTGATTTTAGAGCAACCGGTCGAAGGGCCACAACGCGCCCTGGGCGCGAAACAACACTTATGTTTTTTTCAAAAATTTTGACGGGAAGTTCTAAATTCATTCGGAGGAATTTTTGGGAAAAATACACTGGTCCGCACCCCTAGCGCATCGCGGACAAGTGCAAATCTCGTGGAGTTATTTCTTTAATTACTAGAAGGGCATTTTGGTCATTCTCCACCCTATCCTAAATCGCAAAAACGTGTTTAAGAGTTATTTTATCTGACTAAGGGTTTTAAAACCCATTATTTTCTAGTTTTAAGTGTGTATTCTTGAGAGCAGAAGAAGCGAGGGCTTGAAGGTTCAGGATTGGGGGTCAACTTCTTGAAGACCACTAAGATAATCTTCATTTCAGGTATGTAAAGGCTAACCAAAGCATGAGATTGTCCTCCCATGTGCCCCATTGAATGTAGTAGGTTGATAGTTGAAGGTGATGGGTTTTGTCTGTAAAATTCTTGAATGTTTTACTGAGAGCTATTTTTATATTGCATATATGTTCTTCAATTGATGATTTTCATAACTTCAATAAATTGTTTAAGTAAATTATTTGATTATATAAACCCTGCATGATTTTCTTATTAAAGACTCCAAGAATGAACTTACGGGTGATGTCTTGAAACGACCCCAAAAAGTGTCCAAAAATGTGCCTCGGAATGCCCGGAATTTTAAATTTCATATATCTCAAAATTTGTGCGTGATATCGAAAATTCGGCTTCATATTCTTGTTAGGGGGTCAAAATTATGGGGAAAAGGGTCTAACCCTGATTTAAGAGCAAATAATTAGCAATTTCAATTTTCATAATTTTTCCTATCTAGAATCAATCCGCGACAGCACCGTGAAGCACAGCTATCGCAGACATGTGTTAATTTGGTCTCCGTGATAGGTTTGCGTCGCGGACCAGACGCGGACCTGTGTATTTTATTTTCAGTGATTTTTATCTCGGTCCAAGGCTTTTGGGTCTTGGGCCCAAGTGTTCTCAAACGTATTTTTACCTAGACTTTGCCTTATTTCACCCTCTTATCATCCTAAACATTTCCCAATACTCACTCAAACACTTAGCCATATTTTCACCCCGAAAATTCAAGTCTCAAAACCCTCATCCAAAACTAAGGATTTCCTTCAAACTTCAAGCCTCCATTTTCAATCTTCATCAAGAGCTTCTTCAAAGCTAAGGTATGTGGGTTTTAGCCATTGGGTCCTTTCACCCATGGTGCCCTAATCTCTTTTTTACTCAATTTGCATGATTTAAAGTTGATTTTACAAATGGGTTTACTATTATGAACATGTCTATGAACTATGTTAAAGCTGGGTAAAGTTGTGATTGTTTTGCTATGTTTTGAGCTATAAATCTTGGATCTAATGGAGGATTTGATGATGGGTTTTGATGTATATTGCTTGAGGGTGTTGCAAGGTGTTGATTGCGGGTTTCACATGGGATTTTCTTGCATGATTTCAACTCTAAATTGCATGGATTTATATTACCATTTCACACACTCTAAGTGTTTGTTAAAATGTCCGATTATGATTTCTTGGGGAATTGAAGGTTCAAAGCATAAGACATGATATGATTGATGTTATGATGATGAAATGAGCTTATGTATATGATAAATCCTATATAAAGTATTGCATTAGACCATGCCCAATCCGAGGGGTCTAGGAACCCGGATAACCGAGATGGGGTTTTGTATTAATCAACCGAGGGAATGATTTGTACTTCTCCACCTAGTGATGGGGTGGCATCATCACTAACTGAGTTGGGGGTTTCTACTTGAATGATGGTCATGCTCCAATAAGAAAGTGGTTGCTATCAGTAATTAACCTAACTGAGGTTAGGGTCGAATCCACAGGGAATACAGGGCTTGACTGCAAGAATTCACCACTAATCATATCTAGTATCTATAACTACAATCTCCAAATTGGGGGGGGGGGGGTTTCATGTGATTCAAAAACAAAGATAAAATAAACACTAACTAATGCGAGAAAACACTCAAATTTGGAGACAACTTGGGAATTGTGCTCCCCATGACTCGATGACTCAAATACTAATATAACTACAGTTGGTGAATTGCATGCAAGATGGTAACTTAGGTTCTTCCGGCCTTCTTGTGAAGGTGAAGGTCGAATTTCACCATGGCGCTTGGTCAGCTACCATGGCGTGCCAACTAACCATTACCTATTATCCCAGTCAACCTCCCCTTGGTCAAGTTTGGTCAATTAGACGGGAACACATCAACCAAATCCCATCATCCACTTTCCTTTTCCTATTCATCACTACCTTGGTCGGGATCGTGATAGTAGGCAGGGTTTGGTGTTGGCCACCACCAATCAACATTAATAACGAAGGGAAATTGACAATACATGCAAAACCCCAATCATAGAGATGTACAAAACCTAGGTCATTTCAAACCCATGGTTCCCACAACCCCAAGTTGTGGGTGTTTTGTTACTCATGGCTAAGATAAAACACACAAAAATGCAAGTAATTGGCATATTTGAGAATTTTACCAACTCCAATGAAAGTGAAGACACCCAAATTGCAAATCCACAAGCTTGATAAATTCCAAAGTATGTAGCACAAGATTTGTAATCCCCAAAAATGAGTTTTCAAAAGGAAAATAATAATCTAAGTTGAAACCCTAAAATATTCTTATGAGAATATTTTAGAGCTCAAAGACAAAGAGTAATATTTACAAGTGTCAACTCTTGTCTCTCTTTCGTCCTCTTCTTAAAAAAACCTAACTTAAACTATTTATAGTATGTACAAAACAACCCTAAAAATTATGCAGAAAAGATAGCTGACATCTGATAAATTTCGCAGTTACGACTCGTAGGATGGCCTACGAGTCATAGTCGGGGTCTCTTATCAGGATATTGGCATCTTGGACTAAACTGGTATGACCCATAGGTACGAGTCGTTGCTTGAGGTATGACTCTTATGTTGGTCTCATAGTCTTGTTCCTCAGTTTTTGGTCCAACATTTTGGTTCTCTGATTCTTGTTATGAGTCCACCTGCACG
>JAPFFP010000080.1:8955980-8986848 GCA_026153255.1 Solanum medicagineum
TTACCATATGGTCCAATTAGAGAACATCATAGGAATCATTTGACACATTTCAACATTATAGAGTTCATGCAATGATTAATAATGCTTTCAGAGTTCAAGGTGGAAAGGAACCTGAACAATCTTTTAATGAAGCTCCAAATGAAGAAACAAGACACTTTTATCAACAATTAGAAAAGGCTAGTCATTCATTATGTGAAGGGAATCCACATTCTGCTTTGTCTGTTGCCATTAGATTAATGAATATTAAATCAGATTGTAATATTCCTCATGCGGCTGTGGACTCAATGGTTGATCTTTTGGATGAGTTGGTAAATCCTGAATTTGACATACCCAAGAAATTCTATCAGGCAGAGACATTGGTTCCAAATTAGGATTGTTATATGATAGAATTCATTGCCATCTTAATAGCTGCATATTATACTACAGGACTGATAGTGACTTGAAAAATTGTGTGTCGAGGACTCCCGAAAGAAATATGGTTCCAATTAAAAGGATGCATTATTTATCTCTTATTCCTAGACTAAAGAGTTTGTAATGCATCAATATGGTCTACCCCACATATGAGATGACATCATGAATATAGAAGGTCGTCGGGTGTGTTGTCTCATCCATCTGACAAAGAAGCACAGAAGCATTTTGATAATGTGTACACCTTGCTAGAGAGCCTAGAAATGTCAAATTGGGGTTGTGATCAGATGGTTTCTATCATTCTCTAATTCTACCTTTCCTTATTCGTGTTGCCCATATTTTTTACTCCATACAATCTTTCTCCTAAAATGTGTATGACAAGTCCATTGATATTCTTAAGCTGTGTTATTCTGGGTCCCCATAATCCAAAAAAAATTTGATTGATATCTATCTACACCATTATAGATGAGCTTAAGCAACTCTTGTTTAAAGGTGTAGTTATTTACATACCAACTAAGCAGAATTTTACTATTCGTGCTTGTTTAATGTGGACTATAATGATTGAGTTATGTCCCCTAAGGCTCATTTCTTAATTTAATCTTTGTGTTTTAGAATATGTCTCAAGCTACTCAGAATGGTGATATATCGAATGTGGAGGTTCACAATGCTCTATGGGTATCGACTAAAGCGGTGACAAAATTGACAACCTAACTCAATCGACAAGATAGTGCCCCCAAAACTTCAAATGGTAAGAGGAGGAGTGGTGAGGCCAAGAGGGTCCATTTTGGGGGTAAGTTCCAAAGGTGATGGTGTTATGGTGCCTCATGCAAGGTGCCCAAGATGTGGTAAAGGCCATAATGGCCCATGCTTGAGGGGCAATAATGCTTATCATGGTTGTGGGGATATGGGTCATAAGGTAAGGGATTGCCCTCATAAATGCAATAAGAGTAGAGGAGGTGATGAGGGGCTGGTAGGTTTGGTTGTGGCAGGTTTGGGAACAAAGTTAGCAGTTTTCCTCATGCTCAACCCAAAGGTAGAGGTGAAGGTCATCGCACACTAAATTTTATGCTTTTTAAGAGAGGGAAGAAGGGGATGAGGTGCCCGATGTTGCTACCGGTATGTTGAAATTTCCTTTGGCTTTGATGTATTTGCATTGATGGGACCGAGTGCCACTATTTCTTTCATGTTTCTTTCTTGTTACTAGTGGGCTTCTAGTGTGCCTCTAGTTGTTTTGTGAATGTTTGGAGTCTACCTTTTGTTGAGCCTATTGTTGTTAGAAAGTTCATAGGTATTGTTCCATGTTCATATTGCATTAGGCCTTGCCTTGTTCCTTGTTGGGTTTGATGTGGTGGATTTTGATGCCATACTTGGGCTAGATTAGTTGCATTGATGTTGCGTCTCCTTTGCTTGTAGGGCCCGTGGAGTTAGATTCCAATTCCCTAATAAACCCATCCTTGATGGGGGCTTGTAAGGTTGATATAGAGGGGTAAGTCCCTTTCTTGTCTTAAGGAACAACTGATCTCTAAGGGTTGCATTAAACATCTTGTAAGAGTTAGGGATGTTGAACTTAAGTTATTTTTATTGAGTTGTTTCCGGTGATCAATGAGTTAGTGAATGTCCTTTCTGATATTTTTAATTTAGGGTGGTGTCTTTTTGTTTGACTTATTCATTGGTTATCTCTATAGGTCTCGTGAATTGGGTCGTTAATCCCTACCTTGTAATATTTGTAGTGGACTCTAAGGATGAAGTATTGATGTATTTAAAGCTTGTGAACCATTTGGGGGTAGCGTTGCAAATCTTGGGGAAAGAGGAGTTGTGTGCTAAGTACGAGAAGTGTGAATTTTGGTTAAAGGAGGTTACCTTCCTAGGTCATGTGGTGTCGGAGGATGATATTAAGGGGGATCCTCAAAAGACGGATGTGATTTGAAATTGGCCTAGACCTTTGACTCCCCTGGATATTAGGAGTTTCTTGGGCTTAGTGGGATACTATCGGAGGTTTGTGAATGAGTTCTTTTCTATTGCTTCTCCCAAGACTAAGTTGACCTAAACGAAGGCTAAGTTTTTGTGGACCGTTGAGTGTGAAAATAGTTCCCAAGCCTTGAAGTATATGTTTGTATTTGCTCCTATCTCATCTCTACCGGAAGGGTTAGAAGGGTTTGTTGTGTATTGTGATGCCGCCCGGATTGGTTTGGGTTGTATGTTAGTGCAAAATGGTAAGGTGATAGTCTATGCTTTTAGACAATTTGAGATGCATGAGAAAGATTATCCTACCTATGACCTTGAGTTGGCAGCCATGGTAATTACTCCAAAAATTTGACATCCTTGTTTGTATAAGGCGCATGTTGATGTGTTTACCGATTATAAGAGTCTCCACTATGTGTTCACCCAAAGGATCTTTGCTTGAGACAAACAATGTTGTTAGAACTTCTGGAGGATTATAATATGAGTGTGCATTATCATCCCGATGAGACTAATGTTGTGGTCGGGGCTTTGAGTATGGTGTCCATGGGTAGCCTAGTGCATATTGATAGTGGAAGCAAGGGGGTGACTAGGGAGGTCCACCGGTTGGCTAGATTGAGGGTTCAGTTGGAAGAGGTGGATAATGGAGATATTGTGGTTGTTGATGGTTCAAAAATCTTCCTTGGTTGATGAGGTAAAAGCAAACCAAGATCCTGATCCGCCTTTGTTAGAAGGGAAAGCTTTGGTGAGCATTGGCAAGGTGGAAGTTTTCTAACAAGAGGGAGTTGGTGCCCTTAGGTATCAAGATAGGTAGTGTGTGTCTAGTGTGGATGACTTGAGAATGTTGGTTTGAAACGACCCCAAAAAGTGCCCGAAAATGTGGCTCGGAAGTGCTCGAAATCGTAATTTTCATATATCTAAAAATCAATTCATTATTTCAAAAACTCAACTTCCTATTCTTGTTCAGGGGATAAAATTGACTAGGAAAGGGGTCTAACTTTAATTTTAGAGAAACCGTAGAAAAATCCAAAATTTCAAAGTTGCAATTTCCTGTGTTAAATCCGCGTCGGGGGCGCGACGTGCCCCAGTGTTATTTTGGTCATTTTTCTTTTTCGGGCCTAGGGCTTTGGGTCTTGGGCCTAATCCTTCCCACACGTAAAAGTACCTATACTTAGCCTTATTTCACCCCCATATCATCCTAAACATTTCCCAATATTCACTCAAACACTTAGCCAAACTTTTTCACTCTTAAACTCAAGACTCAAAAAACCCTTTCCGGATCTCAAGGTTCTTCTTCAAGCTTCAAAGTCTCCATCTCCAATCTTCATCAAGTTCATCTCCAAAGCTAAGTTATGTGGGTTTCTTTCATGAGTTCCTTTCATCCATGATACCCAAGCTCTTTTTACTCAAAATTGCATGATTTAATGTTGATTTATTCACGGGTCTTATCTATTATGAAAATCACTACATGCTATGTTGGGTTTGTGAAATTGTGACTGTTTTACTATGTTGGGTTTGTGAAATTGTGACTGTTTTACTATGTTTATAGCTAAGAAGCAAGGGGATATTGTGATAATTGATGAAGGGTCTTGATCTATATTGTTTGAGGGTGTTATCAAGTATCTATTGATGGCTTTACACTGATATTTCTAGCATGATTTCACTCTTGAATTGCATGATTTTATACTAGCATTACACACCCTCTAAGTATTTGATAAAATGGCCGATTGTAGATTCTTGAGGAATTCAAGGTCCAATTTATGTCTTATGAGATGAATGACCATATTATGATGAAATGATGATAAAATGTGATAGAATGATGATAAAAAGGAATGTATGTGTATGATGATCAAAGGAGTATGTCTATATATATATACACAATATCTCTATATACTATTGGGATGACGAAGCCTAACTAGGGTGGTTGTAGGCCCGGGTAACCTATCTAGGGGTTGGTGCCTTGGTTGCCTAGCTCGGGGGGGTGGTAGGATCGAGTAATGAAACGACCCCAAAACTGAAGACCAAGACTAAGAGACAAACATACGAGTCATATCTCAAGCAACGACTCGTACATATGGGTCATACCAGTTCAGTCCAAGATGCCAAGAACCTGATACGAGACATCGATTACGACTCGTAGGTGCTCCTGCGAGTCCTAATTGCAAAATTTATCGGATGTCAGCTGTCCTTCCTGCATGATTCCTAGGGTTGTTTTGTAAATACTATAAATAGTTTAAGTTAGGTTTTTGAGAAGAGGGCAAACAGTAGACATTTTTACATTACATTTTGAAGCTTTTCTTATATTTTTAGAGTAGATTATTGTTCACTCAAGGAAAACCCATTTTGGGGATTGCAAATCTTTCCTTGTTCTCATTGTTGATCAATCAAACTTGTGGGTTTGCAACTTGTGGTGCCTATTTCCTTCATTATTATTGGTAAAACTCTCAACTTTGTCTATTATATGCATTCTTGTATGTTTTGCTTTAGCCATGAGTAGCTAAGCACCCACAACTTGCGGTTATGGGACCATGGGTAGTTGACTTGAAAGAACATAGTTTTCTTGCATTTCTTTGATTGGGGTTTTGTATGTATTATCTATTTCACTTCATTTTTATTGTTATGTAGTGGTGGCCAACACCAAACCCTACTTATTATCACGATCCCGACCATAGGAAAAGGGAAGTAGATGACACAATTTGATTGATGTTTTCTTGTCTAATCAACCAAACCTAACCAAAGGGACGTTGACTAGGACAATATGTAATGGTTAGTTGGCACCCCATGGTAGCCGACCAAGCGCCATGGTGAAATTCGACCTTCACCTTCATAAGACGGTCGGAAGAACCTAAGTTACCGTCCTGCATGTGATTCACTAATCGTAGTTATGTTATCTAGGGTAATTTAGTCAACAAAGCATGGGGAACACAACACCTAAGTTGTCCCCAAAATTGAGTGTTTTCCTGCATCTTAATAGAGTTTATTTTATGTAGTTTTTGAGTCACAACCCCTCCCCCCCCATTTAGAGATTGTAGTTATAGACATGAAAAATGATTAGTTTGCGAAATCTTGTAGTCAAGTCCTATATTCCCTGTGGATTCGACCCTAACCTTGATTAGGTTAGTTACTGATAGCGACTGCTTTCTTATTGGAGCGTGACCATCACATTGGGTGGTGGTTGATAGAATGACAAAATCAGCTCACTTTCTACCGGTTAAAACTACATATGAGGTTGAAGAGTATGCAAGGTTGTACATCAATGAGTTAGTGAGGTTGCCTGAGGTTCCTTTGTCCATTATATCGGATTGTGGTGCACAATTTACTTCACACTTTTGGAAATCTTTTCAAAGGGATCTTGGTACAAAAGTTTATGTTAGTGCGACCTTCCATCCTCAAATTGATGACTAAGCTGAAAGGACGATTTAGAAACTTGATGATATGCTTAGGGCTTGTGTATTGGAGCTTAAAGTTAGTTGGGATGACCATCTTCCATTGATTGAGTTTGCCTACAACAATAGCTATCACTCTAGCATTGGTATGGCTCCTTTTGGAGCTCTTTATGGGAAGCGTTGTTGATCACCGGTGGGTTGGTTTGAGGTTGGAGAGGTGGCTTTATTGGGGACGAATCTTTTATGGATGCTCTTTAGAAGGTTAAGATGATTAGGGAACAGTTAAGGAAAGCCCAATGTCTTCAAAAATCCTATGCCGATGTAAGAAGAAGAGACCTAGAATTCCAAGTGGGTGATTGGGTTTATTTGAATGTTTCTCCAATGAAAGGTGTAATCCATTTTGGTAAAAAGGGGAAGTTGTGTCCAAGGTATATTGGTCCTTATGAAGAGATTAAGAGGGTTGGCAAGGTAGCTTATGAGTTGAAGTTTCCTAGTGAAATGAATTTGGTTCATCCGGTGTTTCATGTCTCTATGTTGAGAAAATATGTTAGTAATCCCAATTGCATTGTGCCTCTAGATGATGTGGGTGTTGTTGAATATAACTTAACCTATGAGGACGTTGCTGTTTAGGTCCCGGATAGGCAAGTAAAGAACAAAGAGGTAGAATCCGTTAAGGTCCTTTGGAAGAACCAACAAGTCGAAAGTACTACTTGGGAGGCCGAAGCGGATATGCAAAAGCGGTATCCTTATCTCTTCCACGCTACTCAAGCTTAAGGTACTAATACTAAGTCTCATATGTGATTTAAAGTCCTACATTTAGCTCCTATGTCATTCATATGCATTCATGTTTAAGTTGATAAACTTATGATGATTTTACACTTATGTTGAGGATTCGAAAATGGTGTTTTACATGTTATGTTGCATTCTTGTTGGGGCTGATTTGTTCATGATCACTCTTTTCTTGTACGCCTCTTTTACATTTGGGGATGAATGTTCCCAAGGGGGAGATATTGAAATGACCCCAAAAAGTGCCCAAAAATGTCCCTTAGTATGCCCAGAATTCTAATTTCTATATATCTAAAAATCCATTTGCTATTTCAAAAATCCAACTTCATATTTGTGATCAGGGCATCAAAATTATATGAGAAAGGGTCTAAGCTCGATATAAGAAAGAAAGAATAACAATTATAAATTTTTAATTGACAAATTCCAAAGAGCTTTCCGCGATGCCTCAATGACGCGTCTTGGGTGCACTTCAGTAAAAATCTTCTCCACATCCGCTCTGCGACGCGGAGATGTGTATTTGCCTGGTAGTGTTTTTAAAGTGTGGTCCAAAATATTCTAAGTGTTGGGCCCAAGTTTCCCAAACGTGTTTTTATCTATACTTAGTCAAATTTCACCCTTATATTATCCTAAACATTTCCCCAATACTCTCCAAAGCACTTAGCCATATTTTCACTCCATATTTCAAGATTCAAAACCCTCATCCGGATTTAAGGATTCTCTTCAAGCTTCAAGTCTCCATTGTCAACCTTCACCAAGAACTTCTCCAAAGCTAAGGTATGTGGTGTTGAACCATTATGTTGTTTCACCCATGGTACCTAAGTCTCCTTTTTACTAATATTTCATGATTTAAAGTTGATTTTACATGTGGGTCTTTTATATTGAGAAATTTACTGCACAGTGATTTTATTTCATGAAAGTATGGTTGTTTTAGCATGCTTTGAGCTCCAAATCTTGGATTTAATGTTGGATTTGATGAGGAATTTTGATGTGAACGTCTTGGGGGCATTGCAAGGTGTTGATTGATGATTTTGCTAAAGATTTTCTTGCATGATTGCATCTCTTAATTTCATGGTCTTTTACCCCCATTACCCACCACCAAGGTGTTTGATAAAGTGTCCAGCTAGGGTTTCTTGAGAAATTGAAGATCTAAAGTATGAGATATGATATGAATGATGTTATGATGATGAGATGAGCTTATGTATATGATTATTCCTATATGAAGTATTGCATTAGAGCCTATGATGAATGCTCTATAAAGTGTTGCATAGACTATGCCTGATCCGTGGGGTCTAGCGCTTGGATAACCTAGATGAGGGTTAGCACGCATCCACCTAAATGATGGGGTGGCAACATCACTAACCTAGATAGGGGTTAGTACTCATCAACCTAGATGAGTATTAGTACTCATCCACTTGGGTGATGGGTGGCATCACCATCAACCTAGATGAGGGTTAGTACTCATCTACCTAAGTGATATGGTGGCAACATCACTAACCCACCAAGGGATTAATACCTCGGAAATCTAGCTTGGTCTCCTCTAAACATATGATATTCCATGTGAGCATGGGTTACTAAAACATATTTTACTTATGCATTGATCATACATGTCATATTGCTATATCATGCCTATCGTCTATTGTTATGCATGTTGATTATGAAGCTTATCTCTCGTTGATTGCATCACACATACTTAGTACATTCAAATATACTAATGCATACTCTTGCCTACATGATATCACCATGTAGGAATCGGTGCCCAAGCTGATCATCCTCCTGCTCTACGTGGTTAGATGGTGCTATTCCAAGCTTGTTGGTGACTCCTCTATTTTGGGGACCTTGGTTTATGTTTACCTCTTATCTATGTATTGAGACGTTTTCTTATGTTCTATTTGACTATGAGAGTGAGCCCGGTTGCTTTGTCTTGGCAACCACTCTATCTGTGTATTTAGAAGTGTTTGTTGGACAAGTTGTGTATTTATGACATGAGCCATGACTCCTTCTCTTGTAATGTTGTTGTTTTGGAAAGCTTTCCCTTAGCCCCAATGCCCTATTCTATTCTATATGTCTTGTATATGGTTCCGCGACCAAGGATGTGTAAAGACAGGTTAAGAGGCTTGTTTACGGTTCCTTCGGGTTCCCTATTCTCTATGTCACGTCTAGGCACTAGGCTTGGGTTGTGACAGGCGTGTCACGTCTAGGCCCTAGACTTGGGTCGTGACATGAAATTTAGATTTAATTTGGTGATCATAATATGTTTGTTTAGTATAAGTGACACCTCTAGTTGATCCTATAGATGACAAAATTAATATTCTTGCAAGATCGATTTAAATCCATCAAGTGTTGATACTTAGCTTTAATTTGGTGATCATAATGTGTGTTCCTAATTTGGTGATCATAACATGTTTGTTTAGAATAATTGAGAACATTTGTTGATCCTATAGATGACAAAATTTATTTTCTTGTAAGATCGATTTGTATTGATCTGGTATTTACATTTAAATTTAATTTTGT
Organism: Solanum medicagineum; assembly: GCA_026153255.1. Classification (NCBI taxonomy): domain Eukaryota; kingdom Viridiplantae; phylum Streptophyta; class Magnoliopsida; order Solanales; family Solanaceae; genus Solanum; species Solanum medicagineum. The sequence continues at coordinate 8,965,031 of JAPFFP010000080.1, forward strand.
GAAAATGTATTTGTTTAGTATAAGTCACAATACTAGTTGCTCCTATAGATGACAAAATTATTTTTCTTTCAAGATTAATTTGTGTCCATCTATTTTTGACAACATCTAGGGTTGATTTGGTTTAGTTGGAATTAATTTGTACTTTAACTTTGACTTAGTTTAGCTGTTGGAATTAATTTTAACTTTAGCTTTGATTTTGTTTCGTTGTTTGAATTAGTTTGTGTCCATATATATAAACTTTAACTTGTGAACTTTCAAGTTGAATATAGTTTAGAACTTCAACTTTACATATTTTTATAGTTGCACTTTAGGATTTTCTAACTTGAACTTAGATTTTGAGAACTTTAACTTTAGGATTTTTAATTAAGTACTTAGAAATTACTTCAAATTTGTATAAATTTTTCAACTTTAAATACTTAACATTTAATTGTACTTGAAACTAGAAAGTGTGTAATTTAACCTAGAAAATCTAACTGCTGAACTTTACAAAACTTGAATTATTATATTGTAGGATATAAATAAACTTTAAGTTGTGAACTTTGAATTAGAATAGAATTTAGAACTTAAGTTTTAGATTCTTGTTAAGTTAAACTTTAGGACTCTTTAACTTTGAATTTAGATTTTAGAATTAACTTCAACTTTAGGATTTTTTAAATTAACTAATTAGAAATTACTTCAAATTTATATAACTTCTCAATATTAGATACTTGAACTTTAGTTATACTTGAAATTTGAAAGTTTGCAGTTTAACTTAGAAAAAAATCCAACTTTTGAGTTTAGAAAACTTGAATTATTATATTGTAGGATATAAATAAACTTTAACTTGTGATCTTTTAGGTTGAATAAAATTTAGAACTAAAACTTTACACACTTGTTAAGTTAAACTTTAGGACATCTTAACTTGAATTTACATTTAGAATTAACTTGAAATTTAAGATTTTAAAATTAAGTACTTAGAAATTACTTCAAATTTGTATAATTCTCACTATTAAATAGTTGAACTTTAATTATACTTCAACTTTAGAATTTTAAAAGTATGTAGTTAGAAATTACTTCAAATTTGTATAAATTCTCAACATTAAATAGTTGAACTTTAATTATACTTGAAATTTAAAAGTTTGGAATTTAACTTAGACAAATCCAACTTTTGAAAACTTGAATTATTATATTGTAGGATATAAATAAACTTTAACTAGTGAACTTTGAAGTTCAATAGGATTTAGAACTTAAACTTTACATACTTGTTAACTTGAACATAGAATTTAGAATTAACTTGAACTTTAGGATTTTTAGATTAAGTACTTTACATACTTGAACTAATTAATTAAATTTGAATATTTTTTGTAGACGGATCATCATTTGTTGATGTATCATATGTCGTGTGAAATGGTGATGGCTTGAAACCTACATTTATTGACGGTGTTAGAAGTTCATCGACCATGCTTTGACACTTGATATTTAATGAATTGGTTATATGTATTTACAGTGCGTGGATGTGACAAAAACATTCTTAGTCCAGATACAGATATGGTGCATTTGTATTGCAATGGATTTAAACCTAGATATTTTGTATGGGTAGACCATGGAAAAATATATGGACTGAATGGTGTATTTTATAATTCAATGCCTGTGGATGAATATAAAATGCGTTTACCATATGGTCCAATTAGAGAACATCATAGGAATCATTTGACACATTTCAACATTATAGAGTTCATGAAATGATTAATAATGCTTTCAGAGTTCAAGGTGGAAAGGAACCTGAACAATATTTTAATGAAGCTCCTAATTAAGAGACAAGACACTTTTATCAACAATTAGAAAGGGCTAGTCATCCATTATGTGAAGGGAATCCACATTCTGCTTTGTCTGTTGCCATTAGATTATTGAATATTAAATCGGATTGGAATATTCTTCATGCGGCTGTAGACTCAATGGTTGATCTTTTGGATGAGTTTGTTAATCCTGAGTTTGACATACCCAAGAAATTCTATCAGGCAAAGACATTGGTTCCAAATTAGAATTGTCATATGATAGAATTTATTGCCGTCTTAATAGCTGCATATTATACTACTGGACTGATAGTGAGTTGAAAAATTGTGTGTCGAGAACTCCCGACAGAAAGATGGTTCCAATTAAGGGGATGCATTATTTATCTCTTATTCCTAGACTGAAGAGTTTGTAATGCATCAATGAGGTCTACCCCACATATGAGATGACATCGTGAATATAGAAGGCCGTCGGGTGTGTTGTCTCATCCATCTAACAGAGAAGCACAAATGTATTTTGATAATGTGTACACTTTCCTAGAAAGCCTAGAAATGTCAAATTGGGGTTGTGATCAGATGGTTTCACATCATTCTCTAATTCTGCCTCACCTTATTCGTGTTGCCCATATTTTTTACTCCATACAATCTTCCTCCTAAAATGTGTATGACAAGTCCATTGATATTTTTAAGCTGTGTTATTCTAGGTCCTTGTAATCTAAATAATTTGATTGATATCTATTTACACCATTGATAAATGAGCTTAAATAACTCTGGTTTGAAGGTGTACTCATTTACATACCAACTAAGCAGAATTTTACTATGCGTGCTTGTTAAATGTGGACTATAATTATTGAGTTAAGTCCCTTAAGGCTCATTTCTTAGTTTAATCTTTGTGTTTCAAAATATGTCTCAAGCTACTCAGAACGGTGATATATCGAATGCGAAGGTTCACAATGCTCTATGGGTATCGACCAAAGCGGTGACAAAATTGACAACTCAACTCAATCGACAAGATAGTGCCCCGAAGACTTCAAATGGTAAAAGGAGGAGTGGTGAGGCCAAGAGGGCCCATTTTGGGGGTAAGTTCCAAAGTTCCAAAGGTGGTGGTGTTGTGGTGCCTCATGCAAGGTGCCCAAGATGTTGTAGAGGCCATGATGGCCCATGCTTGAGGGGTACTAATGCTTATCATGGTTATGGGGATATGGGTCATAAGGTAAGGGATTACCCTCAGAACCGCAATAAGAGTAGAGGAGGTGATAAGGGGGTGGTAGGTGCCAAAAGGTGAGAAAGGCCATGGTAGCCCATGTTTGAAGAGATCTAGTTCTTGCTTTGGTTGTGGCAGGTTTGGGCACAAAGTTAGCAGTTGTCCTTATGCTCAACCCAAAGGTAGAAGTGAAGTTCATTGCACACTAAATTTTATGCTTTTCAAGGGAGGGAAGAAGGGGATGAGGCGCCTGATGTTGCTACCGGTATGTTGAAATTTCCTTTGGCTTTGATGTGTTTGCATTGATGGGCCCAAGTACCACTATTTCTTTCATGTTTCTTTCTTATTACTAGTGAGTTTCTAGTGTGCCTCGAGTTGTTTTGTGAATGTTTGGAGTCTACCCTTTTGTTGAGCCTATTGTTGTTAGAAAGTTCATAGGTATTGTTCCATCTTCATATTGCATTAGGTCTTGCCTTGTTCCTTGTTGGGTTTGATGTGGTGGATTTTGATGCCATACTTGGGCTAGATTAGTTGCATAGAGGTTGTGTCTCCTTTGGTTGTAAGGCCCGTGGATTTAAATTACAATTCTCTAATAAGTTCGTCTTGATGGGGCTTGTAAGGTGGATATGGAGGGGTAAGTCCCTTTCTTGTCTTAAGGAACAATTGATCACTAAAGGTTGCATTTACCATCTTATAAGAGTTAGGGATGTTGAACCTACGTTATTTTTATTGAGTTGTTTCCGGTGATCAATGAGTTAGTGAATGTCCTTTCCGATTTTTTTTAATTTGGGGTGGTGTCTTTTTGTTTGACTTATTCACTGGTTATCTCTATAAGTCCCGGTGAGACTAATGTTATGGTCGAGGCTTTGAGTAGGGTGTCCATGGGTAGCCTAGTGCATATTGATGGTGGAAACAAGAAGGTGACTAGGGAGGTCCACCGGTTGGCTAGATTGAGGGTTATGTTGGAAGAGGTGGATAATGGTGGTATTGTGGTTGTTGATGGTTCAAAAATCTTCCTTGGTTGATGTGGTAAAAGCAAACCAAGATCTTGATCCGTCATTGTTAGAATGGAAGGCGTTGGTGAGCATTGGCAAGGTGGAGGTTTTCTCACAAGAGGAGATAGTGCCCTTAGGTATCAACATAGGTATTGTGTGCGTAGTGTGGATAACTTGAGAAAGCAGGTTTGAAATGACCCAAAAAGTTCCCTAAAATGTGTCTCGGAAGTGCCCGGAATCATAATTTCCATATATCTAAAAATCAATTCCTTATTTCAAAAACCCGACTTCGTATTCTTCTTCAGGGGATAAAATTGACTAGGAAAGGGGTCTAACCTGAATTTTAGAGAAACTGTAGAAAAATCCAAAATTTCAAAGTTGCAATTTCCTGTGTTAAATCCGCGTCTGGGGCACGACGCGCCCAGTGTTATTTTGGTCATTATTCTGTTTCGGGCCCAGGGCTTTGGGTCTTGGGCTTAAGCCTTCCCACACGTAAAAGTACCTATACTTAGCCTTTTTTCACCCCTTATCATCCTAAACATTTCCCCAATATTCCCTCAAACACTTAGCCAAATTTTTTCACTCCTAAACTCAAGACTCAAAACCTTTTTCGGATCTCAAGGTTCTTCTTCAAGCTTAAAAAAAAAGTCTCCATCTCCAATCTTTATCAAGTTCATCTCCAAAGCTAACTTATGTGGGTTTCTTTCAGGAGTTCCTTTCACCCATGATACAAAAGCTCTTTTCCTCAAAATTGCATGATTTAAAGTAGATTTATTCAAGGGTCTTATCTATTTTGAAAATCACTGCACGCTATGTTGGATTTGTGAAATTGTGACTGTTTTACTATGTTTGTAGCTAAGAAGCAAGGGGCTATTGTGAGAGTTGTTGAAGGGTCTTGATCTATATTGTTTAGGGTGTTATCAAGTATCTATTGATGGCTTTACATTAATATTTCTAGCATGATTTTACTCTTGAATTGCATGGTTTTACACTAGCATTACACACCCTCTAAGTGTTTGATAAAATGGCCAGTTGTAGATTCTTGAGGAATTGAAGGTCCAATGTATGTCTTATGAGATGAATAAGCATATTATGATGAAATGATGATAAAATGATGATAGAATGATGATGGAATGATGATAAAATGGAATGTATGTATATGATGATCAAAGGATTGTATATATATATGCAATATCTCTATATACTGTTGAGGATGACGAAGCCTAACTAGGGGGGTTGTAGGCCCGGGTAACCTATCGAGGGGTTGGTGCCTTGGTTGCGTAGCTCGGGGGGTGGTAGGCTCGAGTAATGAAATGACCCCAAAAAGTACCCGAAAACGTGCCTCGGAATGCCCAAAATTTTAAATTTCATATATCTCAAAATCTGTTTGCTATTTCAAAACTCCAACTTCATTTTCTTGCTCAAGAGGTCAAAATTATGTGAAAATGGGTCTAACCCTGATTTAAGAGCAAAAAATTAGCAATTACGAAATCAAAAAGTGCAAATTCCAGAGTGGTTTTCACGACCCCCTCGTGACGCGCTCTAGTTCATTTAGGGACTAGTTTTTTTATGCTCTGTCCAAGACTTCTAAGTCTTGGGCCTAAGTGTTCACAATCGTGTTTTTACCTATACTTAGGAAATTTTCACACTCATATCATCCTAAACATTTTCCAATCTCACTCAAACATTTAGTCATATTTTCACTCTCCAAACACAAGTCCCAAACCCTCATCACAAGCTAAGGTTCTCCTTCAAGGTTCTTCTTCAAGATTCAAGTCTCCATCGCCAATCTTCACCATGTTCATATCTAAGCTAAGGTATGTGGGTTTATTTCATGGGTTCCTTTCAGTAAATGATACCCAAGCCTCATTTTATTCAAATAGCATGATTTAAAGTTATTTTACAAATAGGTCTTGATTATTATGAAATTTACTGCACATTGTGTTAAAGCTATGTAAAGTTGTGGCTGTTTGTCATGTTTTGAGCTATAAATCTTTGATCTATTTTAAGATTTGATGAGGGGTTTTGATGCATATTTCTAGTGGGTGTTGCAAGGTGTTGATTGATGGTTTTAGAATGGAATTTCTTGCATGATTTCATCTCTACATTTCATGGTTTTATACTAGCATTACACACCCTCCAAGTGTTTGATAAATTGTTCGGATGTGGTTTCTTGAGGAGTTGAAGATCCAAAGCATGAGATATGATATGATATGATTGACTATATGATGATGAAATGAGCTTAGATATACAATGTATTCTTCATAAAGTGTTGCATTAGACCATGCCCAATCTGGGTTACCTACTTTAGGAGTCAACATCTCAACCACTAGGGTGATGGGTGCTATCATCACTATCCTTGATGAGGGATTTGTACCTCACACACTAGGATGATGGGTGTTATCATACTAAAGTAACTGGCTAACCCTCATGCTAAAAGTAAACAATAAAGAAGAACGTCTTAATACATAATAGGAGAATCAAAGACTAAGGTCCTCAGAGTGGAGGACTCACCAACTAGCATGAATAGCACTGAGCTAACCATGTGGATGAGTGGGATGATCAACTTGGGCACCAATTCCTACATGGTGATATCATGTAGGAATAGGGTATGCGTTAGTATATTTGAATGTACTAATTATGTAGGATGCAATGTAAATAGGAATTGAGCATCATAATCAAAATGCATAACAACAGGCAATAGGAACACTTATAACAATATGACATGTATGGTCAATGCATAAGTAAAACATGATCAAGTAATTCATGCTCATATAGAATATCATATGGGTAGAAGAGACCAAGCTAGATTTCCAAAGTACAAACCCCTTGGTAGGTTAGTGATGATAGCACCCATCACCCTAGTGTGTGAGGTACAAACCCCTCATCAAGGTTAGTCATGATAGCACCCATAACCTTGGTGTGTGAGGTACAAACCCCTCATCAAAGTTAGTGAGATAGCACCCATCACCCTAGTGGTTGAGATGGTGACCCCTCAACTAGGTCACCCAGATCAGACATGGTCTAATGCAGCACTTTATATAGAATATATCGTATACATAAGTTGATTCAATCGTCATATAGTCGATTATATCATATCTCATGCTTTGGACCTTCAACTCCTCAAGAAACCACATTCAAACATTTTATCAAACACTTAGAGGGTGTGTAATGCTAGTATAAAACCATGAAATATAGAGATGAAATCATATAAGAAATTCTATTGTAGAACCGTCAATGAACACCTTGCAACACCCTCTAGAAATATACATCAAAACCCCTCATCAAATCTTGCAATAGATCAAAGATTTATAGCTCAAAACATATCAAAACCGTCACAACTTTACATAGCTTTAACATAATGTGCAGTGAATTTCATAATAATAAAGACCTATTTGTAAATTAATTTTAAATCATGCAATTTGAATAAATGGAGGCTTGGTATCATGGGTGAAAGGAACCCATGAAACAAACCAACATACCTTACCTTGGAGATGAAATTGGCGAAGATTGGAGATGGAGACTTGAAGCTTGAAGAAGATCTTTGAAGGAGAACCTTAGCTTGGGATGAGGGTTTGGGACATGAGTTTGGAGATTGAAAATAGGGCTAAGTGTTTGAGTGAGTTTTTGGGAAATGTTTAGGATTATATGAGGGTGAAATTTGGCTATGTAAAGATAAAAACAAGTTTGGGAACACTTAGGCCCAAGACTTAGAAGTCTTGGACCGAGCTTAAAAAAAAACAGTTCCCAAATGAACTAGGGTGCATCCCGAGGGGGTCGGGAAAACCCCTTTGGGATTCACACCTTGGAATTTTGTAATTGCTAATCTTGATCTCTTAAATAGGAGTTAGACCCTTCTTCACCCAATTTGGGCCCTATAAACAGGAATATGAAAACGGATTTTCGAAATAGCAAACGGATTTTAAGATAAAATAAATTTAAAATTTTGGGCATTCCGAGGCACTTTTTAGGGTGGTTTCAATATAATCCCCTTGGGAACATTGTTCCCTGAATGTAAAAGAGATGCACAAGACAAGAATGATCATAAATAAATCAGCCCCAACTAAAATGCAACATTACATTTAAAAGACCGTTTTAAAATGTCAACATGATTGTAAAATCATCATGACTTGCCAACTTAAACATGAATGCATATGAGTGACATAGGAAACATAAGATTGAAATCACATAGGGAATTTAGAATTAGTACCTTAGGCTTGAGTGGAGTGGAAAAGATAAGGATACCATTTTTGCATGTTTGGTTCGGCCTCCCAAGTAGCACTTTCGATTTGTTAGTTCCTCCAAAGGACCTTAACGGATGCCACCTCCTAGTTCCTCAATGTCTTCACTTGCCTATCTAGGATATGAACAAGAACTTCCTCATAAGTCAAGTTATCTTCAAGAACACCCACAATATCAAGAGGCACAACAATATTAGGATCACCAACACATTTCCTCAATATTGAGAAATGGAACACCTGATGAACCAAAACCTTTCCTAGCCTTAGGCAACCCAACCACAAAATCTACATTAATTACCTCCCACTTCCAAGTGGGAATCTCTATGTCATAGGTTAGGACACCCGGCCTTGGATATTCGGCTTTAACTTGTCGACAACTATGGCAACAAGAAACGAGTTTGGTATTATCCTTCTTTATACCTCCCCACTAGTACACATTCGTCAAGTCTGTATACATTTTGGTGGAACCGGGGTGGATAGAATAAGGAGAATTATTGGCCTCATCAAGAATTTTCTACCTCAAACCATCAACACAAGGCACACACAACCTATCTTGGTACCTATGGGCACCATCTCTCCCTTGGAAAACCTCTGCCTTGCCCTCTTACGCCAAGGCCTTCAATTCAAGCAAAGAGGAGTCAAGATCTTGTTTTGCTATCACTTCATCAACCAAGGAAGATTTGGATCAACCAACAACAACAACACCATCACCCATGTTTTCCAACCTAAAACCCAATCTACCCATTCTATGCACCACTCTAGCCATTTCCCTATCACCACCATCAACATGAGCTAGGATACCCATGGACACCCAACTCAAAGCATCCGCCACCACATTGTCCTTACTCGGATGATAATGCAAACTCATGTCATAATCTTTGAGAAGTTCTAGCCACCTTATTTGTCTCAAGTTGAGATCTTTTTGAGTGAAGAATATAAAAGGCTCTTATGATCGGTGAAGACATCAATATGTATCCCATACAAGTAATGACACCAAATCTTTATTGCAAACACGACGGCGGCCAACTCTAGATCATGGGTAGGGTAGCTCTTTTGATGTACCTTGAGTTGTCTAGAAGCATAAGCTATAACCCTTACCATTTTGCATTAGCACACAACCCAAACCAACTCTAGATGCATCAGAATGCATAACAAAACCATCAAGTCCATCTTGTAGTGATAATATAGGAGCGGACACAAGCCTATCCCATTTGGAAGCTTCTCTCACATTTATCGGTCCACACAAACTTAACCTTCTTTTGAGTCAATTTGGTCATAGGGGAAGAAATAAAGGAGAACCCATTCACAAATCTTCTATAGTAACCTGCAAGGCCCAAGAAGCTCCTAATATCCAACGGGGTCAATGGTCTAGGCCAATTTCTAATCACATTGGTTTTCTTAGGATCCACTTTTATACCATCTCCCGACACCACATGACCCTAGAATACGACCTCCTTAAACCAAACCTCACACTTGTCATACTTGGCATACAATTTCTCCTCCCTCAACCTGTGCAACACAACCTTCAATTGACCATATGCTCCTCCCTACTATGTCAATAAATCAATATATCATTAATGAAGACCACAACAATGGAATCAAGGTAAGGTTTGAAGACCCTATTCATTAGATTTATGAAGATGACCGGTGTATTAGTCAACCCAAACGATGTCACAACAAACTCATAATGCCCAAATCTAGTCTGGAAGGCTGTCTTAGGAATATCACACTCCCTCACCATCACTTGATGATACCCGGACCGAAGTTCAATCTTAGAGAAGAAGCTAGCCCCTTCCAATTGGTCAAACAAGTCATCAATCCTTGGAAGAGGATATTTATTCTTTATAGTGACCCTATTGAGTTGCCGGTAATCAATCCACATTCTAAGTGACCCATCCTTCTTTTTCACAAGCAACGCCGGAGCATCCCAAGGTGATTGACTCCATGAGAGGTTCATATGGTTCAAGCCTTGGCCAAAATGTGGTTATCAAGGCCAAGGCCACTCACACTAGCCACCACACGGTCCATAAATTGCCACATAGACCGTGTGGGGTTCATGTGGTGTGAACCTTAGTCTTGAACTCCAAAGTTAAGGCCAACACTCTACACACAAATCCAAGAGCCACCTCAAGGCCCCTTCACATGGCCCGTGGTGAGCCACACGGCCCATGGAGGTGCCTATAAGGTGTCACCTTGGTCAAAAAGTTTTTGAAACCAATTTCTAAGCACTATTAGGGAGATCCAAACTGTCACCTTGGTCAAAAAGTTTTTGAAACCAATTTCTAAGCACTATTAGGGATATCCAAAGTTTGGATCCTTATAATACGAGTCGTCAGACGAACCGTAGAATGCTTTACGAATTTTATATAAGTTTGTTGATTGAAGATCAAAAACTAAGTTGAATGCTAAAATATTATCATACAAGGTCACTTACAAGTCTTAAGTTAGACGACGGGTTGTGGATCATGCCTGGAGAATCAATATCTTGAAAAGTTTCAGAAAAGTTAGTAGACAAGACCCTTTACGAGTCATATGTCAAAAGACAGCCCATAGGAAGTCTTGCAGGATGAAGATAGGTTTTAGAAAGTGTAGAGTATGAAGCCGTGGTACGGGCCATAATTTCATCTATGGCTCATAACCTTGTTTGTCTGAGTTGCTGAATCTAGATTTTCTATTTCGTTTTAAATTTGTATTTTACTTATTATAAATAGGTTTTAGTATTTTTCTTAGAAGGGGAGGATAGAATCTTCTAGGGACGAGTGAAGAGACTTGAGAACTTATATTTTGTGAATATTTTGACTTTACATTAGGATAATTAGATTGTGAGTTCCTATGGAGAATTTTGGATTTCTTGTTTTTCAATTCATCATTGTAAGTGTTTAATTATGCTATTCCGTAACATGATTCTTTATCTACAATGGTCATGCATAGCTCAATCAAGAATTAGTGTTGTGGGAATCATGAAGAACTAACAAAGTGAAACCGGATTATCCATAATTCTTGCAAAGTATGCATACATTCATCAATTATCTCTTCATTTAGAATCTTTTTAATGGTGGCCAATGTTAGAACTCACCTGATTCTTACTAACTGTATCAAGGGGGTAATGAATGGGATAAGGGATAATTAGCAAAATTCAATGTGATCTCTCTCAGCTAATCAACCTAACGAGATTAAAGGGTGGTGATACTGGAAAAAAAGTAATGGTTAGTAATGCCACACGGCGGCGGGGATGGATGAAATCACGTATTGAAATTTGTCTCTCTTCTGAATCAAAGGGTTAAGCAAACATAACTTACCAGTTCTACATGCTACACACAAGAAAAGATTACGATTATCTAGCTTTATTGAGTTAGGAATTCATGGGGAACACAATACGATAGTATTGCTCTCATTGATTTCACAACACTTGCTCTTGATGACTTGTTTCTAGTTTAGGTTTAGATATTGTGTTTACAAACCCTCCCCACTTTTGGGAGATAAGTAGATTAATTCATGCAAATTATTTGTAATTACTTTAAGTATAGACCATATTTCTTGTGGGTTCGACTCTAACCTTGGTTAGGTTAATATATTTTAACAATGACTGTTTGTACCTTCAGTTAAAGGTGTAATTTTGGCGACATCAGTCAAGCGTGGTCTAAAATTTGAGTTTTAAGGGGTAGAGATTTTAATTAATGATTCAATCAATAAAAATTGTAATTGACCAATTTTGAAACGACCCCAAAAAGTGCCTGAAAATGTGCCTCGAAAGTGTCCGGACTCATAATTTCCATATATCTAAATATTTGTTCATGATTTCAAACATTCGACTTCATATTCTTGTTCGGAGGGCAAAATTGAGTCGGAAATGGGTCTAACCCGAATTTTAGAGCAACCGTATCAAAATACAAAAATCACAAAAATGCGATTTAGGAGGGCCAACTTTAAAGGGACATATCTCTTAGAACACCAAGTTTTTGGTATCCCACAAGCTACAAAATTAAAGCTCTTTGAATTAGCTTTTTAACACACTTGGTTTCACCTCATTCCGAGTTTGGATGAAGAATTTATGCCCGTTTTTGTAAAACTCGTTTGTGCAAAAATGCAAATTCCAGTGAGTCGTGACGCAGAGCAGTGTTATTTTGGTCCTTTTTTTTTTTACTTCGGTCCAAGACTTTCAAGTATTGGGCCTAAGGGTTCCCATACTTGAAAGTACTTATATTTGACCTTATTTCACCCTCATATCTTCCTAAACATTCGTCAATACTCACTCAAACACTTAGACTAATTTTTCTCTCAAGTTTCAAGTCCCAAAACCCTCATCTGGATCTAAGGATTTCCTTTAAGCTTGAAGCCTCCATTTTCAATCTTCATCAAGAGCTTCTCCAAAGCTAAGGTATGCGGGTTTCAACCGTTGGGTCCTTTCACCATGGTGCACAATCCTCTTTTCTACTTATATTGTATGATTTAAAGTTGATTTTACATGTGAGTTTTGTATATTAAAAAAATTACTGTACAGTGATTTGAGTTCATGAAAGTATGGTTCTTTAGCATGTTTTAAGCTCTAAATCTTGGATCTAATGTTGGATTTGATAAAGGGTCTTGATGTATGTTGCTTGAGGGTGTTACAAAGTGTTGATTAATGGTTTTACATGGGATTTACTTGCATATTTTCACGCTTGAATTGCATGGTTTTTGCACTAGAACTATACACCCGTCAAGTGTTTGATAAAATGTCCGGTTATATTTTTTGAGGAATTGGAGGTCCAATGCATATCTTATGAGTTGAAAGACTTCATTACGATGTTAAGATGTGTCTAATTTATGGAATTGTTGATGATGTTGTAAAGTCGGATTTGAGCCCTTTCTTAATGATTTCACCTCTTGTGAGCCCCTTAATGTTGATGTTAATTCAAGGGTAAGGTTGATGATAATCTATTCTTATGATTGAAGTTGGGCTCACCATTTGAGATCAATAATGTTATGAGCTACTCGTGCCATGTCCTCTATGTTGTTGCAAGTTATTAAGCTATGATTACCTTATATATTTCATGGGATTTGATTTAGCAACGAGTGGACTAGAGGCAATCCCCCAAGTCCCAAAACTATGTGCCACCATAGGATGATGTTATGCCCTTGCTATACTAGTGGATAAATCTAGTGAACTATCTCTTAAGATCCTTTCCAAAATTGGGTCATGTTCCCGTAAGGAGGGTCGGTTCACACAAAATTGGGTCGTGTTCCCGTAAGTTTGAAGTATGGTTTACCTTGGCAAGTAGATGACCTCTTTACCGGTGAGGGGTAATCATTGGGATTCTTATTTGTAGCTGACTTGGTCTTATCTTACGTCGGTTGAGGTCTCTTCCCACACCTATGTATTATGATCTATATGAGTTGAATGAGTTGTAAGCATGTTTTACTTATGCATTGATCATACATGCCATGTTGTTATATTATGCCTATTGCCTATTATGATGCATTTTGACTATGATGCCTATCTCTTGTTGCATTGCATCCTACATACTTAGTACATTCAAATGTACAAATGCATACTCTATACCTACATGATATCACCATGTAGGAACCGGAGCCCCTTGAGCATCTCCACCCACGTGGCTAGTATGGTTTCACTCAAGCTTGTTGGTGAGTCCTCGATTCCGAGGATGTTTCTTATGATCTCATGCTATGTTCTAAGACTATCTTTGTTTTATGTATGCATTAACTATGAGGGTGAGCCCAGTTGCTTGTCTTGGCCCGCACTCTTATCAATGTAGTAGAGGTGTTGTTGGACATGTTATGCATTATGCATGAACTTTGACTCACTTATGATATTCAAGCTATTTATGTATAAATCTCTCTCTGCCTTTGTCCCAATTTCCCTTCTTTATGTTTCTTATGTTGTTTTACATTGCTTCCGCAACCAAAGATGTATAATGATATGCTATGAGACTTGTTTGGGGTTCCTTCGGTTTCCCCATTCGCCGGTCACATCTAGGCCCTAGGCTTGGGTCGTGATAAATTTAGAGTGTAAAAGGTAGCTGAATTAGATTAGCAGATAAATTTTGCCAGAAAGACAAATTAATATAAATTAATTAAAAAGTTTCTTAAAGATTTACTAAGTGAAATAATTAACTCATTTATGAACTACTTAATTTCAAAAATAATTTCAAATTAAACTAAGATAATTAACAAAATAAAATTTTTGAAATGATTTGTGGATAATTATGAAAAAGTAATAATTAAATACATAATTATGTACTTATAAAACTATATGAAAGAAAAATATATATATTAACACAACTTAAAATATTTTCTGAATTTTCCAAAACTAATTATTTCAAATTGTTAAAAGTTGAAGAAGCTCGATAATTAATTTAAATTATGGAGGGTCAAAATTAGGTGTTAGCACCTAATATGATCATGTGATGGTTACAAGCTCATGAGTAACCATGATTATGTTTATATTTCTAACGTATTCCATAGGAATGACTTAGCACCAAATAAGGCATGGAGGTGGGGTTCAGATTAGGTACATGATATACATGATATGTATAGAATATTTGCTAGAGTTTTATACATGATATGTATAGAATATTTGCTAGAGTTTTATGGAATTTTAAGGACGAGGGTAGGAAAAAACATTGGATATCCTCGGATGAAGTTTGCACCTAAGAAAGAGAGAGGTCTAGGCTTTAGATTTTTTGTATAGAGCTTTGTTTTCTACCGTTTAGTGAAATATTATAACTAAGGATTCATTGTGTTCTAATTTTATGTGGAATAAATATTGTAAAAGACATAGACCTCAGGTTGTGGATTAGAATGGGGGATCCTTAACTTAGGAGTATATGCATAGGGCAAAAAATTAGTTTGATCAGAAAATTTAGTGGCAACCCAACTTTTGTCACTCAAGCTTCATGTTTGATAATTGGACACAATGTAAGACATCGTAAGTTTGAAAGTTGAGACTAGCGCAAACATCTAGAAATTTGGCAACTGGATTGAAACCATTAGACCTAAGTAGAGGTCGTGGTTCCATTCATGGACTGTATGAAAGGCCTCATGGATTGAGTGTTTCGTTTGGGAAAACTTTGAAGTCTTAAAGTGAAACACAAGAGAAGTTTATAGGTTGTGAAGTGGTTTACAGGTCATAATTGGTGGTCGTAAATGGGGTCTTGGAGATTGTAATTTTGGTTAGTTATGGAAAGGAACTATGATGGGTTTTTACGGCATGTGATCCATTCTACAGATCGTAAGATGGTTCATAATTTTGGGGCCTAAAATAATGGTTTTAGGATCTCAGTCTATGAATGAGAGTATGTGTTATGCTTCCTCTTATGGCACATAAACGAGCATTCGTAGTTTGGTTCATCTAATTTAATGAAGGGCTTTGTGGTAAATTGTCATCCATTTTATGCCTGAACTACATGGTTTTAAGCCTATGTGATTCCTAAATTGTGACTATACTACCCCTTTACCATTCATTGCCAAATCACTCACCCCAAAATATTCTACCTTTCTCGAGTTCCCTCTTTCTCAAGTTCAAGAGAAGACAAGACCTGGGGTTTCAAATTCCACTTCTCAAAATCAAGGTTCTTCCATAGAGTTTCCACCAAGGTATGTGGATTTCTTCCATGGGTTCTGATGAATGCATATCTTGGACTCGTTTTGGTCTTAGAATATGAAGAAATATTGTCCTCGATGTGCTGTTATATTCCAATTGCTAACTAATATGCTTGTGTTATGTTAGGAATGGAGCTAAAAGTGCACAAGTGGACAATACTCAACAAATCTTGGAAAAGGAGCAAAAGTATCAAAAAGGCGGACGAAAGCAGCTTTGCCGACATAATTGATGGACAGTTGAAGACTCAGTGAAACCACCCAATATTTCAGCAACCAAGTTCCAAGTCCATCCAAAAAGGTTGTCAAAATAGATGTCACCAAACATAATCGGCATATCACCGAATGGCCAAGGAGACCACCTAATGTTGCAGTATTCAGGATCCGATGCTCATGATAGAAGGGAAACATAGAAGGAACTTCCGTAAATTGCCAAAAATGATCGGTAGAGTAAAGTACCATCAGCCAATCTTGCAGAGATCCAACCCTCCAAAGAGATGCACACGAAAGCGGTCAAGTGCACATTTGGCCCATCATCGGAGTGGTCTCCAATGGTCAACCTTGACCGTCGAATGGCTACTTGGTGCACAAACTCCCTCATAATTTGCATGGACTACTTATAACCTTTTAAAAAAGATATTGTATGTATTGTTCATATCAGGTTTTATAGATAGAGAGAGAGAGAGTGACAGTAGAGTACATACAACATTCTTGCTTAATAGTACAAAGGTTAGAGGGTTTCAAGCTTATGGTGGCACAAATTGTGGAGATTTACTGGTTTAAATCAAATTCTCTCTTATTGTCACGACCCAAGCGTAGGGCCTAGACGTGATACGGCGCAAGGGGAACCCGAAGGGACCCCAAGAAAGCCTCTTAGAACATCATTACACACCCTTGGTCGTAGAAGCAATAAAATAAGCATCAAGAGATAATAAAGTGGGGCAACCAAGACTAAGGGAAAGCACCTGCATGTCATAGAAATCAAGAACAATAGATTCAAGGCTCTTAGCATAGATACATAACATGTCCGACAAACACCTCTAATACATATATAGGAGCGAGGGCCAAGACAAAGCAACCGGGCTCACCTTCATAGTCAAAATAGCACATAAAGAAGAATGTCTCAATACATAATAAAAGCAATATAAACTAAGGTCCCCGAAGTGGAGGACACACCAACTAGCTTGAGTAGTATCGAACTAGCCACGTGAAGGAGGAGGATGATCAACTTGGGCACCAGTTCCTACATGGTGATATCATGTAGGCAAGAGTATACGTTAGTACGTTTGAATGTACTATGTATGTAAGATGCAATGCAACATGAATTAGGCATCATAGTCAAAATGCGTAACAACAGACAATAGGCATAATGTAACAATATGGCATGTATTATCCATGCAAAAGTAAAACATGCTCAAGTAACTCATGCTCATATAGGATATCATATGTGTAGAAGAGACCAAACTAGATTTTCAAGGTACAAACCCCTTGGTTGGTTGATGATGGTTTCACCCCATCACCCTGGCGGTGTGGTACAAACCCCTCACATGGTTGATGATAATCACACCTTATCACCACGGTGGAGAAATACAAACCCCAAACATGGTTGATGAGTACAAACCCCCACCTTGGTTGATGAGTAGAAACCCCCACCTCGATTACCGGGCTCTTGTGCCCCTGGATTGGCCATTGTCTAATGAAACAATTTATATAGATTATATCATATACATCAGCTCATTTCATCATCATATAGTCAATCGTATCATATCTCATGCTTTGAACCTTCAACTCCTCAAGAAACCACATCCAGACATTTTATCAAACATAGTATAAAACCATGAAATATAGAGATGAAATCATGCAAGAAAATCCATTCTAAAACCATCAATTAACACCTTCCAACACCCCCTAGCAACATACATCAAATCCCCTCCTCGAAGCTTATAATAGATCAAAGATTTCTAGCCCAAAACATAGCAAAACAGTCACAATTTCACTTAGCTTTAACATAGTGTGCAGTGAATTTCATAATGAGCCGAACCCATTTGTAAATCAACATTAAATCATGCAATTTGAGTAAAAGGAGACTTGGGTATCATGGGTGAAAGGAACCCCTGAATGAAACCCACGTACCTTAGCTTGGAAATATAGTTGGTGAAATTGGAGATAGAGACTTGATGCTTGAAGAAGAACCTTAAAGAAAAACAATAGTTCCAGATGAAGGCTTGAGACTTGAACTTGGGAGTGAAAATATGGCTAAGTATTTGAGTGAGTATTGGGGAATGTTTAGGATGATATGATGGTGAAATATAGCTAAGTATAGATAATAACATGTTTGGGAACAATTAGGCCTAAGACCCGAAAGACTTGGACCAAGATAGAAATCACTGGAAGCAAAATACATAGGTCAGTGTATGGTCTGCGGCACGGACCTGTCGTGAAGGCCAAATTAACATATGTCCGCGACAGCTACGCATCGCGGCACTGTCACAGATCGATTCTTGATAAGAAAATTACGAAAAATGAAATTGCTAATTGTTTGCTCTTAAATTGGGTTTAGACCCTATGCTCCCTAATTTTGACCCCCTAAACAAGAATATGAAGTCGAATTTTCAATATCGTGCACGGATTTTGATATATATGGAATTTAAAATACCGAGCATTCCGAGCCACATTTTCAGGTTCTTTTTGGGGTCGTTTCCATGTCTCCCCCTTGGGAACATTCGTCCCCGAATGTAAAGAGAAGTACAAGGCAAGAGTGATCATAAACAAATCATCCCCCAACAAGAATGCAACATTACATTTAAAACACCATTTTCAAAATCTCAACATAAGTGTAAAATCATCATAAATTTGCCAACTTAAACATGAATGCATATGAATGCCATAGTGGCTAAAATACACGACTTAAAATCATATAGGGAACTTAGCATTAGTACCTTAGGCTTGAGTGGAGTGGAAAAGATAAGGATACCGCTTTTGCATGTCTGCTTTGGCCTCCCAAGTAGCACTTTCGAGTTTTTGGTTCCTCCAAAGGACATTAATGGATGTCACCTCCTTGTTCCTCAATCTTTTCACTTGCCTATACTAAATATCCGAAGTCTCTTTATAAGTCAAGTTATCCTCAACAACACCGACAACATCAAGAGGCACAATATCATTAGGATCACCAAATTCATTTTCTCAACATAGAGACATGGAACACCGGATGAACCAAACTCATTTCACTAGGAAACTTCAATTCATAAGCTACCTTGCAAACCCTTCTCAATACTTCATAAGCACTAACATATCATGGACACAACTTCCCTTTTTTACCAAAACGAAGCATACCTTTCATTGGAGAAACATTCAAATAGACCCAATCACCCACTTTGAATTCAAGGTCTCTTCTCCTCACATTGGCATAAGACTTTTGATGACTTTGGGTTGTTTTCAACCTTTCTCTAATCATCCTAAACTTCTCAAGAGCTTCCATAACCAGATCCAATCCCAATAAAGCTACCTCTCAAACGTCAAACCAACCAACCGGTGATCTACCATAAAGAGCCTCAAATGGAGCCATACTGATGCTAGAGTGGTAGTTATTGTTGTAGGCAAACTCAATCAAAGGAAGATGGTCATCCCAACTACCCCTCAACTCTAAAATAGATGTTCTAAGTATATCTTCAAGGGTTTGAATGGTTCTTTCGGCTTGGCTATCCGTTTGGGGGTGAAAGGTCGTACTAAGGAGAACTTTTATATCAAGACCCCTTTGAAAAAACCTCCAAAATTGTGAACTGAATTGTGAACCACTATCTGATATGATAGACAAAGGAACCCTAAGCAACCTCATTAACTCAAGGATGTACAACCTTGCATACTCTTCAGCCCCATATGTAGTCTTAACTGGTAGAAAGTGGGTCGATTTCATCATCCTATCAACCACAACCAATATGGAATCAAAACCCTTCCTAGTCTTGGGCAACCCAACCACAAAATCCATATTAATCACCTCCCACTTCCTAGTAGGAATCTCTATGCCTTGGATTAGCCCACCCGGCCTTTGATGTTCGGCTTTGACTTGTTGACAACTATGGCAACTTGAAATGAATTTAGCAATGTCTCTCTTCATACCTCCCCACCAATACTCATCTCTCAAGTCTCTATACATTTTCGTGGAACCGGGGTGGACAGAATAAGAAGAATTATGGGCCTCGTCAAGGATCTTCTCCCTCAAACCATCAACACAAGGCACACATAACCTACCTTGGTACCTAAGGGCACCATTTTCCCATTTGGATAAAACCTCTACTTTGCCCTCTTTCACTAAGGCTTTCAATTCAAGCAAGGAGGAGTCAAGATCTTGTTTTGGTATCACCTCATCATCCAATGAAGACTTAGACCTATCAACAACCACAACACCATCATCACCAACCTCTTCCAACCTAACCTCCAATCTAGCCAATGATGCACCTCCCTCACCATATGCTTATAACCAGCATCAACATGGGCTAAACTACCCATAGACACCCTATGCAAAGCATCCGCCACCACATTTGCCTTACTCTGATGATAGTACACACTAATATCATAGTCTTTAAGAAGTTCTAACCATCTCTTTTGCCTCAATTTGAGATAGTTTTGAGTGAAGACATATTGGAGGCTCTTATGATCGGTGAACACATCCACATGCACCCTATACAAGTAGTGACGCCAAAATTTTAATGCAAACACAATGGCGGCAAACTCTAGATCATTGCTAGGGTAGTTCCTTTCATATACCTTGAGTTGTTTAGAAGCATAAGCTAAGACCTTACCAATTTGCATCAACACACAACCCAAACCAACTGGGGAAGTATCACAATACACCATAAATCCCTCAAGCCCATCTAGTAGTGGTAATATCAGAGCAGATACAAGCTTGTCTTTCAATGTTTGGAAGCACCTCTCACACTCATTGGTCCACACAAACTTAACCTTCTTTTGAGTCAATTTTGTCATAGGGGAAGCAATACAGGAGAACCTATTTACAAACCTTTTATAATAACTCGCTAGGCCTAAGAAACTCCTAATATCCGATGGGGTCAATGGTCTAGGTCAATTTCTAATCACATCGATTTTCTTAGGATCCACTTCTATACCATCCTCCGACACCACATGACGCAAGAATACAACATCCTTCAACTAAAATTCACACTTGTCATATTTGGCATACAATTTCTTCTCCCTCAATCTTTGCAACACAACCCTCAAATGCCTCATATGTTCCTCCCTACTATGTAAATACATCAAAGTATTATCAATGAAGACCACATAAGGAAATCAAGGTAAGGTTTGAAGACCCTATTCATTAGGTCCATGAAGATGGCCGGTGCATTGGTCAACCTAAAAGACATCACAACAATCTCATAATGCCCATATCTAGCCCGGAAGGCCGTCTTGGGAATATTACACTCCCTCATCCTTACTTGATGATACCCGGAACAAAGATCAATCTTAGAAAAGAAGCTAGCCCCTTGCAATTGGTTAAACAAATCATCATTCCTTGGAAGAGGATACCTATTCTTGATGGTGACCATATTGAGTTATCGGTGGCCAATGCACAGATCTAACGGACCCAACCTTCTTTTTCACAAATAACACTGGAGCACCCCAAGGTGATTGGCTAGGTCTAATAAATCCCTTCTCCAACAAATCTTTCAATTGTTCCTTAACTCCTTTAACTCCACTAAGGCCATATAGTAAGGGGAAATGGAGATAGGTGGAGTAGCAAGGAGGAGGTCTATACCAAAATCTATTTCTCTTTCGGGAGGAACACCGAGAAGGTCATTTCGAAAGAAATCAAGAAACTCATTTACAATCGAAACTGACTGTATGGAAGGGGTTTAGACTCCACATCTCTAACCCTCACAAGATGATAATGACACCCTGTAGAGATTAACTTACGGACCTTAATGCATGAAATGAATCTACCCTTGACCACCACATCTTGACTTTCCCACTCAAGGACGGGTTCATTAGGAAATTG
>JAPFFP010000080.1:8986948-9020855 GCA_026153255.1 Solanum medicagineum
ATTCACTTGGTACTCTAATCACGCACCGGAAATATACTTAGGTTTAAATTACACGACATTCACGACAAAATTTCCCAATTGGATACTTATCCTTAATTTAATGGATTACGGGGTCTAACACACTCGGTGTTCAATCAATCCTTGTGCTTGAATTAAAAATCCTAGTTCTTTCCACTCCTTTTTCTCTTAAGAAAACCCAAGTATCGAATGAAGAATGAATACCCTTAGGGTTTGTTTTAAGACCCTATCCTTGCCCAAAATGATCAGGGATTTATTTAAATAAGAATCAAAATGGACAAGAATACCCCTTATTAAAACTGTCGTTGGGGTCTGCGAGGTCCCGTCTACTAGTCGTAGATGATTTTACGAGTCATAGAAGGTCCCTCATAAACTAGCACTACTAAAAAACTCCCAAAAAGCGATGGACTGCATCGCTCTAAAAAGCGACGGACTAAAGGACGCAGTGCGTCGCTTTTATATATAATTTTTGTAAAAAAAATATTTGATAATAAAAAGCGACGAACAACGTCTATATGTCCGTCCAATTTTTGACAGAATTATCCACCAATTGTTTTTTATTTAATATATAATTATTTAATAGCATTGCGACGCTATCCGTCGCGAATATTTATCATTATATTTTTAATTCTAAAAAATTTTAACGGATAAAGTGACACTTTCTGTCGCTATTTTTATTAAAATAATTATTTTAAAAAAAATAATAGCGACGGACGGCATCGCCTAGTCCATCGCTTGTTTTGGTCAACGATCAAAATAATAATAAAAAATATATTTTATTATTTTGCGTACATCTCATCCCTTGATTGATTTTTTATCGGATGGTCTAGACTAATTAGAGTTTTTTATTATTTTTTTACATTTTAATGACCCCGAAGTTTCCAAACCCTTGTCTTTTTTTTTTTACCTTCCTTTCTTTCATAGACCCAGCCAGTCGCACCCCCCCCCACCACTCCATTTTTTTGCTCCCTTTTCTCCATCTCTACACTTCACCACTTACGCTTCCTTGCTTGAAAAACTCTATCGCCGCCCTCCCAACTCCTCCATCTTTGCCCGTCTCTCCCTCTTCCTTCTGCCCCGTCGTCAACCATCTCCAACCAGTAGCCCTTTTCTCACTATCTCCACCTCAAAATCACCTCGCAGCCACTGCCACTGCTCTTCTGCCTCAACAGCGAACTAGAACAACCAACCATGTAGGTCTGGAGACGACAATGACGGCAACGAGCTCCAAGGATTCCTTCTCATTCCGTCCATTCTGCTAGCTAGTGTCGCCCTCTCTCTTACTTATCTATTCACATCCATAGATGGAGATACATTAGTTACATTTATATATGAAAAATCGAGATCTGGTGATATAACACAGGGTCTTCCAAAAGTAGAACAGGTGTTAGAAGTGCGTTCGATTGATTCAATATTCCGGCCCGGTTTTTTTGGTCTCGTAGGGGAGGGATTGACCTTTCTAACGCATATTCAGTCGTACCGGCATGGCCCCACTGATTTGTTTTTGATCCTCCGATTTGTAACTAGTCCAATCATTTGTTCACTTCTCAAGCAAGTATAGTTCATTTGTTTTGTATTTCTGTTCGTTGTTTCTATTTGGTTGATTTTGATATTGTGAATAGTTAATTTAAATTTTTTGATAAAGATTTGAGCATCTTTTTCATCTGTTGCATTTTTCTTTTAATTTATAAATTGGTAAGTTGTAGATATAGATTAATCTTATGACTGACATAGATGCATATTTATTTTCAAATTTCATCTTATTCTTTGATTAGAAATATTAAAATATTAATTTTGTTATAGATTTAGCATAATCTTGATTTTGGACTCATCTTGTTATATCATTGACATTTTCTTTTAATGCAATAATATATAATTGTATGTTATAATATTGGATTTTCATCTCATTATTTTTTGCCTAGTACTTATTTTTTAATACATATAGTATTTCCTATATTTTGACACATTTTTTTTTCCTTTTGTTTGTTTTAAATTTTGATGAATACTTATGATTGTTCTAGTTCTTAACAATTTTTGTCATTGTTAGTTTTCATTTTTGAGTCTTAGCATATTTTATAATATTTGTTGAACTTTGCTATATCCACTATATTGTCGTGTGTTTACTTTGTTCATTTGCTATTCCTATTGTTCTATTTTTTCCATATTTGATCATTGTTTATTTTGTTGGAAATTGGAATCATGATTTACTTTTTTGTTAGAATATTATATTGAACTTTAATGTATTGTTGGTAATTGATGTTTATTCTTTCTAAGTAGAACTTAGATTTAATTTTGAACTTTATTTGTAAACTTTATACTTGTATATAATGTGCTTTAATTATACTTGAAATTTTAGGTTATCAATATTCGCGAGCACCACCAATAGAAGTACCATGAGCATAATTAAAAATCAAAAGTCGAGGTATTATTTCAATAAAATTTTAATTATTGTGTATTTATAAATATTTGCATAGTTTTTTAGAGTTGGTATAGTGATAATGAGTTTTTTGTGGCGTAAGTGACAACACTAGTTGATCCTATTGATGTCAAAATTGATTTCTTGCAAAATCGATTTGTGTCTATCTAGTGTTGACACTTCTTATTTTTTTGTCATATTGAGTTGATTTGGCATAAGTGACAACACTAGTTGATCCAATTGATGACAAAATTGATTTTCTTGCGAAATCGATTTGTGTGCATCTAATGTTGACACTTATCTTATGTTTGGATTGTCATAATGAGTTTGTTTGATATAAGTGACAACACTAGTTGATCCTATTGATGCACAATTGATTTTCTTGCAAAATCATTTTGTGTCCATCTAGTGTTGTCACTTAACGTATTTTTGGATTTTTATAATGAGTTTGTTTGGTATAAGTAACAATACTAGTTGATCCTATTGATGAAAAAAATTAATTTTCTTGCAAAATTAATTTGTGTCCATCTAGTGCTAACACTTATCCTTTTTTTTTTTTTGTGATATTATGATTGTTGTTGGAATTAATTCGCACTTTAGCTCTGATTTGGTTTAAATGTTAAAATTAATTTGCACTATTGCTTTGATTTGTTTAAGCTGCTATCATGAGTCAAAAAGTTGAAGAAGTTACACGTGCATTGGTAGAATCTAAAGCACGAAGAGCCTAGGAATATGGCGAACTCAAGCAACAAATGCTCAGCCTAGCCCGACGGTCCTCATCCAATGAGAGTACGGATGATTTTGTTGAAAATAGCCCTTAGTTCCCTTCTATTTTAGTTTTGGATAATTTAGAATTTTTGTTGAACTTTGACACTATTTAAAACTTTGTAAATTATGAATTTCTATGTTCTTTATGTTTAATTGTATTTATTAAGACGTATTTTGAATGATTTAGCGGTTGTTGATTGTGATGTACTGGTATATTGAACCAGTTTTAGAAGATTTTGTATTTTATATTTTAATGCAGGTGGGCAGCAGAAATTGCAGGTTTTTGCTGTCTAAACAATTGCAGAAAAGCGACAGATGGGGTCGTTAAGTTCGTCGCTTTTCTGTAATTTTTTTTAAAAAAATTCCCAAAAAAGTAACGGATGGCATCGCTTAGTCCATCGCTTTTCTAGAAATTTTTGTTTAAAAACCAAGAAAATTTTTTAAATTTTTATTTATTTTAAAAATATTATTTTTTTAAAAAATTTGCGACGCAGTCTGTCGGCAAAATAAATAAATAAAAAGAGCAACAGACTTTGTTTAAATTTTTTTTTCTTGGGCAACGGACTGCATCGCTTTTTGGCGACGTTGTCCATCGCTTTTAAAAAAGTGACGAGGAAAAAAGAGACAGAGCCATCTGCGTCGCTTTTTCATCACTTGTTGCCAAAAAATGACGCAGTCCGACGCTTTTTGATAGGTTTTTAGTAATGTAGGAATCAGAAAGTTAGAGTCACTAGAAATTAGTATGAAACCTCATCTTACGAGTCGTAATATGTTTTACGAGTTGTAAACTTCTCCTCATAAGCAAGATGAACCTGCAATCCAAGTCACTGGAAGTTATGACGAAATCCTCCTCCACAAGTCGTAAAGGGTTCGACAAGTCATAAAGGGTTCTATGAGTCGTAAACTCCTCTCGTAAACTGAAGTCTCGAAACTTAAAGTTACTACGATTTCCTACGAGACCCCTTTTACGACTCGTAAACCTCTCTACGGGTCATAATGTCTCTCGTAAATCGGCTTTTGTAGCTTTTTGTCAGATATTTTCCTAGCATCTCCTGCACATCTACATCCATATCAGGTAGGAAAGAATTAGGGGGTGTTACAAGAGCAATCGTGTTACCTCCATTATCGGATGACACAAAATGTGTAGTTCCGAGTGGGTTACTTCAAATGCTAAAGAACAGAGGGTTGTTCGCGAACTTACCATCAGAGGATATGCATAACTATCTACATAACGTTATCTTCATCTACAATAGTATGATGGGGAGCCATAATCTGTCCATGGATGCCATTGGACTCTGTGTCTTCCCATTATCTCTCATGAGAAAAGCGACACTATGGTTATCCGAGCTCCCACAGAGTTCAATCACCAGTTGTGTGAAAATGCAAAAGGCCTTTTTGGAGAGGTCTTTCCTAGGCCGATGAAGCTGAAGTTTAAGGATTAAATCACATCTTCAAACAGTTGCCAAGTGATTCGATCCGCACTACGTGGGATATGTTTACAAATTGCCTGAGGAGTGTCCCTGAGCACAAGATCGTTATTGATACCTTGGTGGAAATCTTCTATCGAGCCCTGGATGAAAATAGCCAAGTTGTCACTGACACTATCATGGGAGGCTCATTTTTCGATTGTCCATTTCCTATTATAGCTGAAGGGTTGGAAAAAGTGTTCAAGACAAACTGTGCATGGGGGACTACTGACAAGTCGACAATTAAGAGCTCTTTCTACTAATTCTGAGCAGGCAAAATAAATAAGGAGATGATGCAAGAGCTTGCTCGAATTAGTACTAATGTGGGGTTGTTGATGAACCAAAGCCAGGAAGGTGTGAATGCAGTCAATTATCATCCTCTACGAGCATTCATGTATGAGAAGCTCTACTATGAGGAGGACACTTACTTTGTCACTTATTAGATGGGGGGTTTCCGGAAACACCCAAGGGTCTAATTAAGAGTATTGGTGCCAAAGTTAAGGAAATCAAGGTTGGAACTTTAAAAGAGATGGCGCCTTTAGACAACAATCGAGGAGGCTACTATGACAGGAACAGGGACCAGGACAGAGATGTTGATTGGGGATACAGAGATGGTTACAGAAACTATCCACATGTGTCACTACACAAATGTGATTCTAGTGCTTGTAGCTCATGAATTGAGGAGATGTTTGGATGACTATTGAAGAAGGCTGACTCTCAGGATGAGACCCTGAAGGGGTAAAATCTGACATCTACAACATTAATTAAAAATTGAATCTCATTTTGTTGCTATCAAGCAGCTAGAGCAACAGTATAGTCAGATGTTGACTCAGTTGAACTAGCATCAGAAAGGTACATTGAGCAAAATACAGTGTATAATTTGAAGAATGGGAGGCAGTGCATGCCAATGACGCCACGAGGTGGAAAGCAGACCATTGACCCACTGATGCTAGTTGATGATGATTAGGTTTGCAAGGAGATAGTTGATAGTAACGATGTAGAGATCGAAGTTGCTAGCACTAAAGATGGGGTGAGTGATGCAGTAGTGATGCCACCAAAGTTAAAACCCATGCATAGACCTCCACCTCATTTCCTTCAGAGACTCAAAAAGAAGGAGGAAGAAGGTAAGTTTCGGCACTTCATCTCAATGTTGAAGCAACTTTCCATCAACATATCTCTCATTGAGGCATTAAAGAAAATGTCCGGGTATGCAAAGTTCATGAAGGACTTGGTGACAAAAAAGAGGACTGTGAGCCAAGAGCTCTCTCAAGTGCTTCAGCATTATAGTGCGATAATAACAGGTCTTTGGTGTAAAGTGAGAAGTTCCCAGGTCATTCACCATACCATATACTATTGGAGATGTCAAATTTGCAAAGGCATTATGTGATTTAGGCACTAACATTTATTTAATGCCTCTTGTAGTATTCAAGAAGTTAGGCTTGGGAGCCTCTACTTTAATAAACATAAAGTTGTTAATGGCCGATAAAATGTGAAAAAGCTTGTGGGGATATTGTATGACATTCTCATCAAAGTGGAAAATTTGTGATCTTGGATTGTGAGGTTGACTTCAAAATTCCAATCATCTTGGGAAAGTCGTTACTAGCCACTGGATAAGCACTAGTGGACATTGAGTTGGATCAACTCAAGTTCAAATCGAGTAATAATGAGGTCATCTTCAACGCTTGCAAGCACACAAAGAAGACTGATGATATGAAATTAGTCTCTGTCATTGAGAGTGTTTATGAGGTGAAACAAGAGATGCCAATTAAAGAAAATAGTGTGTTGAAACTTTAGAAGCAGTTTTAATGAATTTCTAGAGTGACAGTGTCCCATATCATGATGAGATAGAAAAAGACTTGGAAGTATCTGTTTTAACTAGACACCAAGCTAAACTTGAATTGGACTTGAAAAATCGAGAGTCGCCACCCACCAGTGTTGGAGTTGAAGGCTCTTCTAGCCCATCTGAGGTATGTGTTTTTGGGTGCTAACAATACTTTGCCTATCATTGTTGCTCCAGATATTAATGATGAACAGCTAAATGTGTTGATCACAATACTCAAGCAACTTAAAAAGGCTATTAGGTGGACCACTGCTGACATCATTGGCATCCCACTTGGAGTGTGACCTCACAAGATTCAACTAGTCAAAGACTACAACAGCACCTCAACCTACCAATGTAAGAGGTCATGCGCAAGGAGATCATTAAGTGGTTGGACACATGTGTGATATATCTAATTGTTCACAGTGAATGGATGGTCTAGTGTGTTCCAAAGCAGGGAGGTATCACTGTGGTCCCAAATGCTAAGAACGACTTGATCCCTATGAGACCAGTCATACGTTGGAGGGTTTGGATGGACTATAAAAAGCTCAATGCATTAACTAAAAAAGACAACTTCCTTATGCATTTATGGACCAGATGCTAGATTGCTTGGCAGGTACTTCTTGATGGTTACTCAGGCTATAATAAAATCTCTATTGTTCTAGAAGACTAAAAGAAAACAACCTTCACATGTCTCTGTGGCACCTTTATATTTAAAAGGATGCCACTCGGGTTGTGTAATGCACCAATAACATTCCAGAGATATATGATGTCTATTTTCTCAAACATAGTGGAAGACAGTATCGACGTATTCATGGATGACTTTAGCATGGTTGGAGACTTATTCGAGGATTGTTTGAAGCATTTGAATACGGTACTTCAGAGATTAGAAGAATGCCATCTGGTTCTTAATTGGGAAAAGTGTCACTTCATGGTGAAGGTAGGCATTGTGTTGGGGCAATCTAAACCAAAGGAATTGAATCGAGTTAGGTAGAGACAAAGTAGAGGTGATTAAGAAGCTTCCTCCACCTATCTGTGTTAAAGGTGTGAGAAGTTTCCTAGGTCATGCAGGTATTTACAAGCGCTTTATAAAAGACTTCTTAGAGATTGCACACTCTTTGTGCAAACCTTGAGAAGGATGTCAAGTTCGTATTTGATGATGCATGCTTGAAAGCTTTTGAAGGGCTCAGGCAGAATTGATATCAACACCTATCATAGTGGCTCCAGAGTGGTCGAAGCCCTTCGAGATTATGTGTGATGCAAGCAGGGTTGCATTTTGTGTGGTGCTGGGATAGCATAGAGAAAAAATTCTATATCCCATCTATTATGCCAGTAAGGCCCTAAATGTAACACAGAAAACCTACACTGTCACAGAGAAGGAGTTTCTTGTAGTGGTCTTTGCGTTCAAGAAGTTCAGGTCTTATATTTTGGGACCCAAAGTCATTGTACATATTAAGCATTCAACACTATCGTACTTAATGACAAAAAAGGATGTGAAATCGAGATTGATTTGATGGGTACTTCTTCAAGAATTTGACTTCGATGTGATTGATAGAAAAGGGACTGAGAATCAGGTTGCAGACCACCTATCCAGATTAGAGGACAAGGCCATGGAAAATTTCAATAATGGGATGGAACTTGATGATTTGTTCCCTGATAAAAGAGTACTAGCAGCATCTCATGACTTGATACCATGGTTTGCAGATTATACAAACTATTTGGTTAGTGATATTGTTCCACTGAACTTGACTACTCACTAGCGCCATAAGTTTATGTATGATGTGAAGAAGTTTTTCTAGGATGATCCACATTTATTTTGCGTATGTACAGATGGGATTATTTGTTGCTCTGTTCTTGAGATCGAAATGATGAGTATTTTAGAGGCTTGGCACTCATCCTTGGTGGGTGAGCATCATAGTGGAATTAGGACAACACACAAGATCTTACAGTGTGGATACTACTGGCCAACCGTCCACTAAGATGCTCATGACTATGCCAAGGCTTGTGATAGATGGCAGAGAGAATATGGTTTTTTCGCAAGCATGAGCTCCCTCTAAACCCTATTATGGCGATTAAATTATTTGATATTTAGGGGATAGATTTCATGGGCTCATTTGTTGGCTCTCATGGGAACAAGTATATTATAGTGGTTGTGGACTATGTGTCAAAATATGTGGAGGCAGTGGTGCTTCCCAATAATGAAGGCAAGAGTGTCACAACATTCCTGAAAAGAAATATCTTCTCAAGGTTTGGTACCCCTTGGGCGATCATCAGCGATGGAGGTTCCTATTTGTGCAATAGGTTGTTAAAAGCTCTTTTTGAAAAATATAGGGTAAAGCATCAAGTGGAAGCCCCCTACCATCCACAGACGAGTGGGCAAGTTGAGGTGTCTAACAGGGAGATGAAACAGATTTTATCCAAGACTATGAATGCAAAGCAGACTGACTGGTCGCGAAAGCTTGATGATGCAATATGAGCATACCAGACTACATTCAACACTCCTATAGGTGTGTCTCCTTACCAACTTGTCTTTTGCAAAGCTTGTCACTTACCGGTAGAGATTGAGCACAAGGCAATGTGGGCTCTCAAAAAGTTGAATCTGGATTGAATTGATGTGGCAATATCAAGGCTGAGCCGACTCAACGAGCTTGAGGAGTTCCATTTGAAGGCATATCAGAGTTCAACCTATATTAGCAAAGGATTAAGCTACAACATGATCATCATATTGAGAATCGCCAGTTTGCACCAGGAGATTTGGTATTGGTATACAACTCCAGATTGAAGTTATTCCATGGGAAGCTCAAGTCGAAATGGTTGGGTCTTTTCAAAGTTTCACATATTTTCAACCATAGAGCGATTGATTTGAAAAGAGAAATGGCACAAAATTCAAAGTAAATGGCCAAAGAGTCAAACTATATCTTAGCAATGTTGAAGAAGTACGGATAGTGGAAGCATAGACACTTGGTGAATTTTGAGTACCCAAGTTGTTTAAGTCATTCCGTGACACTAAATCAAGCACTTCTTGGGAGGCAAGCCAAGATGGAGACTGACGCTTAGGCACCCAGTTATGTTCTTTTTGACCCCTATGCTTTGAGTTAGTTATATTTTGTTGCATTTAGGACAATGTAAGATCTATATTATGGGATGTGGGTAGCTATAGGCCTAGGTGAAATCTGAGTAACCATGGCCTATAACTATCCCAAAACTTTATATCCAAGGGGTTTTTTTGCTTGTGTTCTTCCCTAAGGACATTTATTTTCTATTGGTCCAACAAGTTTAGGATGTGTAAGTACTATTACTAGCATATTGCACTAAAGTCTATGGTATATATTAGTTTTGTGCAAAAATAATGCCTAATAAAATTTTTGTGTTAGGTAGTTTTTATAACAACCATGTGAAATCAATGATTGATAGTGCTTGTTCTGGTAAGTGAGGTTTAATTTTGATGAAAAGCATGATCTGAGTGCCTATGTTGATAGTGTAATCGGTGCCAAGCGTTGTGAGCTTCTTTGCATAATACTTATACTGTGTTTCAATTCAAAACTTGCTCTGTTATTGTAACTAAGATTGTAGGTTAGTTGGTTGGGGAAGGATCTTAGGTTGTTGTTCATATTAGCCCACTTAGCCCGTATAACCAATCAAATATCCCTTGATCCTTATAGTTGAGCTTTATGTGTACCATTTTCTTTGTAAAACACCTAACCAAGCCTTTTTTAATGTGAAATCCTGAATTTGGACCTAATATTTCCTTCAATATTGTGTACCTTCACTCAGGCAAAAAGCCTAAATTGAGGGTGACTACCAAAAGTGGCGCTGGTTCATAGGTTGGATGTTGTATGCCTTAACTTAGGCCATAAGTTGAGGGTGGCTGGTGTAAGGGAAATCACATTAAATGGGGAGGAAGCAAGTGATGTATGAAAAACACAAAAAATGTTCTGTGTGTGCAAGAAAAATGAATAGTTGCCTAAACAATGAGCTATAAAGAAAAAGAATGCGAAAAATAAAAGGCAATGAGATTAAAAGTGAGAGTGAGGCACCCAGAAAGGTTTGAAATAGGACAAGGGAAGAATGAGTTGAAGATAACAGTGTAGTGGGGCAAAAGTGTAGAATAACGTAGTGTCAAGGAGGGTTATTAGTCACTATGTTCCTAAAACATCACAAGCCCCTAAGCCTACGTACAAGCCAAAAATGTCCTATAGTAATCCTAGTCCTAGAAGTCGAAGGTCATAGTTGTGAATGTGTAGGGGCAAGCATATGGTATTGAGCATAGTATTTGAATATCTGTTGTGAGTGTGAGTGATTTTGGTAGTCCCAAGCATCAAACTTGAGAGTACTATCATGAGTGGGATATGGGACTTCTTTTTATGAGGGAACTAGATTTACACTGTTTATTCTAGGCCATTCAGTAATAGTAGCTTATCTGTGGTTACCATGCTTGTCATAGTTGTATTGTCACATATATCGATGTGCATTGGTTTGTTTGATGACTATTTGATATGTCTTGATGAGTTAGTTTGGGTATCTGTGATTGATTTAGAGATAATGTATGTCATTAGATTGAGCTTTGAGTGTAGCGATACTGCTTATGTAGATTGAGTATGTCGCTTGAGGACAAATAACAATTTTAAGTTGAGGGTGTAAAAGCTGTTTATGTTGCCAAAATACAACACTTTTGATGCTTAAAACTTTGAATTTTGTGTGTTCTCAAAGCGATGTTAGTGGGTTTAATGTGTTTTTATGTTTATTTTGCAATATTATAGGATTTAGCATGATTTTGGACAAAGATATGCAGATTTGCAGTTTTTGAGAACTTACGGTCGACTCTATGGGCCATGGTTATTTCCACGAGCCATAGAGAGGTTTCACGAGTGAGATCTAATGAAAGGCCAAATTTCAAATGTTGCATCCACGAACTATTAGATGAGCCATAGAATCTTTCACGAGTCGTGGACCGATTTCATGCCGGAGGATCAGAAATTGAAGAGTTTCAAAAAATCTATCAGACGAAACCCTCCACGGGCCATAGATATGAAGACAACCCGTAAAGAAGTCTTGTAGAAGTGAAATCAGTTTTTGGAAGTTGTAGAGTACGAAGCCAATGTACGAGCCATGGTTCTTTATACGGCCCGTAACCTAGTCTGTAGAAGCTATCGAATCTAGTTTTCCTATTTCATTTTGGATTTGTATTTTACTTATTATAAATAGGTTTTTTAGGTCTTGTTACAGAGAGACACACCAGAGAACAGAGACTTCATCTTTTGTGATTTTTACATAGAAAACATTACATTGTGATTTCTTATATAGAACTTTGGATTTCTTGTTCTTAATTTCAACATCGTAAGTGTTAAATTATGCTATTCTATAACATGGTTTTGTTCATCTATAATGATTATGCATAGCTAAATATACAAGTAGGATTGTGGGAACCATGAAGAACTAATAAGGTAAAATTGGATAATCTGTAATTCTTGGAAAGTTTGCATGTATATATTAATTAAGTCTCTTCGTTATAAATGTTTTAAACAGTGGAAAACATTAGAAGCCACCTAATTCTTACTGACTAGATCAAGGTAGTAATGAATAGAAAAAAATAATTAATAGGATTCGATGTGATCCCTCTCATCTAATCAATCAATCTAGACCAAGAGGAGATTGTATTGAATCAAAAGGTAAGGGTTAGTAATGTTATAGTGTGAGGATGGATCAAATCATGTAGTGAAATTCACCTCTCACCTTGATTAACGGGTTTGGTGAACTTTACTTACTGTTCTGCATGCTACACATTAGAAAAGATTATGATTATCTGGTGATACTAAGTTAGGAATTCATGAGGAATACAATAGTCTAGTTACTTCTGTCACTAGTTTCACAGCACTTGCATCTAGTTTAGGTTTATTTGTTGTAAATACAAACTCCCTTTCAGGAGATAAGTAGGTTAATTCATTCAACTTGCTCGTAAGTACTTCAGGTCTAGACTATATTCCCTGTGGGATCGATCCTAACCTCAGTAGGTTATATATGTTGACAAGGTTATATATTTTGATAATGACTGCTTATACCTTCCCAAGGGAGGTGTAGTTTGGATGACATCAGAGGGTTAGAGAAAAGTACATCCCTAAGATGCTTTCCGGACTATCTATGGTCATTTTGACATTGTGATGATGTTGTTTGGCCTCATTAATGCACTGATGATATTTATGGACCTCATGATTAGGGTTTCAAGCCTTACCTTGACATGTTCATGGTGTTTACTGATGATACTCTTATTTACTCCAGAGGTGAGAAAGAGCACATGGAGCACTTGAAGGTAATATTGCAAACCCTGAGGGAATAGAAGCTCTATCCAAAGTTTGATAAATGGGATTTTTGGATAGATGAGGTTTCCTTCCATGGGTATGTGGTATCTATAGAGGGAATCAAAGTTGATCCTAAGAAGCCAGAAACCGTGAGAAAAAGCCAAGGCTATTAAGTCGTACTGACATAAGGTGTTTCTTGGGTCTAGCTGATTACTATAGACGGTTCGTGCAAGACTTCTCCACTATTTTGTCTTCACTCACCAAGCTAACTAAAAAGAAGATTAGGTTTGTATGGACACATGAATGTGGGAGGAGTTTCCAGGCTTTAAAGGATCAGTTGACTTTAGCCCCATGTTGATATTTCCAGAAGGGAATGATGGTTTTGTCGTGTTTTGTGATGCATCAAGGATATTTTAGGGGTGTGTGCTAATGTAAAACAGTAAAGCGATTGCCTATGCTTCAAGGAAGTTGAAAGTTCATGAGAAGGATTATTCGACTCATGATCTAGAGCTTGCAAGTGGTGTTTGCCTTAAAGATTTGGTGACATTATTTGTATGTAGTTCAGGTGAATGTTTTCACCAACCACAAGAGTCTCTAGCATGTGTTCACCCATAAAGATCTAAACTTGAGGCAACGGAGGTGCTTAGAGCTGCTCAATGATTATGATAGCAGTGTGAAGTACCACCTGGGAAAGGCCAATGTGGCAGCTGGTGTCCTTAGTAGAGTTTAGGTGGGTAGTGTGTCCCATATAAGAGACGATGGAAAAAGGGAGTTAGCCAAAGATGTTCATGGGTTGGCTAGATTGGAGTGAAATTGAGTGAGTCTGAAAGTTGTGGTACAATGGTTCTTCATAGGTCCCCGTCTTCTTTGATCGATAAGGTTAAGGCCAAGCAAGATATTGATCCCATCTGGAGATGGTGCACTCCAGTATCAAGGAAGGTTGTGTTGCCCAATAATAGTGAGTTGAAGAAGTTGATCATGTAAGAAGCCCATAACTCTTCGTATTCCCTTCATCCCAACACTACCAAGATATATAGAGACTTGAGAGAGGTTTATTGGTGGAATGGAATGAAGAAGGACATTGCTTTATTTGTGTTTGAGTGTGCCAATTGCCAATAGGTCAAAGTTGAACACCAAATGTCGAGAGGCCTAGTACAAGACATTGACATTCCCACTTGGAAGTAGGAAGAGGTCAACATGGACTTTGTAGTTAGGTTGCCAAAGACAAAAAACTATTTTTTGACTCCAAATGGGTGATAGCTGATTGCATGACGAACTTGGATCATTTTCTACCAGTCAAGAATATATTCCGTGCCAAGGATTATGCTCGGTTGTATATTCAAAAGTTGGTGAGATTGCATGGGATTCCATGGTCCATCATATCGGATCATAGATTTCAATTCACTTCTCACTTTTGGAAATATTTTCAAAAAGGACATAGCACTAGGGTAAAGTTGAGTATAGCTTTTCATCCCTAAACCGATGGGCAAGCTGAGAGTACTATTCAAACTTTGGAGGATATGTTGAGAGCTTGTGGATGTTGGATTTCAAAGGGAGTTGGATGAACACTTACCACTTATCGAGTTTGCCTACAACGATAACTTTCATGCAAGTATTGGGATGGCACTGTTTGAAGCTTGTATGGTAGATGGTGTATATCACCCATCGGGTGGTTTAAAGTCGGAAGATGGAATTATTAGGATTGAACTTGGTGATGAATGTCACAGAGAATATTAAAAGCATATAGGAGAAACTGCAAATAGCCTAAAGCCGACAAAAGTCCTACTCTGATATGAGAAGAAGGGAACTTGAGTTCTAAATTGATGATTGGGTCTATTTGAAGATTTCTCCAATGAAAGGTGTTCTTCGATTCGGTAAGAAAAGGAAATTGAGTCCTACATACGTGGGACCCTATAGGGTGGTGAGAAGAGTGGGGAAAGTAGCATATTGAGTTGGATCTACACAATGAGTTGCATTTGATTTATCCAGTCTTCCACATGTCAATGTTGACGAAATTCATAGGCGACCCAAGTTCCATAATTCCTTTGCATGATGTGAACATTGAAGAGGATTTGAGTTACGAAGAGGTACCAGTTGAAATCCTAGACCGGAAACTGAAGAAGCTAAGGAACAAGGAAGTTACATCTGTCAAGGTACTTTGGAGAAACCAACTAGTTGAGGGTGCTACATGGGAAGCGGAAGCAGATATGATGAAGCGCTATTCACATCTATTCCACTCTACTCAAGCTTAAGGCATTAATAAATTCTTCCAAAGACCTCAAACTCCATGCATTTAAGTTTCTCATGATTTATGCATTTATTTTGATGTTTATGATATGTTTGAGAAATGTTTAAATATGAAATCTTAAATTTTTGAGAAATGATGTTTGGCTTGCATTTTTGCATGCATACTGGATCATTTGCTACTAGTGTACTCTTTGAGCCTACCTTTAAGTACATTAAGGGATGAATGTTTCCAAGGGGGAGATATTGCAACGACCCCCAATTTAGGAACCCTGGGTATAGAAAAGTTGGATTGAAAAATAAATTGAAGTATGGTTTATGGGATAACTCATGGCCTGTAAGTTGACATATGGCCCTTAGGTTTGTTCTTAAACATAAAACTTTAGTAAGGGGATAAGTTTCCAAGTGTGAGGTAACCTGTGGACCGAGAGACGTGTCACGACCCAAGCTTAGGTCCTAGATGTGACACGACGCATGGGAAACCCGAAGGGACCCCAAGCAAGCCACTTAACATATCATTACACATCCTTGATCGCGGAAGCAATAAGGTACAACAAGATATAGTAAATAGTGATAATGGAGCTAAGGGACAACTTTCATATCATAAACATTGAGAGATAAAAGAGAGTCAAAGCTCATAGAATAATACAAAGCATGCCAAACAACACCTTTAAAACTTAGATACTTAGCAGGGGCCAACAGAAGCTATCGGGCTCACCCTCATAGTCAACATATATATAAAAGAAAGATAGTCTTAGAACATAGTATGAGATCATAAACATCATCCCTGAAATAGAGGACTCACCAAAGAGCTTGAGAGATGTCGTACTAGCCACGTGGAGGAAGATGATCAAGTGGGGCTCCAGTTCTTACATGGTGACATAATGTAGGCATACAGTATGCGTTAGTATGTTTGAATATACTAAGTATATAGGATGCAATACAACAAGTGATAAGCACCATAAGCAAAATGCATAACATAGGCAATGGATGAGCATATAGCAATATGACATATATGAATGATGCTTAAAGCAAAATCATGCTTATATAGAACATAATACATGTGTAAGGAGAGACCATTGTTAGTGAATATCCATGGCCTACAACCCTTTGGAGAGGCGAATGAGGTACGAACCCCTCAATAGGTTGATGAGGTACAAACCCCCCAACATGGTTATCAAGGTACAAACCCCTCGACATGGTTACACAAGCCTACCACCTCCTGAGCGAGGCGATCGAGGTACAAACCCCACAACAAGGTTACCCGTGCCTATAACCCCCGAGTGAGGCTTGGTCAATTCCCAATAATATAGAGATAATATCATATACATACATTCCTTTCATCATTATATAGTCATTCAACTCATAAGACATGCATTGGACGTTCAATTCCTCAAGAACCTCATAACCGAACATCTTATCAAGCACTTGGCGGGTGTGTAGTGCTAGTGTAAAACCCTGCAATTCAAGAGTGTAATTATGCTAGAAAATCCAATGTAAAACCATCAATAGATACTTGGTAACACCGTAAAGCAATATACATCAAAACCCTTCATCAAATTTCATAATAGATCTTAGATTCATAGCTCAAAATATGCTAAACCAATCATAATTTCATGAAACCCCAATATAATGTGCAGTGAATTTCATAATAAGTAAGACCCATGAGTAAATCAACTTTAAATCATGTAGTTTTAAGAAAAGGAAGCTTGGGCATCATGGGTGAAAGGAACCCATCAAAGAAACCCACATACCTTAGCTTTGATGAATAGCTTGATGAAGATTGGTGATGGAGACTTGAAGCTTGAATGATAACCTTAGAATCCAGACGAGTTTTAGGACTTGAAGTTTGGAGATGAAATATTATCTAAGTGTTTGAAAGAGTATTAGGGAATGTCTTGGATGATATGAGGGTCAAATAAGGGTATGTATAGGTATTTTTATGCATGGCAACACTTAGGTCCAAGACCCAAAAGCCTTGGACCAGACAAGAAAAACAGTGCACAAAATACACTGTAGCGCGCCCTTGGCACATAGCGCTAGGGGTGAGGATCGTCTCTAGAAATCGCATTTTTGCGATTTTCAAGTTTTTCTACAGTTGCTCTTAAATCGGGGTTAGACCCATTCGACGCACCAAGGGCGCGGATTGTCTCTAGAAATCACATTTTTGCGATTTCCAAATTTTGCTATGGTTGCTCTTAAATTGGGGTTACACCCATTCCCCAGTCAATTTGACCCCCTGAAGAAGAATATGAAGTCGAATTTTTGATATTATGCACAGATTTTGAGATATATGAAAAGTACAATTCTGGGCATTTCCGAGGCACATATTCGGGCACTATTTGGGGTCGTCTCAATATCTCCCCTTGGGAACATTTGCCCCTGAATGTCAAAGAAAGATATATGAGAAGAGTAATCATGAAGAAATCAGCCCAACAAGAATGTAACAACACACTTAAAACATCATTTTCAAAATCTCAACATAAGTGTAAAATCACCATGAACTTTTTCCATTGTAAACATGAATGCATCCAAATGACTTAGAGGCTGGAACATGAGACATGAAATCATATAAAAGACTTAGAATCAGTACCATAGTCTTGAGTAGCATAGAAAATATAGGCGTACCACTTTTGCATATCCGTTTCCGCCTCCCAAGTAGCACTTTCGACTTGTTGATTCCTGCAAAGGACCTTAAAGGAAGCAACATCCTTATTCCTCAACCTCTTCACTTTCCTATCCAAGATCTCTACTAGAACCTCTTCATATGTCAAGCTATCTTCAACTACCCCCACAACATCAAGAGGCACAATGGCATTAGGATCACCGACACACTTCCTCAACATAGACACATGAAAGATCAGATGAACCGATTCCATTTCACTAGGCAAATCCAACTCCTAGGCCACCTTACCAATCCTCCTCATCACCCTATAAGGACCCACATATCTAGGGCTTAACTTACCCTTCTTACCAAAACGAACTACACCCTTTATGGGTGACACCTTCAAATATACCCAATCACTAACCTTAAACTCAAGCTCCCTCCTTCTCACATCGGCATACGACTTTTGGCCACTTTGGGCTGTTTTAAACCTTTGTCTAATCATACTTACCTTCTCCATAGCATCCACAACCAGATCCGGACCCAACAAAGCTATCCGTCCAACCTCAAACCACCCAACCAGGGATCTACAACATCTACCATAGAGAGCCTCAAAAGGAGCCATTTCCATTTCTAGAATGATAGCTATTGTTATATGCAAACTCAATCAATGGAAGATGATTATTCCAACTACCCTTAACCTCCAATCCACAATCCCTAAGCATGTCCTCAAGTGTTTGGTTCTTTCGGCTTGGCCATACGTTTGAGGGGGTAAGGCCGTACTAAGCTTTATCTTGGTACCAAGACCTCTTTGGAAGGACCTCCAAAATTGTGAAGTGAATTGTGCACCACAATCCGGTATGATGGACAAAGGAACCCCATGAAATCTCACCAAATCATGGATGTACAACTTAGTATAATCTTCAACCCCGTATGTAGTCTTAACCGGTAGAAAGTGAGCCGATTTTGCCATCCTATCAACCACAAACCAAATGGAATCAAAAGCCTCTCCAGTCTTGGGCAACCTAACCACAAAATCCATATTAATATCTTCCCACTTCCAAGTAGGAAGCTCTATGTCTTGGGTTAGGCCACCCGAACTTTGATGTTTGGCTTTGACTTGTTGGCAACTATGGCAACCGAATACAAAATTGTAAATGTCCCTATTCATGCCTCCCCACTAATACACCTCTCTAAAATCTCTATACATCTTAGTAGACTCGGGGTGAATAGAGCAAGAAGAACCATGAGCCTCATCAAGAATCTTTTACTTCAAGCCATCAACACAAGGTACACACAACCTACCTTGGAATCTAAGGGCACCATCTCCCCCTTGAGAGAAAACCTCCACCTTCCCATCTTTTACTAATGCCTTTAATTCTAACGACGAGGGATCAAGATCTTGTTTAGCTTTCACCTCCTCAACCAATGAAGATTTAGAACCATCAACAACAACACCACCATCTTCACCCTCTTCAAACCTAACTCCCAATCTAACCAACCGATGGACCTCCCTAGCCACCCCTATGCCACTATCATCAACATGAGCTAAGCTACCCATGGACATCCTACTCAAAGCATCTGCCACAATATTAGCCTTACCAGGATGATAATGCACACTCATATGATAGTCGTTAAGAAGTTCTAACCACCTTCTTTGTCTCAAGTTGAGATCTTTTTGAGTGAAGACATATTGGAGACTCTTATGATCGGTGAACATATCAACATGCACCCCATACAAATAGTGACGCCAAATCTTTAATGCAAATATAGCGGTGGCTAACTTAAGATCATGGGTAGGATAATTCTTTTCATGCACCTTGAGTTGTCTAGAAGCATAGGCTATGACCTTCCCATTATGCATCCACACACAACCCAAACCAACCCGAGAAGCATCAGAATACACAACGAATCTCTCTAGCCCTTGCAGTAGTGACAATATAGGGGCGGTCAAAGCTTATGTTTCAATGTTTTGAAACTCCTTTCTTGCTCATCAGACCACACAAATTTGGCCTTCTTTGGAGTTAACTTGGTCATGGGAGAAGCAATAGAAGAGAATCTATTCACGAACCTCCCATAGTAACCTGCTAAGCCCAAGAAGCTCCTAATATCCAACGGGGTCAATGATCTAGGCCAATTTCTAATCACATCCGTCTTTTTTGGATCCACCTTAATACCATCCTCGGACACCACAAGACCTAGAAAGGCAACTTCTTTCAACCAAAATTCATACTTCTCATATTTAGCATACAACTTCTCTTCACTCAATTTTTGCAACACTACCCTCAAATGCCCCACGTGCTCCTCTTCACTATGAGAATAGATCAAAATATCATCAATGAGGACCACAACAAATGAATCAAGGTAGGGTTTGAAAACCCTATTCATAAGGTCCATAAAGATAGTTGGTGAACTGATCAACCCAAAGGATATCACAACAAACTCAAAATACCCATACCTAGTCCGGAAAGCCGTCTTGGGAATGTCACACTTCCTCACCTTCACTTGATGATACTCGGACCAAAGATCAATCTTAGAGAAGTGGCTAGCCCCTTGCAATTGGTCAAACAAATCATCAATTCTTGTAAGGGGATACCTATTCTTGATGGTGACCCTATTAAGCTATTGGTAGTCAATACATATTCTAAGAGACCTATCCTTCTACTTCAGAATAAACACCGGTGCACCCCAAGGTGATTGGCTAGGCCTAATAAAACCCTTCTCCAACAATTCCCTCAACTGCTCCTTCAACACCTTTAACTACGTCGGGGCTATAGGAAAGGGGGAATAGAAATGGGTTGAGTATCGAGAAGGAGGTTTATACCAAAATCTATTTCCCTTTCGGGAGGAACACCAGGGAGGTCATTTGGAAAGACATCAAGAAACTCATTTACCACCGGAACTGACTTTATTTGAAGGACTTTAGACCTCACATCCCTAATCCTCACAAGATGATAAAGATACCCCTTAGATATCAACTTATGGGCTTTAATGCAAGAGATGAAACTACCCTTGACCACCACGTCATGACTCTCCCACTCAAGAACAGGTTCATTTGGGCATTGGAATTTGACCGTACGGGTTCTACAATCAATAGAGGCATAGTATGCATGCAACTAATCCATCCCAAGAATGACATCAAAATCAACCATGTCCAACTCAACAAGATCCCAAGGCAATAATTTACGCAAGATGCAAATAGGACAATTTCTATAGACTTCTCTAGTAATAATAGATGCACCAATAGGAGTAGACACCTCATATGACTCACATAACAATTCGGGGTCAGTATGAAACTTTTTGGCGACAAAGTGGGTAACAAAAGAAAGAGTGGCACCCGGATTATTCAATGCATACACAACTAAACCAAAGACTTTTAACTTACCGTAACAACGTCGGGCACCTCATCAACCGCTTGCCGCCTATGGAAAGCATAAAATCGATCATACCTTATGGTACCATCTTGTCGGCCACTTCTCCCCAAATGAAACTCATTAGCAGCTTGTGGACGAACCTCCTTTCCCTTGTTGCGATTTCGGGGGCAATCCATCGCTTTATGCCCAACTTCCCCACAACCATAATGCACATTAGTATCCCTCAAGCATGGGCCACTATAACCCCTACCACATTTTGGACACCCACCATTAGGAATCACACCCCCAACGCCTTGGGCCCTTGGAAAGTCATTGGAAATCCTCTTATTAGATGCATGAGAAGACCCTTGGCCTTGTTGGAACCGGCCACCCTATCGACTATGGAACTTTCCCTCAAAACGGGCCCTCTTGGCCTCATGACTCCTCCTCTTCCTCAACTTCTCCTTGTCCATTTGTTTAGCATAGGTCATCAAATGGGACAAATCCATGTCACTAATCAACATAGCGGACTGACATTCCTCACTCACCAAATCGGGAACACCCATCACAAAATTATTCATTCTAGACCTTGGGTCGCCACCAAGTGGAGAGCATATTTAGAGAGTTGAGTGAACTTGAGGGCATACTCCCTTACACTCATAGACCCTCGTCTCAAATTATTCATAAACTCCACCAATTTGCCTTCCCTAAGCTCAAGAGGGAAGAACCGATTAAGAAAATTCATCTTGAACTCTTCCAAAGCACCACATTATTGATTTCCTTCTCCTCCTTCCATTGGTTAAACCATATTATGCCACCCTCTTGAGTTGGTAAGCCGCCAACACCGGCTTCTCCTCCAATCTAACACCCATAATAACCAAAACCTTGTAGACCTCATCAATGAACTCTTGAGGGTCCTCATCAACCTTTGACCCATGGAACTCTGTGGGATTCATCCTCATAAAGTCTCTCACCCGAGATGTCGATGTAGGAGCATGAGGGGCTTGGGCCCCTTGATTGGCTTGATTAGCCACAACTTGTGCAAGCAAAGTGAGAGCATCCCAGAGCTCACCTTGAGCCGATTGGTCCTCGGCAGTGCGTGCTCTTTTTCCTCTTGTGTTAGGCATGATTTATCATAGCAAAGAACAATCATTAGGGGGAAAAACTTACCTTAACTTTTATAGCACGATATAGAGTAAGAAGAAGGGAAAACATTTCCTAAAACGCCTCATAGCCTCTTACTCATAGTTGTGGTGCACAACACAACCATAA
Organism: Solanum medicagineum; assembly: GCA_026153255.1. Lineage (NCBI taxonomy): Eukaryota > Viridiplantae > Streptophyta > Magnoliopsida > Solanales > Solanaceae > Solanum > Solanum medicagineum. The sequence goes on from JAPFFP010000080.1 coordinate 9,009,206, forward strand.
ATAAGACTCTAATCGACGTGGTGTATTGGACTCAAAGGATCTAATAACCTAATGCTCTGATACCAAGTTTGTCACGACCCAAGCCTAGGGCCAAGACGTGACACAGCGCATGGGGAACCCAAAGGGACCCTAAGCAAGCTTCTTAACATATCATTACACATCCTTGGTTGCAGAAGCAATATGGTACAAAAAGATATAGTAAATAGGGATAACGGGGGTAAAGGACAACTTTCATATCATAAACATCGAGAGTCAAGAGATATTCAAAGCTCATAGTATAATATAAAGCATTTCCAACAATACCTCTAAAACTTAGATAATTAGCGGGGGCCAAGACAAGCTATCGGGCTCACCCTCATAGTCAACATATACATAAAGAAAGATAGTTTTAGAACATAGTATGAGATCATAAACATCATCCCCGAAATGGAAGACTCACCAAAGAGCTTGAGAGATGTCGTACTAGCCATGTGGAGGAGGATGATGAAGTGAAGGTCCGGTTCCCACATGGTGACATCGTGCAGGCATAGAGTATTCGTTAGTACATTTGAATGTACTAAGTATGTAGGATGCAATGCAACAAGTGATAAGCACCATAAGCAAAATGCATAACATAGGCAAAGGATGAACATATATGGCATTTATGGATGATGCTTGAAGTAAAATCATGCTTATATTGAATGTAATACATGTGTAAGGTGAGACCATTGTTGGTGAATATCCAAGGCCCACCACCCCCTTGGAGAGGCGAATGAGGTACGAATCCCTCACTATATTGATGAGGTACAAACCCCCCAACATGGTTGATAGAGTAAAAATCCCCCAACGTTGTTATCAAGGTACAAACCCCTCGATATGGATGCATGGGCCTACCACCTCCCGAACGAGGTGATCGATGTACAAGCCCCTCAACAAGGTTACCCAGGCCTACAACACCCCGAGTGAGGCTTGGTCAATTCCCAACACTATAGAGATCATATTATATATATACACTTTCCTTTCATCATCATAGAGTCATTCAACTCATAAGACATGCATTGGACCTTCAATTCCTCAAGAACCTCATAATCGGACATTTTATCAAACACTTGGCGGGTGTGTATGTTAGTGTAAAAACCATGCAATTCAATAGTGCAATCATGCTAGAAAATCCAATGTAAAACCATCAATAGATACTTGGTAATACCCTAAAGCAATATACATCAAAATAATTCATCAAATCTCACAATAGATTTTAGATTCATAGCTCAATACATGCTAAAACAATCATAATTTCATGAAACCACAAAATAATGTGCAGTGAATTTCATAATAAGTAAGACCTATGAGTAAATCAACTTTAAATAATGTAATTATAAGAAAAGGAATCTTGGGAATCATGGGTAAAAGGAACCAATGAAAGAAACCCACATACCTTAGCTTTAGAGAATATCTTGATGAAGATTGGAGATGGAGACTTGAATCTTGAATGATAATGTCACGACCCAAAACAGGGCCTAGACGTGACATGGCAAATGGGAAGACCGAAGGGTCCCCAATCAAGCCTCTTAACTTATTATTACACATCATTAGTCACGGAAGCATGTAAAAAAACATAAAAGTATGAATAAGGGGCAAGGGACTAAGGGATAGCTTGCAAAATATCACCACCAAGAGATAAAGAGTCTAAGCTCAAATCATAGATATATAACTTGTCCAACAAATACCTCTAAATACATAAATAAGAATGGGGGCCAAGACAAGGTAATCAGGCTCACCCTCATAGTCAAAACGAATATAAAGTAAAGTGTCTCAAAAGATGATAGAACATAGACCAAAGTCCACGAAATGGAGGACTCACCAACTAGCTTGAGTAGCACCGAACTAGCCACATGGAGGAGGAGGATTGATCAACCTGGGCTTCGATCCCTACATGGTGATATCATGTAGGCAAGAGTATGTGTTAGTACATTTGAATGTACTAAGTATGTAGGATGCAATGCAACAATAAGTGGGCATCATAGTCAAAATTCATAATATTAAGCAATAGACATAATATAACAATATCACATATATGTTCAATGCTTAAGTAAAACATGCTCAAGTTAACCATGCTCATATAGGATATCATATGTGAAGAAGAGTCCAAGCTAGTTGTTGAAGCTATAAACCCCTTGGTGGTTGTGTGGTATAAACCCCTCACATGGTTGATGGTAATCACACCATACCAACACGGTGACGAAGTATAAACCCCTCGCATGGTTGATGATTATAAACCCCCAACATGGTTACCCGAGCTCTTGTCTCCCCAGATCGGGTATGGTCTAATGCAACACTTTATATAGGATTTATCATATACTCTAGTACAATACATCATATAGGAATAATCATATACATAAGCTTATTGCATCATCATAGCATCATTCATATCATATCTCATACTTTGGACCTTTAATTCCTCAAGAAACCACATCTGGACATTTTATCAAACACTTTAAGGATGTTAAATGGGGGTAAAAGACCATGCAATTTAGAGATGAAATCATGCAAGAAAAGCTATTGTAAAACCATCAACCAATACCTTGCAACACCCAAAGACATTCACATCAAAACCCCTCTTAAATCCAACATTAGATCCAAGAGTTAGAGCTCAAAACATGCGAAAACAAACATACTTCATGAACTAAAATCACTGTGCAGAAAATTTCTCAATATACAAGACTCACATGTAAAAGTCAACTTTAAATCATGCAAGATTAGTAAAAAGGAGGCTTAGGCACCATGGGTGGAAGGACCCAATGGTTCAATACCACATACCTTGACCTCGAAGAATTTCTTGAAGAAGACTTTAATGGAGGCTTGAAGCTTGAGTGAAACCCTTGATGAAATCTTTAAGATTGGTCTTGAGTTTTGGGACTTGATTTAGGGTGAAATATGAGTCTGTGTTTGAGAGGATATTGGGGGAATGTTAAGGATGATATGAGGGTGAAATAAGGCTAGCCTTGGACCCAAAATAGAAAAATGCACAAAATAACACTGGGGCGCGTCGCGCCCCAGACGCAGAAACTTTTCAGGAAATTGCATTCTTGAATTTTCATAATTGCTAAATCTTTGCTCTTAAATCGGGGTTAGACCCTTTTCCCCCTAATTTATATCCCCTGAACAAGAATTCAAAGTTGGATTTTCAAAATAACGAACGGGTTTTGAGATATATGAAATTTAAAATTCTGGGCATTTTGAGGCATGTTTTTGAGCACTTTTTGGGGTCGTTACAATATCTCCCCCTTGGGAACATTCGTCCCTGAATGTAAAAGTGATGTATAAGACAAGAGTGATCGTAAAAAAATTAGCCCCAACAAGAATGCAACATTGCAATTAAAACATTTTTCAAAGCCTCATCATAAGTGTAAAATCATCATGAACTTGCCAATTTAGACATGAATGCATATGAATGACGTAGAGGCTGAAACATACGACTTGGAACCACATGAAGGACTTAGTCATTATCTTAGGCTTGATTAGAGTGAACGAGGTAGGAATATCACTCCCACAAGACCGCTTTGGCTTCCTTGGAGACACCTTTGACTTGATGATCCCTTTTAAGAGGGCTTTAATGAACACCACATCCTCACCAATCAACTTCCCCACTCCTCCATCCAACACCTCCACTGGGACCTTCCTCTAAGCCAACTTCTCCTCCACATCACCCATAATTTCAAGGAGTGCTATAGTGCTAGAGTCACCAACACATCCTATCCACCTAGAAGCATAAAGAACCGGACGAACCATATCTACATCTATAGGCGAATCCCCAAACTTATGAAACCTTATCAACCTCCCTCTACGCTCTATAAGGACTCACAATCCTCAACTCAATTGTCAATCTTAAATACACCTAACCCACTTGGTACCATAACCGCCATCTCCCCCTTGGGAGACAACCTCTACCCTATCATTCTCTCACCCAAAACTTCCAACTGTAATAAGGCGGAAATTAAGTTCTTTCCTAATCTAGTCCTCTTAACCCAAGAAGATTTGGAACTATTAAGAACACTATACTACCATTCTCAACTTCCTTCAACCTAACTCCCTATCTAACCGACTAATGGACTCTACTAGGCATCTCTTTACCACCATTATCCACACACAGTAGGCTACCTAGAGCACTAACCACAACACTAGCCTTACCGGTAAAACCAATGCACACTCATCTAATAATCCTTAAAGAATTCTAATCACCTTCTTACTATAAACAATAAACACCTATCACATTTAGCAACCAATCCCCAAATAATTACAAGCTCTAAAGAAATCAATACTTCATCACTAGAGACCACCACAAACATATCAAGGTAGTGTTTTAAGACCCTATTCATGAAATTCTTATACACAACCGATGCATAAGCCAACCAAACAACTCCAACAATATTCAAAATGCTCACTCCTAGTCCGAAAAGGACACTTAGGGATATCACCTACCCTCACCCTCACTTGGAGACAAAACCCGAACCAAAGATTAATCTTAGAGAAGTGACTAACCCATCGTAGTCTACTAAATAGATTGACCATCCTTACCCATCATATTACAACCTTGCGAATTCTACACTCATTAGAAACATGCTATGCAAGTAGCCCAAACTACCACAAGACCTCCAACCCATCAAACTAGGTTCAACCAAGATCACAAGACAAGGCTCTATGCAACAAGAACATAGGACAACCCTTATAGACCTCCCCTTCTCAATCCATCGGTGCTAAGTCGTCATCCCACAAGAATACTTATAACATACATATACATACTTTTAAAGGGTAATAGTCATTTTCCAAATTATTTTAATGCACAATTGAGCTTAAAATCCAAACAACTTGTAATAATTCATACTTAGGTTCAAATGACCAAATCATAATTTCATAGTCATAATACTCATGCATAGGAATAGCCCATTCATATACAAAATGGTGCAGGCACCCAAATGCTTAAAGAGACAAAATCAAAGACATATATGTGATCACAATATTGTCATAACCAACCTTTTTATCAAAATCATACCATAAAACGAAATTGGGCTTACCCATAACATAATTTTTCAAATAATCCATGTACATGAATGCATATGCTATGAACAATGAGGAAATGACATAGGTAATTAAGACTCCATTTAACAATCAACATTTATAATATGAAGTTGAAGTGAAAACATATTTAATTCTATATTTAAATCCATAGTGTAATCTCTCATGCATAAATAATTTCAAAAGGGGGACTTGCTTGCTTATAACTTCATAAACCCAAAGTGAATCCTCATATAACGGTTTAAATCACACTAAAATCATCAAATAAATACTACATATACATTAATAGAATTTTAGGGATCATAATATTCAAATCCCAAATTAAAATAAGTAAAATCCATGTAGGTTTTCTTAAAAATAATTTCGGGTTTCCTTGATTGGAAGGGGTCAATGATCAATATCATGCACATGAATCCTACTAGCACTAAGGAATAACGCAAGAAATAGCTTATCAAATTAGCCTACTCAAAATGTCGGTCACAACATGGTCTTACCATAGAAGAGAACCTACTCACGATCTCCGCTAATAGCCCACTAAACCCAAGAGGCTCCTAATACCCAAGGAATTCAAGGTCTAGGCCAACACCTAATCACCTTTATCTTTCTAAAGTCCACCTTAATACCATCACCGGGCACCACGCGACCTAGAAAGCCAACCTCTTACCACCAAAATTTCCATCTCTCATACGAGCACCCAACCTTCTTGCTTAAACTTGTAATACTATACTCAAATGATTCACATGCACTACCTCATTAGGGAACGAACCACATTATCATCACCAAAACCACCATAAACCTATTAGGGTATGGACTAGGGATCTTACTCATGAGACTTATAGGCATAACAAGTGTGCTAGTCAAATCAAAGGAAACTGCCCCAAAAATCAAAATATCGGAAAGGACATTGAAAGCCTCATCCACCAACAACAATAATTGTATAGACAAATCAACTTAGCTGAACACCTCCATTTCTCAGAAGATGACAAACGCAACCCCTTATAGTCCAATTGTACCTTAGAACATGAAATGGACCTACCTCCCTTGCTACCATCAAACAATCTCTCACTCAAAGACGAGCTCATTAGGGAATTGGGGATACCTCTATGGGTTCTACCATCAATGAAGACACAACATGCATGTAACTATTCCATCACTATAGTGACATCAAATTTCACCATGTCAACTCAAACAAGCCACAAAGTAAGACCTAATAAATACAAACACGGACCATCACCTATGAACCTTCTAGCAATAATATACCCGACAAAAAGGATAGACATCAAAGATCCACATAACAACTTGGGCACACAAGAAGCCCCACAATCAACCAAGAACAATAGAGAAGAATAAGTGGAACACCTGGCCTAACAATGCATGCACATCAAAGCCAAGGAAACTTCAACTTACCAGTAATAGCATCGGCCACCTCGACCCCTCCTTGAGGCACTTGATCAACATAGCCACCATGGTCTAAAAGTCGACCACCCTTACACTCCCTAGGAATAAATAGACAATCTACAAGATTGTGACCCACCTTACCACATCCAAAGCAAGCACTAGTGGACCTCTAACACAAGCCATTGTGGTTCTTTCTACACCTTTGACACTTGGGCTTAGTCAACCCACCATCACCTCGTTTATCTTTATAGCGTTTACAAGTACAATCCTTCTTCTTATGGCCCTCATCACCACAATGGAAATAAGCATTGGTGTCTCTCAAGCATAGGCCTCTATGACCCCCTCCACAATTAGAACACACACCATTAGGGGCCATACCACCAACACCTCTACATTTGAGACTTTTGAACTTACCCATATTATGAGACCTCTTGGCCTCACTACCTCTCTTCTCCCAACTAGAAGTCTCGGGAGCACCCACTTGGTGATTGAGTTGAGTTGCCAATGTTGTCACCACTTTGGCCATTACCCATATAGCATTTCAAACCTCCGCATTTGATATATCACCGTCTTGAGTAGCTTGAGACATATCCTAAAATATAACGGTTAGGGGTTAGCAATAAGCCCTAGGGGATCTAACTCTATCGCACAACATGGATCATGAAGAACTGAAACATTTCCTAGAACGCCTTATAGCCTCCTACTCATAGTTATGGTGCACAACACAACCATGAATAAGAATCTAACCAACGTGGTGTGTTGGAGTCTGAGGATCTAAAAACCTAGTACTCTGATACCAAGTTTTTCACGACCCAAAATAGGGCCTAAACGTGACACAGCGAATGGGGAGCCCGAAGGGTCCCCAATCAAGCCTTTTAACTTATCATTACACATCATTGGTTATAGATCCATGTAAAAGAAAACATAAAGTATAAATAAAGGGTAAGGGACTAAGGGATAGCTTGCAAAATATCACGATCAAGAGATAAAGAGTCTAAGCTCAAATCATAGATACATAACTTGTCCAAAAAACACCTCTAAATACATAAATAAGAATGGGGGCCAAGACAAGGTAACCGGGCTCACCCTCATAGTCAAAACGAATATAAAGTAAAGTGTCTCGAAAGATGACAGAACATAGACCAAAGTCCCCGAAATGGAGGACTCACCAACTAGCTTGAGTAGCACCGAACTAGCCACGTAGAAGAGGAAAATGATCAACATGAGCTTCGATCCCTACATGGTGATATCATGTAGGCAAGAGTATGTGTTAGTACATTTGAATGTACTAAGTATGTAGGATGCAATGCAACAATAAGTGGGCATCATAGTCAAAATTCATAATATTAAGCAATAGACATAATATAACAATATCACATATATGTTCAATGCTTAAGTAAAACATGCTCAAGTTAACCATGCTCATATAGGATATCATATGTGAAGAAGAGTCCAAGCTAGTTGTTCAAGGTATAAACCCCTTGGTGGTTGTGTGGTATAAACCCCTCACATGGTTGATGGTAATCACACCTTACTAACCCGGTGACCAAGTATAAACCCCTCGTACAGTTGATAAGTATAAACACCCAACAGGATTACTGAGCTCTTGTCCCCCGTATCGGGTATGGTCTAATGCAACACTTTATATAGGATTTATTATATGCTCTAGTACAACACTTCATATAGGAATAATCGTATACATAATCTCATTTTATCATTATAACATAATTCATATCATATCTCATGCTTTGGACCTTTAATTCCTCAAGGAACCACATCCGGACATTTTATCAAACACTTTGAGGGTGTTAAATGGGGCTAAAAGACCATACAATTTAGATATGAAATCATGCAAGAAAAGATATTGTAAAACCATAAGTCAACACCTTGAGACACCTCCAAGACATTCACATCAAAACCCCTCATACATATCTTTCTCATGTGGGAGATGAATAAGTCCATTTATTTAGTTCTACAGTGCTACATTCTTTGCACTTATTCTTATTATATGTACTCAGTTAGATTTAGATATATAGATGCTTAGATCTATACTAAGAATTTCAAATTCTCTCTATTAATAATAAATATTATCGAATTAGAATTCAAATTCTTAATTTAATTATAATTATTATAGGATATCTTTATTTATATAGTAATAATAACAGATACAAATGGTAAATCGAAGTATCCCTTCTATGACAAATTTGACCCCTCATAAAATACAACCTTAGATCCAAGATTTAAAGTTCAAAACATTGTAAAACGAAAATACTTTCATGAACTAAAATCACTGTGCAGTAAATTTCTCAATATACAAGACCCACATGTAAAAATCAACTTTAAATCATGCAATATTAGTAAAAATAAGGCTTAGGAACCATGGATGGAAGGACCCAATGGTTCAACACCACATAGCTCGACCTTGAAGAATTTCTTGAAGAAGACTTTAATGGAGGCTTAAAGCTAGAGTGGAACCCTTGATGAAATCCTTAAGATTGGTCTTGAGTTTAGGAAATTGAATTTATGGTGAAATATGAGTTTAAGTGCTTGAGAGGATATTGGCGATGTTAAGGATGATAAAAGGGTGAAATAAGGCTAAGTATATGCATTTTCAAGTGTGAGAACCCTTAGGCCCAAGACCTAAAGCCTTGGACCCGAAAAAGAAAAATGCACAAAATAACACTGGGCCGCGTCGTGCCCCAGACGCGGAAGCTATTCAGGAAATTGCGTTCTTGAATTTTCATAATTGCTAAATCTTTGCTCTTAAATTGGGGTTAGACCCTCTTCCCCCTAACTTGGACCCCTTGAACAAGAATCCGAAGTCAGATTTTTGAAATAATGAACGAATTTTGAGTTTTATCAAATTTAAAATTCTGGGCATTTTGAGGCACGTTTTTGGCACTTTTTGGGGTCATCACAGATAACTTTAGAATCTGGATGAGTTTTGGGACTTGAAATTGGGAGATGAAATATTAACTAAGTGTTTAAAAGAGTATTTTGGAATGTCTTGGATGATATGAGGGTGAAATAAGGCTAAGTATAGATATTTTTAGCCTAGGAACACTTTGGCCTAAGACCAAAAAGCCTTGGATCAGAAAAGAAAAATAGTGCCCAAAATACACTGTCGTGCACCCTTGGCGCATCACGCCAGGGGCACGGATTGTCTCTGAAAATCGCATTTTTGCGATTTTCAAATTTTTCTACAGTTGCTGTTAAATCAGGGTTAGACCCCCTTTCTACTCAATTTAACCCCCTGAACAAGAATATGAAGTTAGATTTTTGATATCCTATACGAATTTTAAGATATATGAAAATTACGATTCTAGGGACTTCCGAGGCACATTTTCGGGGACTTTTTGGGGTCGTTTCATGACGGTTCGTAGGATACCTTATGGGCCATAGATGCTTTTATGAGTAGGACCCTAGATATGAAGAAAATTTGGAGTTTTCAAGAAAGTGGTATACAAGTTATCAGACAACTTGTAGAATGGGTTACCACCGTGGAAACCTTTCGTGGGTAAGGCCAAGAAAGTGAGGAAAAATGGCTAAGATTGGAAAGACTCTATGAGTCCAACCATGACTCTTAAGATGTTTCATGGCCCATACTCATGCTTCATAGTTTTCTGTCCTATAAAGTCAAGCTTTAGGATTTTCAAATGTGTCAATAGACTGACTTACGGCCTATAGACTGACTTACGGCCTGTAATCGAGGTCTCATTGGTCGACTTCAGTAGTTTTAATAATGGGCAGTTTTGTCATGTCCTTCCTTTTGATTCCTATACTATGACATTTATGGGATGGGAAAGGGACCCTATGACAGCCGTAAAGCCCTAGTTTCTTCATTTATTTTCCCATTCATTACTCTCTAAACTTGTAAGGCAAAAATGGGCTCTCAAGGACAAGCTAGGGCAAGGCTGGGATTCCAAGATTCTTCCTTAATTCTACATGTTTGTTTCTCTCAGGTTCTTCCAAGATATGTGAGTTGATTTATGGGTGTCCTTTCACCATAAAGTTCCCTATTAAGTATTTTACCTTTTTTAAAGTTTCTCAAGTTAATGTCCATGCTTCAGATTATTTCTTGATCTTTATAACATTGTATGATACTTATGAAGTTTGGCAACAATTTTGCTAAGTAAATATATGCATATTTAAAATATGATGTTGATTACATGATGATTTTCAATATGATCAATGTTGGGTGATTTTTATGTTCCTTTTAAAAGAAACTTTCTATGACTTATGTGATTTATGATTGTTCCATGATAAAACTAAGCCCGCCTAGTTTTCAAGTAAAACATTATATGAATTATGATTGTGATTAGGGCAATAATGAAGCATTTCAAAGTTAAGCTTATCAAAGACATGTGTTTGATTTAAATGCGCTAAAAGATGTTTAAGAAAGGTCCCAAAGATGAAAGGACAATTCTAACTTGGTGGTTCCTAAGTTTGAGCTACTCTTATGATTGTTACTTATGATTCTAAGTTGAACTTTAAACAATCCGTGGGATGACTTAGCACCGAATGTGACCTTGTTGTGAGGTTAAGTAAGGGAACCTTAGAAGAAACCCTTTTTCACATTAACTATGTGCCAACATAGGAGCCCTTGTAGGCTAGGCTAGTGGATCAACATAGCCTATTTATGTTATAGTCACGCATGCTATGGGTGAAAGAGTTCCACTCAGCAAGTGATCTCCTCGTGCCGACATAGAGGGTTACGTTAGATTGCAGGTAGTAGATCACATGATCTTATATGTCGGTTAAGGTTCATTCCCACAAGCTTATGATCTTATGCTATATCTTGACCTTATGTTCTTTCTTATGCAGTGTTTCATATTGATCTTGACCCATATTCCTTGTGCATGTTTAAGCCTGCTTATGTATCTTTCATTCAATATATCTTTACATGTTATGTTTAATAATGATGGATTTAAAATTTTATCCATGTATTGCATCTCACATACCTAGTACATTCAAATGTACGAACGCATATTTTGCCTGTATGATTTAACCATGTAGGGACAGGCAGTCCTCCACTGGCTCGAGGCTAGTTTTCAGTGTCCAAGCCTAGTAGCATATTGTGGTGAGCCCTTAGTTCGGGTCTCCTCCACTTTTTCTTCTATCTTGTATCTTTTCTTTGTTTAAGACAATGTATTTGTGGCCTTTTTGAGGCTTTTACTTTCTATGTTCCCTTATTATGGAT